>VZRX01010212.1:615396-692826 GCA_013398075.1 Notiomystis cincta
CTTACAGACACTGTTAATTTTATGGTACTGATACAGCCAAATCCTTTTAAAAAAAATGCTGCTGATCTGTTGTGTTTGTGTTTCTACCACAGATGAAATTGGATTTGTAATCTTGTACTATTTGACTAATTTTGAAAATTAGGTTTCTAATTTTGTAACAGCAAAGTTCTTACTGAGAAAAACACTAATGAATAGAGCTGAATTGAGGTAGTAGAGGTAGAAAGACTTAAAATGAATTTTCAAGATAATATTGCTATACCTCTGTTTCTTTAAATCGGTATGACCAATTGATTGGTATTTCACTGCAAGAACGTAGAGGTCTTTCAAGAAAAATCTGACATATATTTTCTTGACTGAGCATGATCTAGCACAAGTGGTGTATTAATAGTGGTAAATAGGGAAGTGTTACATGAAAGGCATTGAAGGACACACAATATCAAGATATGAGGCACATCCATTTTATTTAAGATTTCTTTGTTTCATCTAGTTCTCAGCTAAGATTGAAACAAGGATATATTTTTGAATATTATCAAGTTATACAGCTTATGCTCTGCACCCTGATGTCTGTCACATAATTTGGGCAGTTGCATGGCTTTGTACTCTGATCTATTGCTATCACAGACTTTCACTGACTACCTAATGAGTTATAATCATTAATTTTATCTTCAGTTTGACCACTTCTGGGTGTTCTGTAGGGGTGTATTTTCACCTAACTGATCACCCTCTCATACTGTACTCGAAATAAAATTTTTAGTGGGAATTTTGTTTCCGCTAGTGGTAACAAGTGGTGTCTTGTTCAAATACAATAGTACCAGATTTTAATGTTGGTTAACTGCAGAAGGTCAACTTCAAGAACAACTTGATACATGCCTGCTTGTGTTTTTGTAGTGAGAGAATAATGCCAGGATTAAATTCTGGTGTATTTTTCTGTTTTCTTGTCCTTACCTCCCCCACACCAACCCAAAAGCTGCAATGAGCTGCAATAAGAGAGAGCAGGACCAGCCTGGTGTTCGAAGTATTCAACCCTCTGCCACCTTTAAGTGTCCCTGTGAGCTTTTGATGAATGAGAATTGGCATGTGTGTGCACTCAGTGTTAAGGGCATGGTCAGATGCTTCTCTGGATTGGAGTTCAAAGAGATGAAGGAATCTCATCTTCACGTGTTCTGAGTCACGAGTGTGGGAATGCCTGCTCTGTTCCTAATGAAGGATTGTAGTCCTTTATCTCAGAATGGTGTACAAGTGCTTTTTGTGCACTCAGTTTTTTCAGCTCACTGACTTTTGCACGTGTTTAATGTACTTGCATCCTTACTGTGGAAGTGTATTCTTGTGTTTGGTCTCTCGATTTGTCCTGCAGGGTGTGTATTTCTTAGTGTGTATTGGAGTAGCTGCTTTGGGTAATTTGGATGCTCCTTTTGCCAACTGTGGGTAAGCACAAAGTCTCACGTTGAATCTGCCCTGTGAGTTAGGGGAATCCAGCAGTTACAGATCCGTTTAACTTGCTACACGTTAAGCATCAGTAAGTCACATGCTCCAACACTGGTCTCATATCAAAGGCTTTTCAGAGAAACAAAATGTGCAAGGTGAGAACTAATCCCTTAGATAATTGCAGATGCTACACTGCATCTCTTTTCAGTGCTGGGAGCTTCTGCACTCCAGCACTGGATATGTCACTGACTCAAAATGTTGTGGTTTATAAATGTACCTGAAAAGTCTCCCTGAAAATCTTACAGTCTGTTCATTTCCTCACTTGTAATACAGGATTTAAATGGTTTATTTCACAGGAAAGGTAGTTAATGCAAAATTCAGTGCATTTCAAATTCTCTGTACTTTAGATACTGCTATGTAGCTGGAATATATGAAATAAGTGTGCCTTAGTTCTCATGCAGTACCAATCGGCTCCTCTCTAGGCACCGTGTCCCCTCCTCCCCCATTAATTAATTTCTTTCTCTATGTGCTGGTTTAAAATTACCTAATTACCTGTAAACAAAGGGAAACATGTTTCTGGTTTTTTTAATGGTGGAGTTTAATTTTTACTAATCTTATTAAATAATAATATTAATAAGACTTAACAGTTCTCATACAAAGAGAGAGTGCTCTATAGAAAACATGAATACATTTAGCCAGTGTAAAACAGCTTGAGCCATTTTCATTTCCACTGCGTGTTATGTATTTTTTTAAAGAAAATCAGACATGGGAAAATTAATTTTAACTTCATGATTTATGAATTATTAATTCCTCATGACTGAGATTATTTACATACTGAATAGCAGTTAGGCAAAGAGCAATTAGAAAGGTGTAGCTTTATCAAACTTCAAGAATCCAAAATACGACGCTGCTGTCCATTTGTGGTGTTGTGTTTTTGCTATTGTTGGATTTTGGTTTGGGTTTTTGTTTATTTTGACAATCAAATTTTCATGAGATTTCCCATATAGATATTGTGTACTCTTAGATGTACTCTTGGAAAAATAACATTTTAACTTTGATATTCTCTGCTTTATGTCTTTCTCTAGGCTTCTCAGTAACACTTTAGCAGTTTTGTGTTTTGACCAAATATTGAATATATTCTATTGGACTACTGATATCTTAAATTCACTATCTCAAATTCAGTTGCTTTCCTGTAGCTCTCTACTTCTCTTTTCTGTTTCTCAGAGAAACTTTTGTGCTGTTGTAACCACCTCCTGCTCATTCTTTCAGCCATCCACTGACTGCCTGTTTGATTTTGTGTAAAATTTTATTGTATTTGTTACTTTTAGTTACTTAAATATCTGACTCCTTCCTTCTCTGCTGTATTTCTTTATCCTTCTTTTAGTCTGGACTGTCCCCTTGAAAATGTTCCTGTAACCCACCTCCTTCCTCTTCTTGGCCCTTGGCCACATCTGGGGAGGTTTACCCTTCTCAGGTTGCTTCCATGGTTCAGTCAGTCTTTAGAGGAAGCAGACTGGATATAGATCTTGGATCTGTAATATTTTGCCGTAGTTCTTCATTCACACTCTTAAAAGAAATGGAAGTTTTATTTCAAGCTATGTATGTGTTTAATATATATATTTCTGGTCATTATTGGAGCAGTGTTTGTCACAACTTGTGCCTTAAAATTACAATTTCCTGCAGAGAATCACAGAATGGCTTGGATTGGAAGGGACCTTAGGGATCATCTTGTTCCAACCCTCTGTCATGGGCAGGGACACCTTCCACCAGACCAGGAAGGTATTCATCCAAGCTCAGGGTGAATACTCAGGAATGGGACACTCACAACTTCTCCAGGCAACCTCTCCCAGTGCCCCACAACCCACATGGTAAAGAATTTCTTCATAGTACTTGATCTAAACTTGCCCTCTTTCAGTTTAAAGCCATTCCTCTTATTTTATCTTACTTGATGTGCCCTTTTCAGAAGCCCCTCTCTGTTTTTTTTTAGGCCACCTTTAGGTTCTGGAAGGTGCAGGTCAGCTTGGAGAGACAGATTCAGTCTGTCCCATTTTCCCTGGTATGGACTGTCAATTGCCTCAGGCTTTTGTTTTCTTTAGTTGTGTGAACCTTTATGCTCACCAAGGAATTTTGAGTTTCTAGAGTCAGTGGGGAGTAATGATGTTATCAAGTGCCACTGCTGTTGGAAAGGCCAAGTTGTCTGAGGAACTTCATGCTGCAATATTCAAATTATAAAAATGCTGAGACATTAGTGATGCTGTAATATTTTGGAGTATTTTCTGTGATGTGGAAGTACCTGGGGATCTCTGATAAAATCTCAGAAGCTATTCAAGACTTGTACCAAATTGCAAAGGAAAGAATACAGGCTTGAATATTATTCCTTCCTTAATGCCAGATGGATTAGTGTTATGGTAATGAATATCCAAGGAATTAGAAGTGATTTGTCACTTTTTGCCAAGTGTTGCCCAGAATAGCAATCCATCATTGCATTCTCACAAAAGAAGCTTGATCTGTGAATGTGATCTCAGGGATATTAGTACCTTCATCAAAATGCACACTGCCACTGTTAACAGAATGCAGGGTGAGCTCTGGTGGTTGAGCAGCAGCCAGGACAGGACGGAACTAAAACCTGTAGTGAGAATCCACCAGGTTACAGTAATGGGTTAACTTTCCTCCCAGTTGCTGTCATGCATGACTATCCTGTCCTTCCCTGCAGTGTGCAAGCAGATGGAATGGCCAGCAAGGCGAAATAGGAAGTGTTGGAAAGGTCACGGTACTACAGGATGCTGCTGTCTTTCTCATCTGTCTTACAATTAGGGTACCTTGTTCTGGTAGCAAGAGTCATAATGAGGACTCTAATGAATACAATGTGTACCTGTTCCTCTCACCCAGAAGCTGGAAACAAAGGACAGGTGGAGTTGTACTAATGAGGGACCAGGCAAGGCAGCTTTTATTTTTGTGGGCAAAGGTTTCTCATTCATATACTTATATTGGGAATTCAAGAGATAAAGGATTGCTAGGTGAACACTTGAATGAAGGCTGGGGGTACTTGAAGACTGTTTTGAGTCTTCAGCTTTTTGAGATGGAAAATAAATTGATCAATTAGCATTATTGAAAAAAGACATTTACTCAAAATGTCTATGGTTATGGGCTTAGTTTCACAAAACTTGGGTCACAGAATTCATATAGAATTTAGAGAAGATTTTTTGAGGACCACTGATGTTGTTGGAAGATTTAAGAGGTTTCTGTACAATTTCAGAATTCTTCTAAATATTATGAAGCAGTTGCTGAGGGAATTTCTCTATTACTGAATATCTGCAGGATGGCAGCGTTGGATTCCATGTCTCTGTCAGCCTGGGACAGTAGTAGGGAGAGTTGTTAAATAACTATTCAAGGAGAATTTTCTCATCCACCTTCTCTTAAAAGAATATGAGACAAGAGCAGAACAAACAAAAGACATAGTTGTCATCATATCAGGACTAAAACATGGATGGGATTTGGGTGTCGTGGGAGATCAGATTAATTCCCACAAAGCATTTCTACCACAGCCACAGCAGTGCCCTTGGGTGATCTGAGAGCAGTGACAAATCCATAGGTAGGGCTCTGCTGAGTGGCTGCAGGCACAGATGTGGTTGTAAGAGCTGAGCTTTCAGGGTGTGCCAACAGCAAAGCTGCAACATGATTTTCTTTTTCCACCTCCTTGCAGTCTGTGGTAAAGTATGGATAAGTTTGTACATTCAGCTTTTATGATAGCCCCAAGATCATGAAGCTGTATGAGTTCACTCTGCAACTTTGGCAGCTGTACTGGAACTCTGTTCGTGAAATGGAGCAATGCTTCTTTCTGGCATTCACAAACACCAGCAGTGGAAGGTGTCTTTTCTTCAGTGTGAGTGGAAGTAATGAAACACTTCTCACAGCTGCTTTTTTGTGTCTCTGTTCTCTGCTTTGTTTCACTATCTTGTCTGTGTTTTAAAGCATAGTTGCCCTAAGTCTGGATAAATTGTGCCAGAGGTCTATTACTACACATCCTGATGCCCAGTGTAGCTGTCAGTCTGTGCAATGTTCTCATGACTTACTAGGTAAGGACTGGTGGACAAACCTGTGTCTTCCAGTCAGGGAAACAAAAGCCATGAAACAAAAGCCATAGTGCCATGAAACATAATTCATCTTTCAAGGCCCATGTTGTCTTTTAGTAGTAGTATAGGATTATGCTTGTACCTATTACCCTGTAAGTGGATGAACATGGGTGAATGAGAAAAGCTCTGTTCATTTAATTCTGATTCATGGCAGAAGGTTTATACAGTGATACTGTGAAAAGGTTTCAAGAGTTATTTTTCTTTAGAGCTGGTCAGTATTGGAGTTATGTCAATAGCAGAAGTATAGGAGTTTTCCAAATATTTTTGTGAAAACTTAATTTTTGGTGAAGAGGAAAAAAATCAGAAATGTACATGAATCTTCTAGTCGTATGGTGCTTATTTGGACTGTGCAGTTCATGGGAGGAAAAATGATGGATGATATACAAGAAAACTTGCTGAGTTATGTTCTGCACTTCTTGTGAAAGCTGTAGTGTGCCAAAATTCAATCTCAGTGTTTATCTCCCCCAGCTCACAAGCTGAATTTCTATGATTATATGTTAAGTCTTTTGCATTGTCATCATAATCTTGTAGCCAAATCAGGATGGATTTCATACAGAACACTAAAGATGAGCGCAGGGAATCTTTCCACTGACTTCTTTGGATCTCACTGTAAGTCACTCTTTAGAGCATTACAATAGAATGTCTGAAGGGAGGAGTGTATTTGCTTATCTCCTTAACCCCTTGAAATACTAGAGGTGGTTGAATTCTTATAACTTCAGACTTTCATGAGACTTTTATCCTTACCTCCCCTTTCCTCTTACCCAATTCTGCCCCTAACCTGTCCCTCCTCAGTTTGATTTCAGCTCCCATTCTTTTTCATCATATTTTATATTTTATTCTGTCTCTTTCTCTCTCATGGGAGGAAGAAAATGATCTGGTTACCTTTACAAACTATGTTTCAAAACCAAATACAGGATGTGTGGAGATAAATAACTTTAATATTTTCTATCTGCAAAAATGTCATTCTTTTCTGACTCTTCCTAAGTTCAGGATTTTGCATTAGAGCATCCTTTTAAAAATACTTAGTCAATGTAAATCTTGTAAAAATTAATCAGAGAACCAAGCTGATATTTCAGAATACTTCATGCTGTTAAATTTAACACTGAAATGTCAATTCTCTCCAGTTTTTCAGGGGTACTGAGTGGGAATGGACTCCACTGTAAGATTTGACCCTGAGTTTACATAATCCCTGAATGGCAAGGTTTATATTCTTAAGGTTAAATCATACAAGCTAATTTTCTGTTATAATTAAACTAGCAAGAAACCCTTAGAACTACAAAGAGTCAGTTATTTACTTAGTTGACTTGATTGAGTCTTTGCTATTGCCTCAAGTGAAGGGGAAATACCAACATGATCATGTTGGTCTTTGGTCACAGATGAAATGATTTCCATGAAGATTTTTCAGGTAATAATACCTATTTCTCACTATTGGAGATATGAAAGTATTAGTGGGAAGGTATCCTGATATGAAAGGGTTGCTTTATTAGGTTACATTGTTGCTGTAAATGTTTCCTAATTATCTCTGTTATGGTAGAAATCTGAAAAAGTGTAAATTGAGTGCTTTGCATAATTTATAAAAGCTGAATGTTTCCTAATTAGTTCTGTTAGGTTAATGATACTGCAGCCTCATTTTTCCATGGCCCTAAGCAATGACCTTTACCCTCCCCATTTTTAGCACTTTCTTTTAGTTCAAAAACATGTGGTGACCTTCCTCATCTCGAATGATCTTTGGCAGACATAATGCTTTGGAAAATGTTACAAATCCTTTCTCCCTTCTCCCTTTGAAAGTAAAGAAATGGCCTGCTTTATGCAGGCAGAGTTAAAGCCTGATTTATACAGATCCTCTGAAGAATGCTGGTGAAGTGCATTCCTTCAGTGTTTTCATAGAAACTGATGTGAGCTGCATTAGCAGAAGATGTGAAAATGGTGAGGTGGGGGAGAGAAAAACCTCTCTCAAAAGGATTCTAAAATAACATTTTGCATCCTCGAGTAATTCCCAGCTCTCCCTGGCAACCATTCATTTCTGGCGAGGAGCAGAAATTTGCAATATGAAAGTGGATTGGCTTGCTTTTCCCATGGGGCTCTCTATCTCTTCATCCACCGCCTGGGGTAAAAAGCAATGCATACGTTTACAATATAAATGTGATTTAATCGACCTCCCTGTCAGAGAGAAATGGCAAGCATATCAAACAAGCCCAAGATGTTAGGAAGAAAAAAATCATAAATTATTCCAGTGATGAGTTTCTGAGCAGCGTTTTGGACTCCTAGATGATTCTATGTAAAGCTGTTCCTTGAAACAATAATTAAGATAATTCTGTGTGACAAGGAGAAAAATGTTCGGCTTTGTATGAAATGTGCTTTATGTTTAGGAAGCTGAATGTTCACTGTATTGATCAGAATTTCCCTTAGCTGCTGCAATGGAAAGCTAAAACTAATTGAATGATTCACCATTTTATTTCTAAGTCTTTATTTATTTTATCCTATGGAAAATCAGTTGCCTTCTAAATCAGCAAGGCGATAGGTTTCTTGGTGGGTGTGACTCTGTGAATATATACTGTTTTTCAATAATAGTATCTTTTCAAATTGTGAATATAGAATTGTGAGGAAAAAATATTTATTATTATTAGTATTATTATTTGAATTTCTGTTGCTTGAAAGACACTTGAGTTTTCCTGAGGAGCTGAGCAAAAGGTTTTTTTGTGATGAAGTGCTCATAGAATCATTATGCAACTTAATTTGTCTATAAGAAGACTTTCCAGATTTTTTTCCTGTTCATAGGCATGAATACATGGGAGGTTTTATGTTGTTTATTTCTTAAAAATAGAGGAGATCTGGGAAAAGGATTCTTTTGGCGGATAGGACATTAATAAATACATTATTAAAGTATGAATCAAGCCACAGAGACCTCAGTTCATAATTCCATACCAGGATTTTTTGTGCTCTCCAGATCTCTTTCTGCAGAATATCTGTCATGTCAATTTAGGATTACTGGAGGGATCCAACTGTGTTAAATTTCTGCATACCAGAGAGATACCGTGGCTGGATTTTCAGGCCACTTTGCCTTCCTGACTTTGACTGGTTGTTACTATTTTAAATGTTGTGTCATTGCGTGTATCTCTTCGCTGTTCACAGAAAACTGCAGTAGTTGGTGGAAACTTTAGTTTTACCATATGTTCTTTACACCAGAGATTTGGCATTTAGCTGTCTTTTTTTTTTTTTTTTAAAGTTTACTTAATCCTTTTAACAGCAAAAAAAAGTTTCCTGTTGACCAGTGACCTCCATTGCAATACTTAATTTGTGCATTGATTATTTTCTATTTACAACATGTATTTAAATCTCATCCCTGGCATCTTTGTGTTACAGCTAAGGTTTTGGTTAAAACCAGTGATGCTGTAGTAGATTTTTTTTCTGAGTAATTTGCCCCATTTTTATGTTTTGACCTGGTGTGCTCTGTCTCTTTCAAGTTCCTTTGACAGAATGTGAAGTTTTTGAACTTCACACTCGGGTTCTTGGCTCTAGCACACTTTGAATTACGGCCTTTCTCCCCTTCTGGTGAATAAATTATGGTTCCTACCTCTTGGAGGACTGTCATACTGTCTCCTTCACTGACCTCATGTTCTTAATTCACTTGAAATTTCTTGTTATTTAGCTTAGTCCCTCGTGTGGCTTTGCTTTCTTCCTCTGTGGTGCATTTCCTTTTTGTGCTCTCAGAACTTCAATATGTAATCTTCCCAGTCTTCTTTTGAACCTGATGTTCTACCTCTTGAAGGTCTTTATAGCAGGCAAGGCTCCAGTTTAAGTAATTACTTCTGTCTTTCTAAATTCTTATCCTTTGGAATTGAATGTGGTGGTCCCTGTGTTCCTGCCCCTCACTGTAGTGTGCAGTGCTAAGCAGTGCCTGTGCTTCAGCCTGCAGCTTCCCTGCTGGATTGGCCTGTCTGATGGGCAAAGGGGAAGTTTAAGATGCTCTTTATCATTATTTTAACATGTAGGCTATTCCTCCTTTATATTTTGCTTTTACTGAGCCAGAGCTTATTCTTATTTAGTGCTTCTCTCTGCCATTCTAACAGGTCTAATGCCTTGTGTGTTCTGCAGGGCACTTCTGCAGGACTTGGGGTGTTTTGTCCCACACCTTTCTCTCCTTTTCTCACCCATCTCCCATCATGGATATTCATCTCCTCTCCCCCACTCCCACTGTTATTTGTGCTCTAAAATACTCTGTTTCTAGTGAGGTTCTCTGTTCTGGACTTGATCTGCTCACAAATGAGTGGTGTGCATGTGCAGCCTGTTCTCTTCATGATTCTGCATTCATAATACCTTTCCCTGCTACCTGTGCCTTGACGGGCAGGCCAAGCACACTTCAGCAGGCATAAAGTCACATCCATCTGGTTTTTGGTTTGTCCTCTAATCTAAGGTGGTACCACTGCAGAGGGATCAAGAGATGGAAACATCTGGGATCTCCACAGCATTCAGTTTGCACAATAAAGAAGGGATGGTATTTCACTTATGGTCCTGTTCTTTGCAATGCTGTTGTGAATTCCATGTCTTGGTGCAGGAGTGGGTGCTGCATTGAGCTCTAACAAGCAGCAGCTGGTACTAACCACCTGCTGCCCAAAGGCATGGGAGGCTGGGGTGGAAGTGCACAGATGAAGATCAGAAGTAGAGTCTTCTGTTTTGTCAGTGCATTGGCCTCTCAGAAAGGCAGGAGACTGTGCCACACTGCACTGAGTGAGCTGTGGGAAATGAAATGGTGTGGAAATACCTCTTTCCCTGGGCTTCCATTCTTTTTCTTAAAGAAAGGCTTTCTTCTGAAATGTACTGTGTCAAAATGAATAGAGGCTGATGGCACCTGGTGTAAAATAATTGTGTTGAATTGATGTGCTGAATGAATTGGATGCTGATGTTGTGCACTGCAATGAACATGGCAAGAAATCTTAAGAGCTTGGCTATTGTGTAAGAGTTAGGCTGATTTCTTGATGTAACCTCTGTGAGTCATGCTAGGCCAACAATGAGATAATGGGGCTAGCTAGGTTTGGAGCAGCATAAACCTCTGTGACATTTTAAACTCTCCATGTTTTTGCTTAACAACTACAGTTTGCATAAAATGCAAAGTGTCTGAGAGAAAACAGCTACTGTTCTGCCAAGTATAGGATTAGGATACAGTGTCATGTGAAATGTAGCAAAGTCCAGAGAAAGCTTCATATGGTGATTAAATGGCTTAAAACCAGAACCATTCTCATCCAAACACTTACCTCACAAAATTTCACATACAGTAGTACAGGTCTCATATTATCCTGTTCTTTAAAACACTGTAGCTATCTGTGGCTGCACTGACATTTATTGTACAGTTTCTTTAAGCCTTCAGTTTTCCTCAGCTCAGGGGGAAAAATAGATTGCTATATTAGTTCCTCATGTTAATGTCAGCAGGTCCTGTTGCAAAGAGTCTAACGTGGGGGCTGGATCACAGAGTGGTCAATAGCAAGGTGAATAATTAAGGGAAAGCACTAATATATCTGTCATAACCATAGAAACAGTCAAGTTGAACTATAGGCATGAGAGTATTTGTGTGACTTTGGTGCAGGCCCACGTGACAGTGGGATGTACGCTGTGTGACTGGTTCAGTGATAATAATTGAAGACTTAGAGATGCAAAGCAGCTTGGGGAAGAGCATAGCAAGTAGAAATTAAACACACAGCAGAGAGATATGTGTTTCTACCAGGATTATTTACATATTCCAATTTAGATGGAGAACCTTCTCTTATTCAGTGAATTAGCTGTAACCAGCAATAATGGGCTCCCCCCTGCCCTCCCCTAAACCACAGTACTGGGAAGGAAAGGCTGTTACTCATTTGTGTTTCCTTTCATTTTCATGAAAACAGTGCTAAAAGGAGACAGAGTTTACAAATCAGCATTGAGTGGTAGGAAAACAATCTACTTGAACAATAAACACTGTAGCTGAAGAATACAGTTAGAAAGCTGGCACATTGTTGATATTGCTGTGAGCAGATGGACTGTAAGCACATTGACTGCCAAACATCCCTGAACCCCACACACCAGACGTGGCTGCATGGCAGGATGATTTGAGTGACTGGCAGCTTGCTAACTCCTTCCTAGCATTTGTTTTTTAAAATTAGGTGGATATAGAAATTCGTATTTTTGTATATATGTGTATAAGTAAAGATATATAATCCTTATGAAAGGGTTATTAGTAACAGTGATCTCTCATGTCTGTCCTGTGGATAACCTGCCACTTCACTGATATTGTTGATTGATGATGCAAGCTGTCTCCCAGAATCTGATTGCCACAGCAGAGACAGCATCCTGTGTCATGGGCACTACCTATCCTGTGTCAGGGCAGGACAGAGCAGCAGAGCTGAGCACCACAGGGTGGGTACAGGAGAACCTGGCTGTTCCCACCATCTGGTGGCCAGCAAGTGTTTCTAGAAGCAGAGTAGCACTTCTCAACTGGTGGGCTGTGGCATTTGAAAGGGAAGGAGATATATTTACAGTGGCTGTCAGGAGAAATGAAAAGGACATTATTTCAAGTCTTTTTATGATATAGAGCAGACTGAATTCCTTCACACAGCACTGCCCTCAAGACCCAGTAGCTGTGAGCCTGTTGTAAGCAAATAGTACTTTAGGTTTTTCTCTATGGTACGTTTTTACTCTGACTCTTATAAGTAATGTAAGACTGTTGTGGGAAAAAATCCTTTGAGTATGGATATTTTGACATGGAGTCTTTGTTCTGGAACAGAAGTTTTCACTGGTGTTGTTAAGAACAGCCAGACCTCCTATGATTTGGGACCCCCCTGTTCAAATCAGTGCCAAAAACACGCCAGGCTCTGTCATTAGCTGCCAGGAATGGACAAGGAACCACAAAGCCTAAAAAGCGCCATTAAACCAGCAATTCATGACCCTTATTTTGGATGGCATCAGGCCACCTGAGTCAGATCTAAACAGTCTTTTAGACAATATTGTGCAGAGTCTTCTCTTGTCAGTCAAGTGATGCCAAAATTTTCTTCTTAAGCCTAATAAAAACAAAATAAAAAAAAAATCCTATCCTCAGTAATGTTCTGTACTGATAAAAAGTAAGTAAGTGGTGTCTTATGTCTAAAAATGTTTTTAGTTTTTAAACACTGTCATGTTTGATTTGGCTAGCAGATACTGGAAAGATATCTTTTGCCAGTTCACTTGGCGAAATGTTCTGAGAGATGCAAGGGCAGGATAGAATGAGAAAGAATGAAGTACTCTGAAAAGCAGGATGGTCATGAGGGGGATTTCAAAAAATTTGTAGGCAAGGAAGGATGTAGCAACCTTTATTGTCAACAGGCCTTAATCAGCTACAACACTAAGAATCTCGTATGTGTTTCGGAACACAAAATTTTACTAAAAGTCAATGTTTCTACAGTCTGAAACAGCCTATTCATTTTTTAACTCAGTATTTTAAAATATGTATGTATATGTGTATGTGTTAGCAGATACTTTGAACCTTTAAAAGTTATTTAATGCTCTTAAGATAATTTAAAACATTATTCTGTGCTTTAATAGCTTCTCTGTAGCAGTTTGGTGTAGTAAGCACCATAAGCATCATTTACCCTTTTCTAACAAACCAAAAATGGTAGAAATAAAAGTCTTATTAATTGTAAATTAGCACTTGTAATTTGCTAATATATCTGTATTACCTTTTGCCAGTCAGGACTTATGTGCATATGGGCATAGCCACCTCCCCCTATATCTGTGCAAGTGTGTGTATGTGACTCCTGAAATAGCCAGGACCTTCTCCCTGTTAGTTACTCCACAGCTCGTGGAAAAGGCTTGCAAACCAGTATGTTCCAGGGGTTAGACTACTCAGCAAGAGACAGACTTCAGGGAAAAGCTGAACTACAAGTTGAAATCAAGCCTGGTGTCAAATATGTACATTCTTTCAATGTTATTCCCTCTTTTCATCATGATCCCCTTTTGTAATGGTGTTAAATCAGTCCACTGTAGTTGACTCTGCCAGTCTCTCTCCTTGCTGCTTCCCTGCTTTCAATTTAAGGATATACACCTGGACAAAATGATACAGTGATTCTTGTACTATTATCTTCCCAGTTTTGGTATCAGTAGAAGGTAGATGTACCTAAAAAAATTGTATAAACTTCAAGTCGTGAATATGTAAACCTCTGTCAGTAGAACAAATGGCAAAACAAATGAATCCAAGGGAAAGCTAATCTGAGCTGCTGGTGCATGATGAGTTAAATCAAACACTCCATCTTTCATGGGATGTGAGCATAGTACACAGAATTTGGTCTATTCCTTGGTACATTAATATATAGACCTGCTCTTTAGTGCATGGGTATCAAAGAAGATAAACATGGGCACCAATGGTGTAATATTTGTTCATCATACTTGGTGTATCATGATTCCAGATGCCTCTCTTCCTGTTAGTATTGGCAAGTATTCTTCAGACATGTATAACTTTTAATTATCACAGACCATGCATTTTTTCAGGGACCAGAATCAATACTGATCTTGGTTTGATTTTTGTTCTGGTTGAAGTGTTTTTGTAGGTTCACAAGTAGAACTAATATGAATTAAAGCTATTTGACTTGGATATCGCAGCCTCCTTCATATATTAAATATAGGCATCACCCATTACTAACCTTGCAACTATTAAGTAATAAAAATCCTGCATACATGTTTGCCAGTTTTAAGTTATGCTGTAACATGTAGTATTGAAAAAATGAAAATAAGGAAATAAAATATTGTTTGGAAAAATACATCAAACAGCTTCCCCAAAGTAGGTACCAAAATTCTTTACAAGTGGTGATCTGCTTAGGGCAGAATCCATTTCAACTCTGTTTTGGGGCTTCTTTGAAGACTTCCTGAGAGTGTACAACTATAAGATACAAGTTGGGATAATCCAATTGGGTATTAGTGAGTTTGTCTTCAAACCATGAGGATGGGTTGACATTCACAGTGTTCCACTGAGATTGTTTTCTAGAGCTGCAGCAAGTGGAGTTAATGCTTCACTGAATGGAATAGTCTGTTTGTTCCTGGGCTGTTGTCAGCCCCTAAAGGGACCATATTTACCTGCAGGTCTGTTCAAGAGTGCAGGCTGCCCTCTGCAGCCCTATGGGGACTGAGGAAGGACCTTTATTTTCTCAGAGATTTTTTTTTTTTGACTGTCTGCAGATATGGGAAACACAGAGGTGTCTTTTGTCAGGATAACATGATTGAGGTTTTCCTCTATGATCTTGATGTATTTTGGACCTTCTGTTCCATTTAAAAAAGAACTCAAGGGGAAGGGATTCTACATTTAAGCTGTTTGCATCTTACTGGTTATTTCATGCTGTTCCTTAGATGGCTCTCATTTCTTCCCTTACTTCTTTTCTCCCTTCTTTATTATATTATCATCAGACTTCTCTTGAAGCTTTTCCTCTTTGGATTGCTTGCTTTCATGAATACAGGAACCATCCTGAAAACAAGTCTTCTGATCCACAGGCTCTTTAGCTCACTTCTAGACTTCTCTGATCATTAGAGACTATTCACAAAGGGGAAAAGTACAGCTGAAAGGAAGAATTCCCCTTAGCGACTTATAAAGGAAATGGGCATTGAAAGGGCAGAGCAGAGATACTGCACCCCTCAGTAATCCAGCCAAGAGATTAATAGCAAAGATAAAAATAGAAAAATATAATTATTCTAACTTCATTTCCTCCCTTGGAAAATATAAGGGCAGGCAAGACCTTCACAACCCTGATTCCCAGGTTGCTATCTCCCTATCACACTTGTGTGACTTGAAGCACATGGAAGCCTTAGTAGTAAAACTAAGTGAATAATTCATGGTGAGCAGATTATTTGATGAATTACTGAAGCCCCTTTTTCTGTTTGTGCAATTTCTAGCAGATGACAGTGTCTTTCAGCTTATGTATTATTCAAATTTTTTCGACCATTTTCTTTTTTTTTTTTTTTTCCCCTGCTTTTATAAGGTGCGGGGCTTTCCAGGTACTGAGCAGTAACAGACTCTGGGTGTTGCAGTTGGCCCCCAAAGCCGTGTGGGGAGACTCTGTGTCTCCCAGTTGGCTGAGCATAAACTCTCTACTGAGGAGAAGTATTCAGAAAAGAGGCAGTGCTCATGCTTTATTTTCCATGTAGAGAGACAGCAATTAATTTGAAATTCATTGTAATTTCTTAGTCTTTTCCCTTTCTGGATCAGAGATGTATTGGGTGAGGTATTGTTCATTCAGATAAAATATATTGGCTGTGGGTAGAGTTCAGGCTTAAATTTCTCCTGTTACTTTGATGCAAAGTAAGGACTGGGTGTTTATAGACATAGTAGGGATGGGGACAGTCAAGTCCCTATTTACTGACTTGAATATTTTTAATGTTTGAACCACATAAAAAGTGTAGTTTATTTTTATTTCCCTGAAATAGTTTTGCTTTTCTGTGTCAAGTGTTGTCATGTCACCCTCAATCATCACCTTTTGTGGTGCAAAGCCTTTATGTGCCTAAGTAACAGTGAGAAAGAGAAAAGTTATTAGGATGTGGAAACCCAGATTTTTTTTTGCGGGAAGTGTGATGAAGCCTGTTCTTAATTGGATAGAGGCAATAAGGAGCAGATCTACACTGGCACTGACCTTAGTGAAGAAAAACTGGGTTTAGACATGGAGACTTGATAAAATCTAATAAATGAGATCGAATGAGGGAAGAATATTTGGTAGTCTCTAGTCCACGTTCAGATAATATTGCTGGAACAGAGGTTAAACATTTTAGCTTTTATTCACAGTTAATTATCAGGGAGAGATTTTATGGACATTTGAGGCTTAGTACTTGGAGGGACAAAAAAGAGTCAA
Organism: Notiomystis cincta; assembly: GCA_013398075.1. NCBI lineage: Eukaryota > Metazoa > Chordata > Aves > Passeriformes > Notiomystidae > Notiomystis > Notiomystis cincta. The sequence continues at coordinate 631,787 of VZRX01010212.1, forward strand.
GGGGTTATTAGCAAGTAACATCCTTAAACATTTAGGAGAAAGATGAGTTTGTAGTGGTAACCCTCAGCAATTCATCCTCTAACTTTTTTTTCTGTTTTCCTGTGTGTTGCACTTATTATAGTGACTTGTCGATATGTATAGAGTTATTTTTATTTATGAAAGAAAAATAGAAATTGCTGTATAATTGACATGAGATTTTATTTTGGGCATTTTTTCCTGGATTTGAATGGAAGATGGCTCTGCCTTGATGAGACAGATTCTTGTGTAAACAGGGCGCATCTTTTAGCAAAGATATCCTCAGAGCCCATCTTCGACTGTTCTCTATTTACTGCTGAGGTGAAGAAATTTGTGCTGCATATTCAGGATATATTACTTCAATTAATGTGGGGAAGAATTAGTATTGCTTGTTTCTACATGAAACATGCAGAGATAGCAAAGAATTGACAGAAATGGGAATACAGTAAGTTAAGGGTGCAGTTTAACAAGGTGTCCAACCAATGTCACAAGAAATTATTTGGGATTTTACTTGACTTATACCTTCTGATTTTCCTTAGAAAAGGAGTTGTTTCCATAGTAACAGCCACATTACATGGTTCTATACTTATGATACCTCTGAGATAGACCAGCATCACAAAGAAATATACTTCTCAATATGTCATATAAAAATCCTGTACTTGTTAGTAAGAAAAATCTTATTTTCAGCAAAGTGAGACACTTGTTTGAGGTTTCTAGGCTATAGTTAATTTATTTATACTCTCTTTTTCTGGCCCTCCCTCATTTATTATAGGTGGTGCTTATGTTGCTGCCTATTAAGATGCCTGACACTTCCCATTGTAGGCTTTTGTCTTCAGCTGCTTAGAGCTTTACCAAATATTAACTGTTTAGACTCATATTTTCTGTTTGAAGTCTCTGCCTTGTGCAGAGCCCTTTTGGAATATCTCATAGCTGTGCAGCTGTTTCTGAGAATTATTGTGTGTGTGGTTTTTTCTTTTTTTCCCTTTTTTTCCTAGTTTAATTGCTTGTTGGTTCTTTTATGAAGGATTATATATTCCTTCTGGGCAAAAACCTACTATAGGCTATGCCTTTTGCTGTGTGTCCTTTTCATAGCCCTGACCCCCATCCTGAAATTTCACTCGTAAATTAGGATCTGCAATCACTTAGTATCCAAGTCAATTCCTGACTTTTGAATACTTCTGGTAATGTGCTACTAAAACATTCATGTATTTATTAAGTGCCTGTGTACATACAGGCAAAATGCATGTATTTATGCACTTAAATTCCACTGGTTGTCTGGAGAATGACAGGTATAACAGTACTAATCCATTTGTGTCAAGGAGTAAAAGATCAGAAAGAGATATTAGAATAATTGGAAAATGAGGACAGGATAGAACTCTAGCTCTTAACAATTCAACCAGTCAATGAAGAATTCGAACAGAGAAGGAGCTCAGTTGTCAGAGGATGTTAATTTGCAGCTTGTTCAGAAGCTGCCATGGAGACTGTTAATACCTCAGATACCTCTTAATGAATTTTAAAAACAATGTGCACTTGGTTTCTGCAGGCTGGACTGCTGTATTTTGATTCATTCTTGTCACAAAACACACCGAGGTTCTATTTCTGAGTTCAGTGCTGTCCTGTGCATGCAGAATAATTTTTCTGGTCCTTGATATAACACACTAATGCATTTTCTTATCTTCATATTTCACTATTGTAGTTTCTTTTGTGTTTTTTTTTTTTTGTTTTGTTTTTAATTATTTTTTTAATGCAAGCTCTATGGTTATATTGATAAGTTACAAAATGATGTGGTGTCAGTATACAGGAATTAGCTCTGGAGTACCAATATGGCTTTTTTTGGTGCAGTCCTCCATCACTGTTAAGCATAGTTAATTTGGCTGAGCCACAGCACTGCACAATCCTGACACCTGAATTCTCTCATTTATTGGCACCTTGGAATATTGTATCATATCACACAGATTTAAGTTATGCATCATTTACCAAATTCCTTCTGGTTGCACGTTTATTCTGGCATCCCAAACTGGCAGGAATCTGCTGGCAGAGTCCCTCAGCTGTGTCTCCTTTCTCTGTTTTCTGAAGAGAAGACGCATGGGGTTGTAAAGGTCGTGTTATTTAGTAGAGAAGTGACAAGTGAGCTGTTCCCTCCTGCAGCCTCCCCATGCTTCTTTCACAACTGCTGCTTTGATTTGTCGCTGGGGTAGTCTCCTCCAGTCACCTCCTGGCTCCACTATAGCTACTGCTTTGTCACTTCACTTCCTAGTGCAGATCTAAAGGGCTCCCTTCATAACTGTGAACTGCCATTCCTAACCTGTCAGGCAGCAAACAAATCAAACCCAGTAATGCAGGCAAGAGCTCAGTAATTCATGAATCTCTGAAGCACCAAAGATAGCAAAAGACATATTTGTAGATGGGCAGAGGCTGTGTTATACTATCACTGTAACACTTTATTTTGACAAGCTGGCAAATTTGTGGTTGTTTTCTTCCTCAGAATTTCGATCTGTCTTGAACTGTAACTGTGGCATTATTGATTGGGTTGCCATGGGCTGGGGCAGCAAGGTGGATGTGAGGGGTTTGCAGAGCACAGCAGTGCAGATGCAGCTGGAGTGTGCTCGGTCTGAGTGGGAGACACTGTTTCTCCTCAGTGAACAACAGACAGCAGCACCAGGTGCTGATCTGTGCTTAGCCCATTCCACTGGCATAATTTAGGTACTTTCCCTTGCAATTCTTCTTTTAAGAGATGGCAAGAAGTGTACTGAACACGAGCAGAGATACAGCAGGAAAAGAAAGGTAGAAGTTTTGTTAGCAGGTTTGGGGACTATGTGAAGGTAGCTAAGTGTGTAGTGTTCTTTTCAAGGATGATAATTTGGAGGAAAGCCTGGAACTACAGGCCACAAAGTGAAGTAAATAGTGTTCCTAGTTATTTGCTTTTTCCTGTCAGCTCTCCTGTAGTTTATCTGTGTATTCTCTGAACTTGTTATTTAAGCCAGTACAAAAAGGCTAGAAGCTGAGGCAAGATAAATAAGCTTAAGAATAGATGTGAACTTTTAAAAGGGAGAGCAATTAATCAGTAGAACAGTGTACCTAAGGCTGTCGTGGTTGTCTGCCTCTTGCAATCTTCCGGTCATCACTGGATGTGTTTCTAGTAGATGTGCTTAACACAGAGCTAGATGCAGAGTTGACTAGGGTAGGAACTGTGGTGTGTGTATGCTGTCATCCCATGAGATAAATCTTTTGGGAAAAGGTTCCCTAACTCCCATTTCCTTGGGTGATTGTTTCAGCTTCCCTCGTTGGCAGTTATTTTAGTTTTCCATAATGTCGATACTCTCAAGTAAAATTATCTGAAAGGGTAGATGGCTTCTTTCATCTGGATAAAAGGATGCAAATGTATCAAGTGAACAATATCTAATATTAAAGAACTGTATTATTGAAGCAGTAGTTTTTAATAGTCTTGCAATTAGGTCAGTTTAGGCCTATTTTTGTGTACGTACAGCATTCATTGCATTCAATTCTAAAGAGCTGTTTATTGGATCATTGTCTTGGTTTTCCTCCACTTTTCTGAGAGGATTATAATCTGTGTTCAAAACTGTGGAACTCACCTCTCAAATAAATATTAGGGTAAAAAATCTGTTTGGGGCCAGATCTGAAAGATCCTAATATTGTGATTGAGTCAAAAAATGCATGATGAAGGTAATTTTGCTGAGAGCAAATAAACATATTCAGGTAAAAAAAAAAAATCTTGTACATGTATATAAAACAATTCCTACTGAAGGAAGTGATGAGGCAGAGTTTTGGTTCTATATTAATTATGGGATAGCTTTTGACAGGCAAAGGTGGGAACCTACATCTTGGTTTCATGCATAGCTGGTGAGTATTCTGCCTTAGAAAATCCTTCTTTTGGTCCCACACCTTAGACCAAGCCTCTTATGAGCAGCTGTCCAACAACATCAGCTCATTGCTCTGAAGCTCTCAAAGACCCAATAAAATGATTACAAGGTTAATTATATTGTATTAGATAGTACAGAAAAACTCCACAGCCACATTATATCATTAATAGGTGCATGCATTTTCTGCATTTTCTTTTGGTTTTAATTTTCTTAGTGAAGAAGGAATAAAGATTATGAAGAAACAGTACACTTCACTGAGAAGGGTTAAAAAGGGTGAGGTAGAAAAATTGCTTTCTTGCAAGACAAGAATAAGGCCCTTAAACTTGAGAAAAAATGGCATAATGGAGACTACATGAGAGCTTAGTCAGCCTTGGGGAAGTGATTAGAGAATGGTGATCTGACTGAAATGAGTTGGAGTTTTTCTCCCATGTAGAGTGCAAGACTTGTTGTACAGCCCAATTCATGGGATGCTGTCAATACCTGAAGAATCTTGCAGAAACATTCACACTTAGCTGTTAAATACAAAAATCTGAATGGCTTACCTGGGTTACAACATCCCTGAGTTACTGACCTTTCAGAAGGCAGTAAGATCCATAGAACAGATCAAGTTCTGGGTTTGGTACTCTGCATGAGCATTCACTACAAAGTCATGGACTTTGGGGATCTTTGGCTCACAGTATGGTTGTGCTTTCCTCTTAACCAGGTAGCTTATTTTACATTCACTGCAATCAAAAAAGTTCACATGATTTGTACCAAAAGGAGATCTATCCAACAAAATATTTTTATCTTTAAAGCAATTTTTTTGTTACTTAGTAATGTAATCATTTTCCCTTAATTATTTTACAGTACATAATATTTGTTTTTAATTAGTAAGTTGAGTCTATCTCCAAAGTAAGGTCTGTCATCTATTTCCATCTTTAAGTTTCCATATGAGCTTTCAAAAGTTTCAAGCAAAAGCACAAAATTACCCACATGGTGTATTTGATTTCTTTAGACTGTTCACACATGATAATAAGGACAGCACTGCAAATGTCAAATTAAAAGATCAGTTTTATGCCTGGTATAAACCAGCTGTACTATGTTGCCTTCAAGTAGCATGATGCCTTTTATCAGAAAGGGAGCAATAATGAATCCCTGTGCCAATCAACCCTACGGGCTTGAATGGAGAAAAGGAAAATAGGAGGAACAAATTTCATGGGTAAATACCTCTTTGATATATTTTTTTTCTAACTGTATAAGAAAGTTCGTCCGTTTATGGTCTCCAATCACCTGCATTATCAGGCTTACAATCTTTTTAATGTTCAGCAATGTTGTAGCAGTGCTAGCACATAATCATGCTTTGTCTCAAGGGAAGTCAGAAAAGGACAGAAGAGAGAATAAGAGGCCAAGCAAACAGAAAAAAATTAAATAACTGGTTTGTGCCCTATTTTGAATCTGCAAAGCTTTGGTGCATTTTGAAAACCTTAGAATGATTGCTTCCCTTTTATTTTTGGATCCATGTAAATTCCCTACTGTACATTTGTTCATCTATGGGGAAAAAACAGATGCCATAATTTGTGTGATTCCAAATGTAAAACTCTGAAAACTGCAATGTAAATATTTTCAAAGAAGTATAAGGCAAATATTAATGTTAATTTTCTTTACATGAAAACAATATGGTATCTTTTAATGAAATGGGAATAGATTCTAAATTGTATTCCAAGTGAAGAACTGCATTCCTTTAGTGACATGTTATTCTTATTGCACACAGTAATTCTAAAGGTTTTGTGTTTCTAAAAACTTTTGGCTTATGTTTTAGTGTCATTCCAGCTGCATGTCAAGCTCCAAGATAATTTATTATCTGTTTCAAAGACAATTGGAATCATTAGGAAAAAACATTGACTTTTAGGAGTTTTGCACCAGCCTTTAAAGAGTTTTTTTGACTGCTGATTTTGTGTCACTGACACTGTCCAACCCTTACACGTTCGGTAAATTACAAAGAAACAAACTTTCCGTGCCTTCCTTTGTAGCTGAGGGATGAAAGCACGGCAGGCTGGAGCGGCACACCAGGCAGTCAGTGGGAGGAAAAACCCAGCTCTGAATACTGTAAACACTAGAGCAGAGTGCACCACGCAGAGGTGACTAAAATTATAGAAATGATCAGTGTCTCTGCCATCTATAGCAGCCTGCATGGTCTCGTCAGTTTTTATATGTACAAATGTAGTGCATTAACAGAAAAACAGGTGTTATAACTCTCCAGTTCTTTTGTACCTTTAGACTTAAAAGTAGAGTATGTCTGAGATTGTTTTTTACTCTTCAAAACCCCACTCAAATAGAAGTAACCAAATCCCATCACATATTGCTGTTTTGAAGAAGCCCTTGACACTGGCAGCTGTTTACCTGCTGTGTTCCTTGCACACAGTGATGAACTTGTGTTCTGCATCGCTACTGGAATTTCTTAAACACACAGTATGAAAAAGGAACCTGTGTGGGAAACCTGGGGTAAGCTGCAGAATCAAGAACTTTAGCCTGCAGTGATGATTCCTGTGGTTAGTTCTTGGATATCTATTTTTCATGAGTGAAAACTGTCTATTTCTTCAAAACCTCCACCCTCACTGTGTTGGTAGGATCAGCTCTAAGAATAACAGTGTTCTATTAGGAGCAGAGCTGTTATCTGCCCATTTTATAATCAGTAGGACTTTTGAGAACTGAAATAAGGCCATCTGTGACCCCTGCTCACAATAGGTCTGTGATTTCCTTTGTTTACACAGTCCTGTTAAAGTTAGAGACTGCTGATCATGTCCCAGGTAAAACAGTAAACATATTAGACCTACAAAATATAATTATTTATTTCTGCATTGCACAGCCTATCTTTGATCAGTCATTTCTTTCAGGATGCAGCTAGTGAAAGATAATGCACAGCCATGAATGTAAAGTCACGCTGCTGTCAGGAAAACAAGCTGATGTCAATTGTCTCCATGTGTTTGGAATTTGTGTACAGTAGTGGTTTACTGTAGAGAAGAGTTAGACTTATTTTAAATTAATATTATGCCCATAAAATTCCTTGATCTGTGACAATCAATTTTTATTATTTCTTTTGCAGCACTGATAGCTTTGAAATTCTGTTCTGAATTGTGTTTTTATTCTTACAAAACTTCTAGCATTGAAAATCAATGCAGGATTTGACCTTTGGTGTGGTTATGAAGAATACAGCTCAGACAACTTAAATGAAATATCCTCTTAGTTTGTAATTGTAGGTGTGTCTAAATTGCTGTTAATGTCTCTTGTCACTTGGGATTTTCGAGTGTACAGAAAAATTGAATGGTAAATGATTGGAGTCCTTCAAGAGGTGATAGTGGTGTAGTACTTGTCAATTTAATGTCATAATTGTTTCAGTTATACCTTAGGTAATGTCTTTTCATTTACACTTGGCCATTCTGAATGCTTTTTTTCTATTGAGAACCACTCTAAAATTAAGTATATCCATTTTTCTTTTTAATTTCTGCAAATACTAAGGAGACTGAGACCACTTTGTTGTTGCAGAGAGAGTATTGGTTGGGAACTTGCTTATTTGCAGCAGCTTTGGTGGAAGCTTAGTGTGACTTGTCCTTATGTTCTAGGCTGCCATGGTGCAACAAAGGATCAGAGAGAAGGGAGAGAGCTGTGTGAACAAAAGTTCTGCTAGGAGTAGGCATTGCAGGAGAGCTCAGAAAGTTCAGAATTTATGGAAAAGCCCAAAGTCTTTAGTAATGTTTTAAAAATGTGTGTATGTGTATATATATAGTATGCCCCCTCCCCCCATATATAAAAATAGTCTTTCATTCTGTTATCCAAAGAGCAGGCAGTCCAAACTGAGGCTAAGAGACAGTAGATTGGTATGAAAAGAAAACAAAGCACAACAGGAACTGTTTTCTACCCTATTTGGTGTTATCTTGGTCTACCTATGGCTTAACTTTTTCCTTCATGTGTTGGTAAATTTTTGAATGAGTGTTTGAATGAAGTGAGTTCAAATCTCCATGGAGGTGTTGCAGTCTAGACTGGGAGAAAGTACAGTGGGACTGTTATAAAATGTTGTGAGGAGGTAGATAGTGCCATTATTTCCAGGACAGAGGTCTTGGAGTGACATTTCACTACCAAATGAAAATTTTAAGTAGACTAGAGATAAATGATAATGAGCCTTGAATTGAATGAAGAAGGAACTGGCTCTTACCTCTTTGTTTGAAAACACTTTTCTGAAAATAGTATATGAAACATACGAAATAGCACAAATGTTTTACTGTTAAGTGAACTGGATACAGATGATGCAGTGTATCTTGAGTTTGGAGAACAAGGTATTATTTGGTCAAAAGTCATGCTAGTCTCACAATAAAAATGACCAAAGATTTGCAGGCTTGTAAGTGTGCACACCACTGTTCATAGATCTGTCCTTTGGCCTGGCAGGGCTGNGTCATGCTAGTCTCACAATAAAAGATGACCCAAGATTGCAGGCTTGTAAGTGTGCACACCACTGTTCATAGATCTGTCCTTTGGCCTGGCAGGGCTGCTGAAGCATTTGTCTCTGAGGTTAATACTTTGCAGTTTTGTTGTAACTTCTGTGATTAAAAAGGCTGAAGGAGGAAAATGAGTCCTCACACCTTCCTGCAAGGCAGTTCAGTTTGTGCTAAGCTTTTCAGCCCTGTGGCCTGACGTGGGAAGAGGTGCTCAGATGAGAGCCTGGAGCACTAATTCACCTCATTTTCCACTCTCTCCCATGCAACAAACTGAGAGCCAAAGAGGTTTGTCTTTGCTCTTCCTCCTTTCTGGGCAGTCAGACAGGCAAAAAGGAACATAGATATTCTCTAACTATTACTTTTATCTATTTATTAATAATTAAGTTGTACCAGATCCAGGACAGATGTATGAACAACCCCAACTAATAGATTTTGTTATAAACTCCTCTCAAGTGATGCAGACTCCAGTCAGCTTTGCACATGTCTTTTCTTAATTTCTATTCTAGGCCTTGGTCCCCAAACATTTTTCAAGAAGCAGTGCTGAAAATAATGCAAAGGTGGGATGCAGTAAATCATCATATTTTTCCTATTTTTTAGGTCTCTTTCTCTGTTGGAAAAAGAATTAAGATGGGCTTGTTTTCACTCTTAATAATCTTTGAGTTTTGTGTTCATATAACAACTTAAAAATAGTGTTTCATTATTTCTTTATTTGCACTTTTCTGGGAAGAGAATATAAGCTGAATAGTCTTAACCTAACTGTAGCAGCTATTGGCTCTGATTGCCTGGGCCCATATCCAAATGAAAATCAAATTTGGACCAGACACCCTCTGCTTTTACTAATAAAAATAATATCATATAAATAGTTTTCTCAATAAATAAGTATCTCTACTTTTAGCTATCTTTCAGGTTAAACTGCTTGCCAGGCAAATTTAACATAATTCACTTACTGGGAGAAGAGGAAAATACACTCTTGGTTGTCTGGGCAGTTAGTATATCCATAAATAAGCATGTTTAATGTAATTATTAATACATAGGATATGATATTTTTAATTATAGGGCGTCAAATTATTAAAACAGACAGCAATTTAAAAAATGTGTGCTTTCCTTAATTTAAAGTGTTATCTTATTTTGAAGTAGTATTATTGTTGTACATTAGTGAACTGTAAAAATACTAGAATCAGCTATTATTTATTTTTACTTCTCATGCAGTGATAGAGTTCTGTAGATCATCATCTAAATCCAAAGCCATTTATTAAATTATAAAAAAGATATCTTTCGATATCGCTAAAATCAAGCCTTGCAACTTTGATTCTCCCACCCTCAATTTTTAAAGATCAATTGTATGTTTCATTTGAAATGCTATAATGTAATAACATCTAATTTTAGTACCCTCTTGTGCAGTAGGCTGTGATTTATCAGTACCACTGTTAAAGCTTTACAGTCAGAGAAATTGTGGCAAAGGAGGTTACCACAGACAGCAGGCCCTTGTCTGGGATTAATTAGAATTGTGTTTTCCTGTCTTCTTGTCTATCCTTTGGTGCAAGTATCATCTTACTTCTGGGAACTAAATATTGAAAATTATCTCTTATAACTTTTCATGGTGGTTTAAAAACCACCTATAAAATAACAACAGTCCTTCTATCAAACATTCCATGACAGTGAAAATGGCAGCTCTTGTGAGTATAACTTCATTTGCCTCAATACCATCTTAGTCTCCAATTTGTCCTGAGTGCTTTCAGAATACAACTCAAGGAATGCAGCTCCTGTTAATCAGCCCTAAGATTGATGTTCAAAGCACACAGAGAAGAAGGAATTCTGTGTCTTAAATATTTTCACTTGTGTGGCATCTACATACATGCTGTGATAAAGGGGGCCTTGCAGAGACCTGTCCCAGTTAGCAATGACCCAAAGAAAGCAAGGTGGCTCAATCCTTTGCAGGAAGAAATCTCCCTGTCCTGAGAACAGAGGCTGTGCTAAAGCAGAGAGACCCCGAGAGAGACTCTCACTGTTCCCAGTTGCACTGAAGGTTACAAACAATTTATTGGAAAAATGCTTTTTCAAAAAGATTTTTTCTCATCCATTTATACCTTCTATCTGCTCTTTCATTTAGCCTTTCACATGCTGTGTTGGCTCCCTAAACACATTGCTGCTTCTTTCTCCTCTGCAGTNCTCATCCATTTATACCTTCTATCTGCTCTTTCATTTAGCCTTTCACATGCTGTGTTGGCTCCCTAAACACATTGCTGCTTCTTTCTCCTCTGCAGTGCTTTTTCCAGTGCCATTTCCTAGTGCTATAGTTAGCAATTGACAGCTCTGCTTCTATTAGCAGTTTTGAGACTGCTTCTCCTCATCTTCAGCTAACTATAAAATTGTCCTGGCTTTTCAGTGAAGAGATTAGTTTGTTGGGATATCTGCAAAACCAGCTAAGAACAAGGTGGAATCTTTGCTGTGTGAGATGCAGCCTCTCTGCACAAGAACAATTTTCCAGCCACTTGGAAAAAATGCTGTTTAACCATAACAGACTGGAACTGTCCTATTGCTCTTTCAGGAGGTTTCCTTGCACCTCTTGATGTAAAACTGCTTGAGCTAGAAATGGTCACAGTCTAAGTTGATCACCTCTCTTGACTTAGTTCAAATTATTATTAATTGCTGAGGTATTTGTTGGCTGATCTTTGGGCTGTTCTCTGCTTTCAGATCTTAAAAAAAAAAAAAGGTTAATGATCCCATCTGGAAAAAAAACAAGCAATCAAGATGTTTGGCTGATATTTGACTGTATAACTGGAGTCCTAAGCTTCTGAAAAAGGAAATTGCTTTTTTGCCCTTGACCTTTCACATTAACATTTACAGCTCTTGTTGCCTTATTTTGACTCTTTGACAGTTTGAATGTGTTTGCAAGGGATTTAATTCTTCCTGTGTTAATGGCTCTTGTTTGCACCTGAATGATTATGTGTAAACACGTGAGGGGCAGATGGCCCGAACCTCTTCCTGTAACTCAAGGCTTTTTTCATAACTTGACTTCACCCAGAAGTCTGAACTCTTAGGCTGCTGCCAGGGTGATTCTGACGAAGGTATCTGAACTAGTTGGTAAAACTTTCAGAAAACCGTTTGTTACTGCCAAGTGTTTGCAGTTCCCTGTTGCACCATCTGCTGGAAAATAGCTTTGGCTTGCTGGCCTGGTCCCGTTCCGCCCCTCCTTCCTCCTCCAGCTTTTTTTTTTCTTTCCAGGAAATATTTGGAGAATCTGCTTAGGGAAGCATATTGAAAAGGGGAAAATATTGCACTTGAGTATAGTCAGTAGACATTATAAACTGAGCCGTGGTGAGACAGAAGAAGCTGCCATATTCCCTGTAAATAGTATGACTATCTTAGTTAAAAAGAAAGAATGTGCTGTTAAACCAAGAAGTGGTTTCCCTTAAAGGCTGGTTAACATGTATATAGCTAGTCTCAAACAAATACGACTTCGATTACTTGGTTTTATGCTGCCATTTCCTGTGGAAAGGAGGACTGTAACCTTTAAGGAAGAAATCTGGTATAGCTGAGATATATTCCAGCCTACTCTTCTCTTGCAATATCAGTGAAGCAGCAGTGGTGGCACATCCCTCTGTCAAGGAACGGCTACGTTAGCAGGCTGCAACAAGGGTGGAACAGGAAAGACAAGGAGATGAAAGTGATCAGGGACATTAGTCATGCAGGCTTCTGCTGCTGAGCTTCTGTAGGACTGTTACTCAACTGAATCAGCCAGAAAAGCATGACTGGTGTGGTGACTGGACAAGCATGAGGTAGTTTGGCTGCAAGTGGTAAAGTACACTTGTATGTCATATTCTTCATGCAGAGATTCCTGTTGTGATCTCAGACTGCACTTCAGAGAATTCACTGTAATTGCAATTAAGAGCGAATACTGAAGAAGAAAATACAAGAAAAAGCACAATGAGGAAAAGAAATATTTGTGTTAAATAAATACAGGGAGGGAGAGGGAGTGAATGGTTAATCAGAGCAATAGAAAAAGTGTTCTTGTAAGTCAGTTGTAAGATGACAAGTAAAGAGGAAAGAGTAACACACAGCAGGAAATGAAAAAATAAGACAGCAGAAATGATCATGAGGGAACATGGGATTTTTTTTCCTTCCTCTGGGTTTGAGTAATTTTTTTGGGACCAATTAATATTGTACATACTGAACATCAGAAGCATTATCAAGTCATCTCAGAGATTGCATTTCATAACTGGTACTCTGCTGTCTACTTGCCTGTCACCCACACTCCTGGTTTTTCCATTTGGGAATGAATCCTTGTGATCTTTTGGGCTTTTAGAAGTGTATGCTTTTGACAAGCTATTGACAGTTGTTTTCTATTTCTGCTATGTTCTCCTTATGTAAATGTCAAAATCAACATTGAGAAAATATAATAGCTAAATGATCACAGTTAAAAGGGCCTCACTTACGAAGAGTACCCTAGAGGAGACAGAAATTCTGGTGAGCTATGCAGGGGTGTTCTGCACTGAACAGACACTGAGCTGGTGGAAATGTCTTAAATGGCTGATCAGATGCCAAGAGCTCTGAATTGGAGGGGAGAATCTCTAAGGTAGAAGCAGATATTTGTGACCTCTCAGGATGTCCTGACTTAATTTGCAAATGGCAGGAGGGTCATGAAATCCTCCTGTCTGACATGACCTTGTGTCCAGTGTCTGGAGACCACAGCCATATGGGCCAAGACAACATCAGAAAATAAAACTTTCTGTCAACTCATGAACTTCAGTTTTAGACGTAAACTAAATTTAATTAAATAAAATTAAATTTAAATTCCCTGGTTACTGGTTCTGTGATGGGTAATACTATCTTTATTAGTACTCCCCTTCATTACAGGTATTACCAGTGTTTTTGTTACTAATTTTTTATGTATTCAGCTAAAAAATTTGTAAGCTTCAAGACCTCAGATGTACCTGTTTCTTTTAACCTTCAAACTATGTGGTATGATTTTAATAGAATTAGAGGTATGAATTTTCATGGGTGTACATTCATGACCTTAAAAAGACAGGAAGACTTAAAGACAGAAGAAAAAAATAAGGCCTGGGCTGGGAAAAGAGAAAATAAAGGAAAACACAGAGAGCTTTTGTAGTAAATGAGTCAATAGCAGTAACTCAGCAGTAAGGGAGAAAGGATAAATTCTGGATAAAATAGAAGGGGGAACTTAGGAGAGAAGTAATACTGCTCACTAAATTCTGTATAAGGCTCTAGAGAGCAGTTGAGTATTTCTTGGGTCTTTTTACTTTTCAAATTACACTAAATTTTTCTTATCAGAGGTGGTGAGAAGTGTTCTGTGTCCACTGTACAAGAGATATTTAACACATACTGTTAAGTCTAAAGAATAGAGCTAGCGCATCAGGGTACTGGAGTTGTGTTCTCTGCTACTGCCATATTCTGTAACCTTGAAAGATTCTTGATTCCTTCAGTGTCTGAATATCTTATTATAAAGCAGGTGGCAACTAGAAATTTTGTCTTCCAAAAGCTGTATCATGAGTATTGGTTCATAAATATTTGAGAACCATAGCTGAAACGAACAACTGGTGTGACACTTAACACATCAGCTTTGTGCTGTTAGAGGAAACCTAATTAGACCCAACACCTATACCTAGGAAAGGTTATACTGAGACATCATACACACCTGTTGAGAGGTGAAATTTTCCCTAATAAATCTTATATGAATGTGTTTTTAGAGAAGGAAGTTCTTTAGGCAGTGATAGAAGTGTAAGATTAGCTTTGGGATGATATTTGTAAAGAAAAAAATATATTGGAAGAGTCTAAAGGCTGAGCCTACTTTGGTTGTTAAGAAAAGGGTTATGCTGAGGAGTAAGAGGAAGAATTTTCTTATGGGAAATTGTGGCCAGGAAGGGAGGGATCAGGGACAAGCCATGGTTTCTGATGATAGTTGCTATAAGTAAAGAAATATTATTGAGATGCTGCTTTAGATAGTTTCCCAAAGGAAAGGGTTTGTTTTGTGATAGAAACAAACTTGTTAGGCTTCAGTGGCCTTTAGTTCAGGGTAAGAGTGTGTGGTTCTCTCTCTCTCTCACCCTGTTAGGTAAAGCTTATGGCAATCAGTCTTCTCTTGTGCCCTGAATTTGTAGGAAGTTGTTCTAGATAGGTACTGAATTCTCTGCTTCCAGATTATCAGGTGAATGTGTTAATATTGCAGGAATAAAGCAGGTTTTCATCTGGCTAACTTCTGATGCACGGTATAGATGGAGGCTGGGGACATGGCTCAGGTTTGGAAGCCAAACAGGCTTGGAGGCAGATATAGCTTCTGACAAAATACCTGCTTTTGTCCAGCTTATTTGCAACTTCCTTCTCCATTTAACAAAAGCAGCAGCTTCCTCTTCAATCCCCAATCCTGTTGTGTGTGGCTGTCAGCTGATTCCCTCATTAGCACCAGAAAACCCCCACATTTTCTCTGTTTCTTGGAGATGAAGAGAATTTGGCTTGAAGTTGGTATCTGTGCAGAGATGGAAAAATTTTATAATGTTTCCTTCTCTGCTCCTGTAGTGCAGTGATTTGTGATTTGCCATACCCTGATGCTTAGGAATTTCTGTTTTATAAATGTACTTGGAAATATTTCCAACATCTTTTGATGAACACTTTGCAGGAATTAACGATGCTCTGAAATGTTTGGAAAAAGTGATTTCTACAGAGGCATTTCTTCTTAGAGTAACTGCTTTGCAGAACTGACCCCATCTGCTGCTTTTTCTTCTTCTCTGGACAATCTTTTAAATTTGTGAGAGTACAGATATTTTAAAGTTTGAATTCACTATGAAAAACATCTCAACCTGTTCAGCTTTTCAGTTCATTAGCACTGATTAAAACTCATTGTGAATTGTTATTGCACTTTTATGTTGCCATACAAATGATTAAACCTCTACAGAATCCCTCAACTGTGCCCTAATATAAAAACTCAGCAGCAGGGCATGTAAAATTAATATATCATCAATCAGCTAGGAGTGGAAGTGGAAAGTAATGGTTTTATTTTACTTGTGTACCTATTTTCAGTCTAAAGCTACTAAAACAAAACTTATGCAGAGATTAGTTAAGTATGTGTAGGCTCACTCCTAGGACCTTATGCAGCTCAGCACTCACTTTGTGTACAAAGCAGAGCTGCTTCAACAGTGCTTTTGCTCAATATATTTTTGCTCTGAAATAGCCCAGCCTTTACTCTTGTGCAGCAGAGTCACATTGCTTCAAAAACAGTGCATGTAATTTCAGTATGTACTGTGTATGTTCATGGGTGATCTTGTAAAATTTATGTCATAGAAGGAGAAACAGGGTACTAGGTATAATTTTTGGTGCTTCAGACCTTGATTAATATTTACTGTCCAAAATAGTCAAGTCAATCTTAAAGTTATTGCTAAATTAATTGCTAGAGTTAATACCCCTCTACCCACTCAGTTATTTCTACTACATTTAGGATTGTTCTGCAGATTTTTGGAGACAAACGTTGTGCAGAATCCATTTTTGTGGTGAGTTGACCCTGGCTGGATGGCAGGTGCCCACCAAAGCTGGTGTATCTCTCCCCTCCTTTAGCTGGACAGGGGAGAGAAAACATAATGAAAGGCTTGTGGGTTGATATAAGGAGAGATCACTCACTGATTGCTGGGCAAAAGAGAATTTACATGGGGAAATGAGTTTAACTTATTGCCAATCAAATCAGAGTTTGATAATGAGTAATAAAGCCAACCTTAAAAGCACCTTCCCTCCCACTCTTCCCTTTTTCTTGGGCTCCACATTTCCTCCACTTCTCCTCTCCAGCAGTGCGGGGGGGACAGGGTGTGTGGGCTGCAGTCAGTGAATCACACGTTGTCTCTGCTGCTCCTTCCTCCTCAGGGGAGGATCCTTCCTACTCCTGCCCTGCTCCAGGGTGGGCTCTCTGTCCTTGGGCCACAGGTCCAGCCAGGGTCCTGCTCCAGCGTGGACTCTTGGTGGGGTCACAGCCTCCTTCAAGCATCCACTTGGAGCTCCAGCACGAGGAGGGAGCTCCAGCTCCATGGCTTCAGGTGGATCTCTGTCCCCATGGGCCTCACCCTGTGCTGCACCACAGGCTGCAGGGGAGCCACCTCCTCCCCCTCAGACCCTGGGGTCTCACATATTCTCTCTGCTCTCTCCAGCTGCTGTTCCAGTTGTACAGTGACTTTGCTGCCCACTTAAACACATTGTCCCAGAGGTCCTACCACCATCACTCACAGGCTTGGCCTTGGTCAGAGGCAGTTCCATCTTGGAGCTGGCTGGCACTGGCTCTGTAGGACAAAGGGGATGGTTCTGGCAGCTTTTCACAGCAGCTGCCTCTTTAGCCACCCTAAGACCAAAATCTTGTCACACAACCTAATTAAATTTTGTGACAGTGAGACACGGTGGTTGCTTTTTTTGGGACAGTGGAGCTTACAGAATGGCATGACTCCTAATCTGCCTTTTTGCGTTATGAAAGGATAATCCATTGTACATCAAAATGATTCCACTGAGTGAAAGAAAGCTAATAAAATGAGGAAACTAGAATCTCTGTAAAATACAAGTAGCATAGGAATTGATTGCATTGGTCAGTTCTGACCTGCAGGTTGACCTGCATGTTTCCCGGTTACTACAACCTGAAAAAAGGTAATTTTCTTCAAATCCAAATATCATCATCATCATCGAAAAAAGACGTTTCCAACTGGCATTTCAGTCAGCTGCTTGACAGTGAGGAGAATAAATGACAAAATAATAGACTTACCACTTAAAGTGGAATTCCCTTAGGGTTAGGGTTTTTGTTTAGTACCAAGGTAATGCTGTGTTGTTGGAAAGGGTGCTTGGACATGATGCTCACATGTGTGGCTCCCCACATCCATTTCTGTTCTCTCCCCCTTCTTTGCCCTGACCTAGTGGAAGAGGTTCCACTTGCATTCAGCAAGAACATCCATTAAATGTGAAGTGAATGTGTACAGAAATTGTCTCACCAAGCCATTTATTTGATTTCTTATGACACCTAAGGGCAGTTAACATGCTGACTGATTTGGGGGTGATAGGTGTGGGTTTCAAGTAATAGCAGTGAACTTCTTGAATTATGCTTTAATAAGCATCAAATTTCAATGTATATATAATATAATGCCTTGGAGGAGGGTTTGTTGTCTTGAGATGGAGCTGTAATTCCATCAGGGCAGACCCAAGGAGCTGTGCTGCCTGAGCCAAGAGACTTGGTTCTGTTGCTTCAGTCTTCTTGTGGCGTGGTCTTGCCTCTCTCAGGAGATTTAGTACCTTTTGACTGCCTGTTTAATGTTAATATAAAGTGCCTGTTCCTAAATGAAAGCCCAAACAGTTGATAGTCTTTGGATTTAACTCCTGTTTTAGTGTTACGTAGTAGGCTACTGGCTACTCTTCAGTTTTATCAGGGATGTATTTCTGTTTGTTGGCACTCTCTGGAACAAAGAAAAGAAAACAGGCTGCAAATCCTCACCTTTTTAAGTACTCTTTTGCTTCATCCTTGTAGTGGATTCCCTGTTGCACATCAAAGCAATTCAAATTTCAGTGTAAATCAAGTTGAGGTGGAACAGGGCATTTTACAGGTGATGCAGCTGGCATGTTGTACTGATGGTGGGCACACCTTTGCACACCTTTAAGGGATTTCCTTTGGAATGGTTTTACTGAGGTGGGCTGAGGATCAGTGAAGGTTTAAAGCAGGCTAGAGAACTCAGCAGTGAATGGGGTCAGGAGGTCCTGACCTAAACAATTCAAGGTGAGAAGTATTATGGAAGCCAGGGACTTTTGTTTTCCCTGAGTGTTGGAGGGCAGGTTCCTTGTTCCCTGTTGCTGTCAGTGAAGGGCAGAGTCTATCAAAGAATCTGTGGCCTGTGCTTTGCTAGGAGCTAATGCTGGTGTGCACCCTGCTTGGGCAGCAGTTTTTATACAGGCACTGCATGCTGTATGAGAATCCAAATTCCAGAGCCTACTTGAAGGCAAAGCTGCTTCTCTTCCCACCACTCTTGAGACTCTGTGCTCAGTGAGGAGTCCTGAGATGCAAAAATGTTATCCTCTTTTGCCAACAGTAAAATTATCAAAAGTCTTAGAAAATAATTTTGAAGCAATAGCTTTTAAGTTTTAGGGACTTTAATTTTAAAGGCTTTAAAAAATAATTATTTCGTTGGCTAACATAGTGGCATTTTGTAGGGGGGTGCATCTTGGCTGTGAGGAGAGAAAAAGAGGTTAATGTGTTGCTGTGTGTTTGCTTAGCACTCCTCCCTTAGGCAGCATATGGATTTGTTTTTGTTTCTAACCCGTGTGCTTTTCCTTCCTTGTCTGGATGATCCCGAGGAGCTGGAATCCCCAGCAGCCCTGGCTCTGTCTCTGTCTGGGGCACCCTGGATGATCTTCTTTTCCCTTTTCTGTTTACTCCCACAGTATAAAAGAGTAAGTGGAAGTTTTTGTGTCTTCAAGCTACTGTGCCCAGTCCCTAAGTGTGGCTTTCCAGAATCCCTATGCTTTTGGAGTCACAGCCTAATTTGAGCCAGATCAATGAAGAGATTATTAAATAACTGAGCTCTTCCATTTGAGAAGCTTCATCTCTGAGGTACTTTTTGCTTTCACCTCTGACTTTGGCAACACTAAAACAATCAATACTGAATCAAAAAATATGGGCAGTGAGAAAATATTTCTCTTCTGGGGGAATAACTATGGAATGATCTCAGTACTGTGATGCCTTTTTAGTGAACAGATAGAACTTTCCCTGTGCAGATGCTCCTGCAGTGAGTGAGAATGAGACCTTCAGCTCTTACCTGTCATTTTAGGCCATTTAATCTCATTGTTCCTTTTTCTCATAGCTCTTCTTCTCCCACTAGTGATCTTCTTCCTCCAAGTATCTCACCAGCGTTAAGCCCACTTGTCTTGCTGGAGGACCCAGCAAGAATTCTCCTCAAAGGATGAGTAGAAATTTCCCTCTCAACACTTTTTGTCCTCAATGTCTCTCCTCACATGAACCAGCCTGTAGCAGATTGTCCAAACCAGCATCACTGGTAACAGTTCCTATGGCTTGCTCTGCTCCACTACACAGTAACTGGTGCTCAAAATGAGAAGTTGTCCTTCCAGTTAGGCCTTATCTCCATTAATAAGATGGAATTTATTAAGTTCAAAAAACTCACCACCCTTGATGATTGTAGCTACTTAAATTGCTTTGTTCCTGCATTAGTAATTTCTGATAGCCATAACTTTTCTGTGTAGATAAAAAGGAGTACAACAAAGAAGGGTTAATGGTCATTGCCAAAATTTCTTAGTTGTGTGTAGAAAACGAGGCATGCCTCTCTCATGATTCTGATTTTAGTGCTTAATACCTCTTTTAGGAAATGAAGACAGTTTACTGTAGCTAAATAAGATATTTTGTGAACTAGTGTTTAATTGTTTGAGGCTTGCTCTGTACCAGAATAACAGTGAAATGTAAGTATTGAGTTGAAACTGCTGAAAACTGGAGTTGTCAAATCTGTTACTATTTGTAGTTGCATGAGTCCAGAAGAGCTGTGTTTTTTACCTATAAAACTCTTTATATCTCTCTTTCTAGCAAGGCTGTTTAAAGATCTGTAGTGTGGCAAAGTCTCCCTTCCCAATAACAATAAATATTCAGTAAGGAGCCACGCTTGGTGTGTTCACCTTAGCCATAAGTGCTCTCTGTAGCACACAGCAATAAAATGAACAGCCTGGCTTCCCACTTGCTAAAGGGCACTGAGAGGAGGGGAAGCAAAAACACTTCTAAATGAAAACCAGTTAGCTGGAACCATCTTGTTGATGGGTTCACTATTAGTCCTGATGTCAGCTGCAGAATGCACTCTCTGCCCTGAGCCTCCTTGCAGGCCTGGTTAACCTTTAGCTGCTGTGCAGCAGGCACTTTAGGAAAGTTACTAGAAAACATCTTGTGAAGTGTTTGTGATTTGGAATTTTATGGCAGTGTGTGTACAGAAATTCCATATTATTCACACTGCTTGTACTATATATTGTAATATTTTAACAACACAAGTAGTTTGCAGAAGTTTCAGAATTTGGTTTTTTTTTTTTGTCTCAGCTGTTAGGTATGTAAGGAACAGGCAGTTTTCTGCCACTCTTCAAATGTCTCTTTTAATGTTTTATGTTTTGATTGACAAAATTTTTTTTTAAAGCATGTATTAGCTTTTCCACTTGCTTGAATGTTTTCTAGGGAGTGAAAAAAGATCTGTGCTTTGATGTGTTGTGAATGGGCTGATGTGAGCTTGGGGGATTAGCGTCTGAGTTGCTGGGCTCACCATCTGGGAGAATAATTTAATTTATTTTCTTTTTTAAGAAAGGCCTGCAAAGACCTTGAGGTCAGTGCAGCTTGAGAGAAGTATTCACCAGGAATCCAACTGAAAGAACCTCTGGCATTCTAGTTGTATTTACAGGCTGTATTAAAAAAAAAATTGGAATTCAGATTCTCAGTGTATATATATATATATGCTGATAAAGTGAACACAATTAAAAATTTGTCCCAGTGAAGTTCTTGCCTCCCAGAGCTCTGTGTGCTGGTTTGTAGACAGTAGGAGACTCCAGAGAGAGAGAGAGAGGCCATTCTGTCTCTCCCTTCTTCCTTGTGAGTTTGTTTAAAGTAATGAGGCCAGCTGTCCTGTATAAATGAATCAACACTCAGGTTCAGCTCTTTTCCTTCAGTTAGACTCCAGGGAGAGGAATCTTTGGTACTCCTCAGGAGTTTTGTTTCCTGAAATTTGTGAAATTTCATATCTGGAGCTCATATCACTATTTAGGATTAATTTACACATCCTTTACTGTGTGTTTACTGTGTAATTTGAAATGGTTTTACACAGGTAGACTGAAAGGATCTGGTTCTTGAAGCCTAAAAGCACTTCTGTGAGTGTCCCCAAAAGGAATATGTAGCTTAACATTTTATTAGAGAAATATGTATTCTATGAACTTTCACTCAAGTAGATGTTAATACATATAAAATACTGTTGCTTCTGCTCATATTAATTTATATTTCTTAGTAATTATATTTTATTAGATTGCTGTAGTAATTAAATACTAAGTTACCTGACTAGTTCAGAATTCTCTCTGGCAAATATTCTGGTAGTGAACCCTCCTCTTGTATTCTCTAAAAAGCCTGGCTTGAATGTTAAGGGTTCTCCCTCCATCTCCTAAAATAAGAAAGGGACAAATCAGGTATATAAGGGCAATGAAGCTGGTGAAGGGCTTAGAAAATGTGTTCTGTGAGCAGCAGCTGAGGGAATTGTGGTGGTTTAGTCTGGAGAACAGGAGGCTTGGGGGGACTCCCCATTTCTCCCTACAAATATCCAAAAGGAGGTTGCAGTCACATGGGAGTTTCTTTTCTATTGTGTCTGAATTTATCAGCAAAATGTTTTTTGTCCATTCTGGTAGAGCTATTTAATTTTTTGGCATCAGCTCTCCATACTGAGAATAGATGATATAATACTTCCAGGAAAATACCACGGAACATTCTGTTTGCAGACTACTTGTTTATGTGGTAGTTAGTGAAAAAAGCAGCAAGTTTGTAAGGGAAAGCTGGAGCAGAAGATCAAGGGAATAGGGAGCAACAAACACTGGTGTGTCTGAGAGTTGAAAGGAGGGTAAAATAAGTACTGGAGGGAACTTAGATGGATGGTGAAGGAAACTAACAGATACTGGGGAAAGAACAAAAATGAACAAATGTAGCCTTCAGAAAGAAGGCAAAACCAAATTATTAACTGTATAAGGGAAACAGATTGAAAAGGAATAACAAGAATAAAGGAAGGAGACTGGGTGAGGGGGTCGAGAGGTTCCCTGGAGTTGGGCAAATGAGGAAACAGCTCTGTGGGACCTGCTGGGTAACAAACACTCTTACAAGCAGGTCATAAAAAAATCAGTTATCTGTAGTCATAACTCAACCAGCTCTTAGGTAGCAAGGTCAGATATCTCTTAGGAAAGAGCTGCGTCTGTATTTAGCCTGGTAATTTTGGGCCATGTTGAGGTTTATGCATATCCCCAAAAGCTCCAAAAATTGGTGCAAATGTATTGTGAGAAGAAAGCTTCTTTACTCCTGTCATTCCCACCACCTCTGCCCTGCCTAAACAAGCTGAGTGAGCGGGCTTTGGATGTGAGGCCATACAGGGAAGGACTGCAAGACAAAAGTCATCTGACTCCTTCCCTTTTCCAAAAGGGTGTGCAGCCTTAGCTCCAATCCAGTTCACAGGCTGAGTGCCCCAAGGCTGCCAGCAATGTAAAGGCTGGAATGCACAATGGGGTGAACAGCAGCATTCTTAATAGTAATGGGTGCTGGTTTATATCAGCATAAAATGTACCTGTGTCTGTAGCCTCAGTCATTGAGCAGGAAGGATTCTCTTGGTCGGATTTTTGGAATATTTTGATGAGGGTTTGGTTTTTTTTTTTCCTTGAGGAAGTTAGTAGCTGAATCACAGAGAAAGGCTGTGGAAACAGCCAATTTTCATTCCAAATGCCAGCATTATGCCATCATAAAAGTGAAAACTCTGGAAAACATTAAGAGCAGATCTGTGTCATGATTAATTTTCTGCTCATTTCCTAATGTTTTTGCAAAAGACACTAGATTTTCCAGAGGAGCCCAGGAAAATCCAAACTTGGCCCAGAACTTTCTCAAGAGATCAATTTTTTTTTTCTGTGCTTGCATGAGTAATGACAAGAAATCAATTTGTCTAGACTACACTTGCAATATGAAATATAGAATAAAACAAAAGTCTGTAATGATTAAGGAACACTCCTTTATATGATCTTTTAGTTAACATTGAGGATTTCTCTGGTGAAGTATCCTATATGTGTTTTTACACAGGATCCTCACAAATATTATTCTGTAACACACTTGTGTGGCTACATTGAAATTCTATCTCTCTTTTTCAGCCTTAAAAGTTCTCTGTGGTCATTTTTCATTACAAGTTAATTACATGTTAACTGGATGTAACTCCCAAGTTAAATAAAAAGCTGCCTAGAAAGAGCTGAATGCCCTGTGCACAGGGTGTTGGATTGGTCCAGGAAAGCCCTGCATCTTGGGCACTATCAATATGTGTCCTGCTTAGGGCCAGTAAAAACTCCCAGAACTCTTAAGTTAACTTTACTGTTAAAGTGAAAATTCCAGGTTTTATGAAACATGCAAGAACGACAGCACAGAAAAAATGTCTGTATCAAAAAAAGGGCATTTGTCTTGGTTTCAAAGATCCTTCACATTCAATCCCTGCTTTACCTGCCATTCTCTCCTTTTGTTGAGATTTTTAAGACTGGGCTTTAATTGGCCTCTTAGGGCTTCCTTTATCAGCCACTAGTTGTGTTTTCTGGTAAGCATCTTCTAGTTTTCTTCCAGTATCTTGTTGTCTCCTTCAAATTCTTCCTTATTTTTTGTTTTCTGTGATGCTTATGAAAATTTCACTCTGCTATGCTGGCAGTAATAATTTAATTTTTTTTCTTGTGACCCAGTACGTAGCACAGTTGGGTGACAAATTATGACATGTAAGTATTCCAAGAATGCAGAGTAGCAGACTTGAAATATGTGTGGTTTCTAATTTTTATTTCCATTTTGGCTGAAGTGGGATCACTTAGAGCTGTCATTTTCTGGAGAAATGTGTTGGGTCTCACCTCTGGAGTCCCATCTCAAGGGGCTGAACCTGGGACCTCAATCAACTCAAGGCTTACTGTCCCTAGGGTGATAAAATGCGCATTTGTGGTATGAGTGGAATGGATGGACAGAGCAAACAGAGACTGGAGTCACTGATCAGGAATGAGTCCATAGGGATTCGGGATGCAGATGAGGAATTGGAAGGAGGGGGGTCTGTTGCTGCAGCAGCCAAGAGAAGGGGGATTTTGGAGGAGTTAAAGGTGGTTTGCATGATGCTGGTAAGGAAGGCACTGCCAGGGTTTCTCTGTATAAGACTGTGGGGAAGGTTATGGTAATTCCAACAGTTTAATAATGACAAAAATAAAGAGATGATTCTGAACACTGCCTGTGAGACCAAGGACTACCTTCCTCACACAGCTGTCTGTCTTCCAGGCAGCTCTCAGGGGACAGTGAAACTTTTCCAGCCTCTAAGAAGACTCCATTCTTAAGCCTTTCCCCCTTTCTGACAGTGGTGACAGTGCACAGTGAAACTTGTGTCCTGCCCTGCCAGTGGGGAGGAGAACCTGAGCATTACCCAAGACAGAAAAAGGAAGGACGTTGTTGTGACAAGAACAGGAAAAAACCCTTGAACATTGCTCTTCTTGGTGCTAGCAGGGAAGCAAATTGCATCTTTTATATACCTTGAAGAACTGAAGACCTTTTATGGTTTTTGCAATTCCAGATCATATGTTAAGAAGGATTTTTTCTTTTAGTCATTTTTTCCCTCTCCCAACCTGTAATTTTATCTTTCAGACCACTGTCTTTGAAATAGGAGGCTGGTTATGGATTAGGATCGCCAATGAGCAAACTTCTTGAATATAAATCTGTGAACAAAGATCCTTTTTCGTAGTGGCAAATTCTGCTGCTGAAATCTGACTTGAACTTCTGAAGCAAACTCACTTGGATGGTGGGCATAGGAAATGCTACTGCTGTGATGTTTCCTATTTACTTGCATTCTAACTAGGAATGCCTGCTGTATGTATTCTTAACATATGTTAACCTCTCTGCTGCAGTTCTTGCCAAGAAACTGTCACAAAGGTTGTTTAGCAAACGAAACTGCATAGGAAACATTCCTGTTGTACTGGTGTGCCTGCTGTAACTAATTGGGCATGTATAACAGGAAGGTGAAGATAAATAAAGCTACATATGTACAGTGTTTAGGTAAAGTGTGTGATATTTTGCATCATAATTATGATCCCTTTAGATGTTGGTGATCCCCAGAAAGGCAAACAAATGATGGGAATGAAGTCCAGCATGAGACCTCTCCGAGGCTCAGTGTTAACAAAAAGGGGCCAAGTCATTCAGGACTGTTGTTGCAACTATCCAAAGTAGGGGTTTTGTTGTTGTTTCCCAATGTGTGTGCACACACTTGTAGTCTACATAGGATTTGTTTCTTTTCACCTTTTCCAGTCAGATGTTCTGACTCCCACCCTCTGACCCCAAACTGGCAGCAGAAGTTATTTCATTGCAAAACAGGGCTGTGATTGCAGGGTTTGCCTGTTCAATGTTACTTTCTCCAAATAATGGAAGGGAGTAGTTCCTTCTGAAAATATCTTGGTTCTGCCCACCCAGTCCAATAGTGAGGTACATTTTCCCCAAGGTCAATGGGTGCAGAAGGGTGGCTTTGAATGGTTTTAACAGAAACAACATTTCCAGGCAAGGCCAGAGGCTGAGGAGACCCACAGAGTGCACAGCATGACAGTGGTGGCTCTGTACAGGGAGGAACAAGGCAGAGGGGGAGAATGGACTTATTGATGGCACATCAGGCCATGTTTCAAATAGATTTTGGATATACAAGGAGTATTAGAACTGAAAGTCTCACATCTTCTATCTATTTTTCCCTGTGGTAAATAAATCGGTTCTAAAATGTAAATGATTTCCCTTTCCCTTCCTTCTCCTTGGACGGTGTATCCTCCCAGGCATGCAAGAGACTTTTGTTGTCTTTAATCTGGAAAATTTTTCTAAGCTCAGGAATGCTGCTTGGCTCAGGAAGCACAGTAACAGTCAAGACAGATTGAACTGTTACCCCTGAGAAGACAATTAAAAAATAATCCACATGCCATTGTATTTAACACTCTGTGGTGTCTGCCTCTTGTTTAAGTGAGATCACAAGCATGAATTAAGTGCCCAGTATGGTAACATAAACCAGTGATATCCCAAAAGGCAGAGCAAAGGAGTGTGTGGTCTTGTAACTTTTATTGTTAAGTTTAAATTACAAAATAGACTTACAGTAATGCTAGTTTTCATTCCAGGTACTAAAATCCTTCATCATTGTAGCTTTACTCTTGTAAGTGTTGGCCAATATTACACTTCTAACAAGAGAATCATAAACAAGTAGAAACAAAATGGGAATTGTAGATTAAGAAAAATTATATGCTTGATGCGTGTATGTGTGTGTGTATATATATGTGTGTGTATATATATATATGTAGAGTTAGTTGTAGCATGTCTACATCAGCATAGCTTAACTGAAATTGGTATAACCACCTGCCTTTACTTACCATTTTAATACATGTTTATAACTAACTGGGCCATTTTAGAGCTGCTTGAGAGAATACCCAGATAAATGTATTTCTCTAAATTCTAGGCCAAAGATAAAACCAATCTCACGAAAAAGGAAGCAAATTGAAGCCTACATAGTAATATGGACATGATTTAATTAGTAATATCAGAAGAGATTTATAATTGTCCTTATGCCTTTAAAAGAAGGATTTAGTGAAAAGAATAATTTACAGTGTTGTGATTTGACAATATGTTTTGGGTTTTATGTAAATAAATTAGATATTTCTGACCAGCTGTAGCGAAGTTACAGGGAGTAAGACCAGTTTGTGCCTTAAGCTGATACTTTAGGGCCATATCTACCCATCCTGCATTCAGGCTGTGAGTTAGCCAGTGCAGGTCTGGGTGAATTCTGGATAGGTCCTGCTCAATACTGTGAGACATTTAATTTTATTGCTTTACAGGGCTCATACTTTGTACATGGAAAACTGGCTGTGGCCACTGCACAGTTTGAGCAAATCCCTCATTAGACCAGTTCTCCTGAGTTTTTAAAATTCTCAATGTGTGCTAAGGCAATACTAAAAACAATTTGGATGTACAGATCTATTGTTTCTTAGCAGAAGTTTCTGCATCAGGAATATTGCCTTTCAGGCAAACTTAGAATACTCAAGTAAAGCAACTTGGGCAATGCCGTGTACATTTCATATATATTGCACTGTATAAGAGATTGCAAGGAGGTCTTACTGCATGTATGTAGCAGAACAAAACAGATTTTATTTTGTAACATTTGGGTTCTTTTCACATGTTTACAACTGGTCTCTTGTTATACAGGCTCACACAATTCACCATGTGTGCTGTGTTGTCAAACTTTTGTGTAGTTATTTAATTTAGAGTTTTCTTTGTATACTTGGAGTTTGGCATCGTACTTGTGTGGATTCTGAGAAAATCCTTCAATCCCCTGTAGGAAACACCATTGCTCTCTCCTTGACTCTGCTGTGATGATCCTTTGAAGCAGCAGTGGTTTCTTTTCTTGTCATCTCTGGTTTGGTTGTAGCTCCTCGAATCCCGAGTTCCCAGCTCCATGGGTGCTGGCACTCCCTGTGAAGCCAGCGGCAGTCAGTGCATCACACTCTGCTGCAGGGTGGCTCTTCAGTTTGTTGAGACAGAAAATGCTGAATCATACTTCCAAAATGAATGGTAGAGGTTTCATTTCTAGCCAAATTACCTTGGCCTTCCGTCTTCTGCCATCTGCCTGTATCCAGCAGGAACTCCCACCAATTCCTGTATGTGAGCTTTGGGTGGCTCTAGCTGCAGCCCAAGGAGGTGCAGGACATAAGGCAGTTTGCTCAAGGTAACGCTCTTGGTGTCTTTTGAGCACTTCAGTAACAGTTGGCTTTGTTTTTGCTTCTTGTGGTTTTGCTTTCTACACGTGGGGGAAAAAATAAGTGATTGAAACAAATCACTGCTCTCCTGTAGCAGTTTCTGTTCTCGAGATTTAGCAGCACCTTTTTCTTCAGGAAAATGGTGGTAAAGCTCTGCAGACTTAAGTAAGCAGAGGTAGTATCACGAAATGTGATGCTGAAGTTCTTGCCTTTGCAGCTCTTGGGCTCATGAATAGTGTTTTCTGTGAGTGTGAGTGCAGCTGTCGTTAGAAAGCTGCCTTCAGTTTTGCAGGCACTCTGTTTTCTCACTGATGAATTTAACTGAGGATTTAACCTGTTAGCTTTCATGCCAACAGGGCTCCCAGGTACCTTCTGCCCTAGCTGTCCCTCAGGAGTCTGAAGACTTGTTCCTTGCTCTTTGGTTATCCAGGCTTCTACTGTAGTTCCTGGTGGAATAAATGAATTTAAGGAGGAGATGTTAAAAACCAGCAAAGCTTAGAGACGAAAGAAAGAAGAAAAATTGCATAAATTAGCCAGATGATATTTTTATGGATTGAAACATATTTGCTTTAATTTGTGGGTTTTTTCTCAGTGCTTGTTGCAGCAATTCTATCTTTACTAATGCTAAGAAAAACACCTCAAGTGGGGATCGAATTTTCCCATTTTTTTTCCATGTGCTGTAGGTTGCAGGGCAAAAGTGTGTACAGGGAGAAGAAGGATAATCAGAAGGATGATCAGAACTTACATTTGATTTCAAAAACTACTTTGAATGGTTATAGTCTTTAAAATGAACAGAATTTTTTTAAATACTTCTTGCCAATTTTAAAATTTCCAGTTATTGTGGCACATAAACATCAGAATATGAGCCAGATAAAATTAGAAGGGCAGAAAACTTGGGATGAGAACAGCAACAGATTCGTGCTCAGTTTTGCTGGACTTTGAGTCTGACCAAGAGACACAGTAGCATGGTCTGACTTTGAAGGCTGCCATGTCACACTGTTTGCAATATTTTCATTTTAGGACCCTCAGAACTAAACTTGCTGTTGCAGTAACAATCCCAGGCCATGAAGCTACTCAGAAAGCAAAAGAGACTTTGCACTTTTTTTTCCATATCTGCTACTTGATGGGTGAATCTAAACAACTCTGAGTTCAGTCCCTTCTGGTACTCCTACTAAGTGATGCTGCATTTTTCTCTGAGTGTTTTTAATCCTGGGGTTATGGGAAGATTAATGGGGAAAGATGGGGAAAGTCTTCACCAATCACTTTGAATAAACCTAAGTGATGTTAGCAATTTTTTTGCAAACCCTGCTTGGGCACAGACTTCTTTTTAATCTAAGATATTTTTTATTATTTCAGGATAGTTCTGCCAAGCTACTCCACAGCTGTGAGTTAGAGAAATAACTCCTAATCACTTTGTTTTTTAATTGCTGTAATACATGAGCATCCAGATTTTTCTCATTCATTTCCTGTGCTTTGGAAAGCAATTGAAATGTCTTTTCTCCAATTCCTTTCTCTCTTCTGTTTGACCTCTATTCCATAAGGGCAGTGCTTATAACAGGTGTGTATTTGCTTTTTTCATAATTGGTATAAAATGTTTAAGAAAAGATCCAATGACAATTTTAATTTTGTACATGTTAATTAAGATTAAATTCATTCTTTGCACACAGTAAATGTTTCCTTCAAACAAAAATACCCACAAAAACCCAAACCAGCCCTTGCTACCTTGTTTACTTAGCTAGAATCAGATAAATGTCAATTCATTTGAATGTACCACTGTCTTTTGGTTGCTGCTGATTTCAACTATTACTTTTAAGTCAAAGTAGTCACAGGCCTGTGGTGTTGTTTTCATGATAATCAAAGACTGTGTATTTGTTCTTCCTGACTGTAATCAAATCTGTCTCTTGGACTTCCTGTTTTCCTTTGGTTTTTTTGACAGCAAAAAAATTTAAAATACTATGTTTTCCTTTTGAAACATAAATGCATTTACATTGTTACAAAGCAATTTTCAGATCAGATATTACATTGCAGTAAATTCAGTAGAGAGGTCAGTTAGGGACTCTGAGTATGACTGAAGTAGATACGCAGTGTTTCAGGGGTTTTAACCATTAGTAAACAATCCTCAGCAGCTTTCCAGGACCTTTCTCAAATAAGGTTATATTTTTGTACCATGAAAAAGCAAGGTAATTGTTAAAGAGATGACGGGTTAAATAGAGAAGCTATTTGTATTTTTCAGAATAATTTTGTTAACAGTTCTTCTCAAGTCATTAGGACTATTAAGTGTGTGCTAAAACTGAGCTAAATTTTAACTTGCCGGTTTTTCCTGTTGTCATGATTTCCATTTAAATGGTTCCACCTTGCCCCAAGAAATGTGGGGGAAACTGCAAAGAGAAGTAACATCTTTGATTCTGCCTGGAGAGGCTGAGCAGTGTTTCAGCTGTGCACCTGGCAGTGAGTGGTGCCACTGAGGAAACTGGAGATGGAAGCAGCATATCCTAGAAATGCCCCACGGCTCTGAGGTAGAAAAGCCTCTTGTGGCAAACCTAGAGAAACAAGATGAATTGATTCATTCTGTAACTGTACATGTTATATATATATATGTATCCATTGACACCTGTCTTGTGTGAATCATCCTTATGTGTGAAGGCAAATTTTTTGCAGGCATTAATTTTAAGTGTTGGGGTTTTTTCTAAGTTATCCATCTATAATAGTTTTGCATGTGATTTCATGGATTTAAATTGCAGCCTTGAAATTTAATTACAGGTATCAATGAGTTAATTTTAAATCAAGTTGCATTCAGTGGCTTTTTACAGCAAATCTGAACTGACTGTAGCAGCCCATTCCTGAAGTAACTACTATGTGGACATCAGGGAGAGAAATTAGGAATTCCCAAGGCAGACTGCTGTCACTGCACAGCATTTCAGTGGCTATGGTGGGTGGCAGGTGGCATTTATGTTTTGGTGTCTCCTGTATTTCAGCAATCAGCAATTCTTTCTCTGTGCCTCTGGATAGGTGCCTGGCTACATCTGTGCTGCAACAGGCAGTTAATAGAATGCAGAGGCACCCTGTAGAGGGTTGTGAAATGTATTCAAGGCAGTGTAGAAATAATGGCTGATGTAGAGACAGGTCTGTGTTAGAGCTGGCTTGTATACATTGACTATAGAGATCCATGCTTATCTATCATTCAGATAATGTGATTATCCCTTTGAATAGAAGAGAGAGAGAATTGATGGATTCTTGTATCAAAACTGGGAGATAAGCTAACAAAGCATAAGTAGCAGGGGATGACTGGTTGAAAAATAATGGCCTTTCATATAGTGGGTCAGTTCAAGACATGATACTTTCTACTGTTCTTGAAAGGCATAAAACTGTGAGGAAATATATAATTCCATTAATCTTCTTTTCTCATATTCCTTCTCCTTTTCCATCTTCCTTGACTTCAGTGCATCCCTGAAGTCTTAGAAAAATCTGGCAGTGGGAGTTCTTATCCTTTGGGAAGTGAGCTGGTTTACTCATACTGCTCCCCAGAACTGCAGCTGAGAGCAGTGGGAAATCAAGTGTCTGCATTTTTGTTGGCTTTGCATGAAGCAACAGGAGAAGAGGGTATTTGTGATGGAATTCACTCCAGGTAGTTGACACCACTCAGCAGCAGAGCTGAAAGAACAGGGAGGCATTAAATAAGAGAGCAGGTGTGCAGTGGTGCACACTGAATGGCATCTTCATGGAGCAGCTGCAGCACGGAGCACTCTGTGTTCTCTGGGCTTTGGTGGGTTTTGTAACCTGTGCACTCCTTGTGTAATGGACACAGGGGAGGGAGGACTAGCTCTGAAAAAATAGAATACCTCCACATACTTTTACAGAGCCCCTTTGGAATAACTGCAGTCCCTTCCCATTTGTGAACACAAACTGAGATCATCTTCCTCTCTCCTTTCCATTCCCTTGGCATAATTCTTGCACTGCTTTAAAGCATCTCATAATATAGAGGAGTTTTCTTTCTGACCCATGAGAGAGCTGAGGCTTCTGAGCTCTAAATAATCCTGGCCACCTTGGATTGAATCTCTTCACTGTCTATCAGAAATTACTGATTGTAAGACCATGAAATGCTTTTAAGTGAAATTTGTTCCCACTGCTTGAATTGATTACTTTTGAACAATGGTGAGTTTATTCTGTACATCATGCAAGCTGCAAATCATTTTATCAGGTCCTCTGTTTGTTCTCTTTAACTTTGTAGTATGTTCCATTCTTCTTGCAAAAAGGAATAGAACTGAAGGAAGGACACTGCTCTTCCCCTGTCTTTGTGACAATGAGGGGCAGTGTTTAAAAAATACCAGTTGGCACTTCACATCTAGTTGTATATGTTTCCTGTTATTTAGTTGCCAGGATGAAGTGTGAAGGGTTGCAAAAGGTAGAAGTGAGAAGAGTCAGAATTAAACTGCAAGCAGCACATGCCTTTATTCCTAATGGTTTGATGTAGGATGGAATATGTTCACTAACCCAACAATGACTGTCCAGGGACATTGTTAGAATGAATCAGCTAGATGTTTTCTGGAAGAAAATACACAACATTCTATCGTATTTTTTTATGTGCACCCAAGTGGAATAGCCCAATTCAGCAAAGTTTTGGTTAATGCCTTTTGAAAATTAGGCTCAAATCACTACTTGGGAAAGAGCAGTCCATGAAGGACCTATTTTTCCTAAGGGGATGGGAATGTCACTGCAGACACTCCTCCATGAGGTGTACCACACTGGATTCACCCTCAGATATTCTTTGTACTGGTCAGGGCTTGCTGGGGCTCTCTCTGTTTATCAAGTACATAACACAACCTATAACTCAGAACAGCAGCTTCATCATGTTGTACTGTGTATGCAATTATGCAAGGTCTTACACAGGATACACATCATGACAAAAAAAAAGGCAGAAAAATGCTGTGAATTATGCAATGGTGAATGATTAAATTCTTCCTGCTTTCATGTATATTTTATACTGCAAGTCACAACTTCCAGGCCTAATGCATACACTGATCATTTGTTTTGCAAACTGTCAGCCTTATTGCATCTTAGCCATCTCTAAAACAATTTAGAGTGTAATATTTGAAGCAATTATAGGTGATTATGGATTGACATTTCACTGAAATTTCACTGAAAGCTGATTTTATTTAAATCTTAGATTGTTATCCATGTTCTGCTAACATTTGTATAAATGAGTGACTGGTGAATTTTAAGCATTATTAATAAGTTTAATAGTCAAACCCTTCAAGGGATTGTAAGCCTGTTACTTTTTTTTGTAAATTTGCTGCCTTCCCTTTTTAAACTTAAGTGACAAATTAAGTTGAATTAATTCCTGCATTCTTGAACCAGTTCTTTCTGATTTAGGTGCTGGTTCTTTGAGTTGCTAAAATATCTTGTTTCTTGAAATGTGAGAGTGGAAAATACTGGAAAGAGACAATAAGTTTGGTGTGATTTTGTTTGGTGTCCTGTCATGTCCCTCCACTTCCCAAGTTTTGTTCCCAACCTCTGGCTAGATTTTGGAGCTGCTTAGGAGAGTTTTTGGAGTGAAGTTTAGGCAGTAAATGATTGGAAACCATAACAGCATTCTTGGCATCTGCTTAGTAATTTTATATAATCAGATGCCTCCTTTTAGTTAGTGGTTTGTTAAATCACTGGTTTATAGATTTTTAAGTGCTTCACTCTGTGTGCAGCTCTAAAGCTCAGTCTTATTTTCCTGGAATTGAAATTGCTGATCTGGAAGGCACACTTTCTTTCTCCTCTCTCCCCATGTGTTTCAATCTCTTGTTTTTTAACAGTTATGCTGGAAAGGGTAAATTATTAAATGTTTCACTGTTAAGAACAGTGTAATGTTAGACATTGAAGTTGTAACTTCTGAGTGCAGACATTATGGGAGTGCTCAGTCCCACCTTACACACTAATTTTTGACACTGCATATACCTGAGAAGAATATATTGTCTTGCTACAGAAAGTTTGTCTGACAGGGTGTTGTCTGGGATAAAATTCTGTATGGGGGGGTGTAAGGTAGCTACCATGTAACAATGCTTTTTAACCAGGAAAGGTACAGTGAAAAAATAACTAATCATAATGATCAAGGACTTCAGGGCAGTTAATGCAGATAGCTATATTATTTGTTGATTATTTATTTGAGTAGCTGAATCACCTTTTTAATTCATGTTGGGGAAAATCTGATGTCTGAAAATGTTCACTACTTGTGTGATACTCTCTAAGTGATACTGCAGACAAATTATATTCAGCATTTTGTATATATACATTTTTTGTGGGATATTTTTTGATAAGTACATCAAAGTCTTGAGAGCCATCATCAAGCAGGAGAATCCTGTTGTGTTTGTGTACATAAATATAAATATATATAAAAACTATGAATATATAGAAATAAAACAACCTTCCAACCTTCCTCTTTGTAACAAATCTTTGTTAGAGGTGTATCTTTTAGGGCATGTGTATTTAGGGCAAAAAGTGATTTAGTACCTGACACTAACATAAGTTCTCATGTTCCCTTTGATAGGGTATCTGGCCAGTTGCATGTTTTTGAAATATATGGTAGTATCACAAACTTCTCTAGAATATTTTCTTTGCAAACAATCTTCCAAACTGTCTGAGCTCTGAAACAGGAAAATGCAGAATGAACATCAGCGACCACTGTAGAACTCTGAGGGCAGAGAACTCTTAGGCTTCAGTTTATGGGGGTGTCTCATCATCTGGAAGTAAATCTTGTTCATTGAATGATAATTTTGTCAGCTGCTTGTTGCTAGGAGAAAATAGGTTTACTATGTTTCTAACAACAAATGCCACAGAAATATCTCTCCATCTTTTAATGCCACTGATATAATCACATCTGTGGAGAAATACAACAAGTTACTAAAGAGATTGGACTCCAAAGTGTTGTGAAGTCCTTGAATTTCCACTGGTGGTTTTAAAGCCTGGCAGTAACTCTTGAAGGATTTAGTAACTCTGCTATTTGTATCTTCTCTGCTGGTATCTTTGTGCTGTTTGTCCCTGGGCCCTTTAGAATGTTTTATCCACGTGGAGACTTACCCTAGGAGAATGAAGAGCTGTGTTTTTGTATTTATAATGAATACTGTCCAGTAGGTCAGTAGTATTTACAGCTATAGTATGTGTGTACAGATAAATTACAGTTTTGGTCAGACTTCATGCCTGGCACCTGTAAGACAGCAGAGTCTGTGTGTGCAGTGGCTGCTCTGTCTTTTTCTTGGTGAGTTTCTTCTAAAAGTGCCTTTCTTTACCGACTAATTCACAAAACAGTGTATTCACTACATGTCGGATCCTTTGTCTACCTGGTATCTATCTGCACTAAAAGGATATTTTCTTTAGCGTTTCCTAAACCTCAAAAATTATTTATTTTTCCACTTTCTTTCCTCTTTCAAAATGTTATGCATTTAGAGAAGTGGATGTGCTGAAATCCATTCTATTGAACCATCTGTGAACAAGTACAGTATGACCCACTTCTGCTGAATATCCTCTCAGCTAATTATCTACAAAAATTCGTCTGCATAGCCTGCTGTCCAAATTGCTACCATGCACCAGAAGTAATTCACTGTGCAGAGAAGGAAATGGTTTAGTAAATGTTATTACAGAACCAGATACTTAAAAAGATCTTCAGGTACTTGATTCTTAGATGAAACAAAGTATAATTTTAAAAAAGGAAGTGGGTGCACATAAAAGCGCTGTGTGAACATAAAAAACTGGGGAGCATTTTGGGATGAAGAAACAGGGAAAAGTGTTGGGTTTTTGGTGCTTTTTGTTTTTTCAGTTAGAAAACTAGAGGCTGCTAATAGCCTGTGTGTGAGTATGGAGTACCTATTGCTCTCAAATGGTGTTTAGCATCACATAAGAGCAGATTTGAATAGGCTTGGTTCTGATACATAACATTTTAGATGCTCAGCTAAGTTAAATACAAACTTAAATGAGTTGCACTGTGCTAAAAATCGTTCTGAATCTTGACTGTGATAAATACTTCACTGAATGTGTCCCAGCTCATCTTTGAATATGCTTTTCTGGTGGTACTTCAGTAACTTTGCTACTGTTGGGGCCCAAGAAAAAGTGGTGCATGAAAATGTTTTCTGATTAAAAGATTACAATTATTACAAGGAACTGTTTTTATCTGAAAATTGTGAAGAGTTTTAACACTGGATTCAATATAATATATTAATTTTATTGAGACTCCTTTTCTAAATTCCAGTCTGGTAGAATTTAGGCAGAAGTAAGATATAAGCAGATGAAGAAAATTCAGTGAATATTTTTAGATGTTTAAATGCCAGTCAGGTGTTTTCATATCTCCTTGATGCTCCTGTTTCCATACCTGTCTCAACAGTCAGAATTTTGCATAGAAGTATATGCAATGTTGAAATTTTGATTCATGGCCTCAGATTTGAGAAATTCAGACTAGAACACTACTGAATTATGCTCATACTGTGAATAAGCTTGAAGTGTTTTTTAAATTTGAGCAACATCCTTTTCCACCCATTTCCTCTTGTGTGGGGGAGCACAGCAATGACACTGTTCTTTTCCCTTTTTCAAATCAAGAACATTTTAAGAGGAAGCCATTACCCTTTTTTTTACAGGCTGACACCTTCAAATGTGTGAGGAACACAACTGTACCTAATAAATGGCTTGGTGCACATAATTTGCTCTGCCCAGGGAGTAACTTGATTTTTTCTTGTTTATCTTACCTAGAAGCCTACACCAAGACACTCAGTTCATACTTTGCTTCCTTACTGTGTGTTTCATTTTGGAAATTATTACATTTTGTATGCAAATTTCCTTACATGTCTGTAATTCTACTTTTGCTCACGAAACCTGAGCAGTTCGACCCTCTTGGCAGTAGTTGCAAAACAGAATTAAAGAGGAATTGCTCAGGACCCCACTCCAAAGGTTTGAGACAGGAATGTACAATGTATTTTTAATATCTGTGTTAATACTGCTCATTTATCTCTGAGTCTAATGTGTATAGTCCAAACCAATCTTCACCCAGACTTTCCTAGAGCTTTTCCCCTGTTCCTGTTAGGAAAACATTCCCTATTCCAGATTCTGGGCCACACTTCTGTTTTGTTCTCTTAGTCTTATTTTAGCTGTTTGTTCAGTGTCTCAGAGCATGGAAGTCCTATTTAATTGCAGACAGAAAGGAAGGGAGAGGAAAACTGCTGAGGCTGGCTGGGAATTGAAGTGGTGTCACCTCAGTTTGGGAGAAAGGGTGACATCCAGGTCTGCTGTGGCAGCACAAAGCTCTACTTCAGCTGCACTCTCTGGCCTATCTGGGAAGTATTGTGCCATCTAGAGAGCTGCAAAATTGTATAAAATGTGATGTAATATACTCAGGTACAATTTCTTTTAAATTAATTGTGAGTTTCAGCTCAGTCATAAATCTGATCATACTTTTAATACTGCAGTTCTAACTAAATGCTGTAATATCTATAAGGAGCTTTAGTGCCACTCTAAAGAAACCTCTGCAAATCTTGCTCATGCCCTTTCTAGTGAGTGAAGACAGAGCAGAAAAAGGAATTACAGAAACAATTTTCTGCTTTATTCTTAGGGAGATCCATACATCCTCCAAATCAATGTGCAAAATGAGGGGCCAGAACATGCCTTCACCCATTTTTTTCCAGAAGTTTGACTTGATGTGTCCACAATATGTTGATTTCAGACAGCTCTTTGTCAGGATACACGTGTTTGACTGGGTGTGCTTCATTTTGATTCAAAAGGAACTTTTTTATGTATTCTTATGAGACTCTGCACATACATTGTACTTGCCTCTGTTTCACTGATTTCCAGGGTTTTTGGATACCAAAATATTGTTATATCAGCTACAAACTTTTTAATTTGGAAATCTGAGTCTTTCTATGTGCTTGGTGAGTAGAGGCCAACCCTTCAATTCCTTGCAGCTTGGGGTTAGAGAGATGTGTTTGTCCACAGTTCCAATCTCTTGTGAGCAGATGGTTCTTAAGACTCTCTAATTCCTTAGATGAAAAAGTAGATTATGTCCCTTTTAGTTTTACTCTTAAAAAATAATTTCCTCTCCAATGCCAATCAAATTCACACTACAGAACATTAAAGAAGAAACAAAGAATATCACTCACCTTTTTGTCCTTGCCTATGGACACACAGACACACACAAGTGCTCCATATTCCTTTTTACCTAATTTAAAGCCATAGATCTCACTTTCCTGACAAATTAATTGAATCCTCACATAAGGAAGTAATAATATCAGTGGCTCAGCTTGTGTTGTGAATGAAGTAGTTTAAACCAAAAAACCCTGTTGAGGAAGCAAACATTGCATCAGGTAGAATGCATATTGACAAAATAGCTCTTTGAGGGCTGCTACTTAGCTGTGCCTTTGCACCCTAAATTTTGTGCCTTTCTCTTTATGCAGAGGAGCAAATCTGCATAAGCTTTGCAGTTCTAGGGAGATGATTCACCTACCCGTGAACCCAGGAATGCTGCAGAAAGCTTTCAGGGAAAGGTGCAGCATTATAAATATTTTAAACCTCTCTGCGAGCAGGGAAAAGTGTGACATATGTTTTACATTTCAGTGCCTGCTACAGTGCCATTATTTTAGAACCTGTCGCCTTTCGTAGGCTATGTGCTCACAGACAAATGCCATTGCTTCAAAACCAATAGCTAAGCTGCCTCTTTTCATGCTGTTTCTTTCAGTTCCAACTGACAGTTAAAAAATGTTTGTTGTTCCCCCCTCTGTACGCAGCTCCTGTTCGAAGGGACCTGACCTAAAAAGATTGTAGCATACAGCTGAGCTTAAAATACAAACATTCCCTTTGAAAGTTGGAATGTTCCCGCTTGTCTGGGGCTGCTCTGAAGAAGAAAACCAAAAAGACCAATCTCAGTGTTTGAGTGATGCAATTCATAGATAAAACCTTTATCTGGGAAGAGGGGGAGGTGTATTTGGAGTGTGCTTGAGTGGCAGGAAGAAAAATTTCCATATTTAAGGTAAACCAGCTGCTCTTTTTTCTTTTCCTCTCTGCTTGGCAAGCTCTGCCTTATGAAGCATTACTATGGCCAGTGGGGAAATGAGCTATGGTAATGAGGCACATTTGAGATCCTTCCATGGGACAGCAATGGCAGGAGGCCTTCTGAACTCTGCCTCAGCTTTCCCTCCACCAAGGGTTGCCTACTGTCTGCCATTAATATATGTGCAAAACACCATGAAGCATACCAAAACAAATTAGAACAATTCGCAATATAAGGTGACAACTTGGTTTGGAAATAGGTTTTTATGGCAGAGCATGTTTCTAGTATCACAGAATTATTTCAGGAATTCGGTGTGGAATGATGATATTTCAGATCCTGATGGCTTGAACTGCCTTATGAGAAATCCAGAACTGTTTGTTCAGACACATTCTAATTTTTAAATGAGAATTACCTCTATGTTGCAACAATAAATAACTTAACAAAGTCTTGTGCAAAATGAGGAGAAAAGAAAATGCACAGTTCTGTCCAGTCTACCTTCAGTCTTTCATAAGAAATGTCATCAATTTAAATATTTTAAGGAGGTCTGAATAATTAAAACCAAAAGACTTGGCTCCAAATCCCTTCACATTTTAAGTTGAGGACATGTTCTTTTTATATCCACACCAAAGGAATGTGCTTGATGCCATTGATATAGGTCATGTTCAGCTGTTTGTTCAGAACCCATCTATGTGTCTCCTAAACTAAGGAGTGGAGATGGTGGAAGTAACATCCCAGAGGGAATTGAAGAACCAACTGGATAAGCATAAGCCCCAAGCTGCTCAGGTAAAAGTAAATGCTGCCTTGGGGGGACTGGAATGAACTGCATGTTCTGAAGTCTGTAATAGCTCGCCTTTGATTTTGTGCCTCTGGTTGTGGTTTGGGGTTTTTTTTCCTTTACCACATGTTACTGAATCCTTTAAAGCTTGACTGTCTTTCTGAAATAAATGCTGTTCATTTTGAAGTTTGATCTTGGTATAGAAACTACTGGTTGAGAGCTGCATCTTATGTGATAGAGCAGAATAGCTAATTGAAACAGCTCTTTCTGGCCCCCAAAAGTAGTTTTGCACTAGCTGAAACTCATTGTGTTTTGTGCATGCCCAAGCTCTTGCAAAAAAGTTCAAAAAAAGAAAGGCATCAACATATCTGAGATATTGAGTGTTTTCTTCATTGTGAAATAATTTAATTTCTTTTAAAATCCTGCTTTTTGTCTTAACTTTCAATGAAATTGTAATGCCCAAGTGTCATCTCCCTCTGTGTCTGAGAGTAATAGCCAGATAAATGTGTGCCAAATTCAGGTACACCTCTCACATTTTTTTGGCCATATGTATGGCAATAAAACGGGGGAAAACAACTTCTTAAAATACATTTTTTCAAAATTAAATTGTCTATTAATAGCAGGATGCATAACAAATGATGTAATTAGAGGACTCTGAGTGTGTAATGTCAGTTTTGCTTCTTATTTCTTGCAGTCTTTGCTCCTGCATTTGCTGTGTTTAGATGGACACAGGCAGGAGGAACAGGGGCCTGACCCAAAGGAGAATTGGCCAGAAGTACAAAGGATACAGTATTGCTCCAACTGTGTCAAAAGAGTAAGGAGACAGTGAACCCCCTCCAGTATTCACTGGAGTGATTTAAGAAGGTTAATTTCTTCCATATATGATAATTTTCTTGCACTATAGCTAGGCTAATAGCCAACAATTGAGTGTTAACAGTTAATAGTAATTCATAATATAATTGTGCACAGTGTGGATGGCACAGTTTGTATTTAGCTGTTGTTCTTGACTTCTATAAAGCTCCTTTTTCAGAGTTCAAGTTCTGTGTGCTGTTCAGCGGGCTAATTTGAAACAGATAATGCACAAGTACAGGGTATTGTCAGGAATCTGTAAGGATTTCCTGATAAAATTTTTAAAAATTCCTAAAAGTGCTGTGTTGATATATTATGCTCTACATTTTTTTTCCCTAGCTATACACTTGCACATTTTAGACACTTATATATTGACAAAACAAATAAAGGTTGAAGAGGAGATGTACTCCTGGGTCTGATATAAATCTTGACAAGGCCCTGGTTCGTCTTTCTCCACCTCTACCAATTAATTAACAATGATATTTGTTGACAATTGCTTCCACTGCCTGGAGGCATTTGGTGAGGTAAAATGCTGTAATTTTAAATAGTATTATTTTCAGAGACCACCTCAGGAAGAGAAGAGTACTGAAAAATTATTGAATCTGAACAAAGAATCAGCCTGAAATCTCCAAGGGATAGTGCATAAAGAATTGTGTTCCCATTCAGAGGTCAGGGCCATCCTCTAGCACCTAACAGGGAAACCAGTGCAGAATGTGTGCATTGTCCATTCAAACGAATCCATGTTCACATCTGGGTTCAAGTGCTTAGAGATTTTGTCTGAATATATTTAGGAAAAAACATAGATCCATGAACTCTCTCTTGATTCATTTAACAATGCTAATGCTTTGGTCAAGAAGATTTTGTAATTTCACTTTATTAGCAGAGAGAAGAAGCATCTGGTGGATTAGTTGTTGCAGAAGTTAGAGGAAAAGGTTGTCTGTAATGTACACTTGTATGGGAAGAGCAGGTGAATTTTTTTTTTAAATGCTGAACTCGGGTGTCTTTCTCCTTTGTACTGAACTTAAAGGATCTGAATGTACTCCTTTTGAAGTTAATGTTTATAACCACTGAGCCTGCAGATGGTAGAACAATTTAGTGAAATTCAGCAAAACCCCTGTCCCATCCATCCCTGTTGAAACATTTTCTGTTGATTTCAGTGGAACAGGATTTCACTGGTCTTCTTAAAGCAGTGGGAAACACCTGAAATGTGGATAAGATTTCTGTCTTAGTTGTTTAAACACAAAAAGTTCAAAGATCCATTCGGAAACCTTGAGAGATGTTCCTGAGGTCAGACTCTGAGCTGCCAATATTCCAGTGTGAAAATTTTCCCCAGAAGAGTAAACACTGAAAACATATGCTGCTATTTAAATCATCACTGAAAATCAACATGCTTTTTTCTTATCCTGTTGAATAGCTTTTGCTCAAGGAACAAACTGGAGTTTTGTTTAAACACTGAACTTGGCACATGAGTGTAATGGTGTAAGCAGAGACCAGGAGCAGGGCTGAAGTTTCCACGTAAACACAGAGCTCCCTGCTGGGTGCACTGTGAGGGGAGGAGAGAGAGAGAGCTTCACCACCTTCCCCGTCTGTATCTCAAAGCTGTGGAAAAGGAGAAAGTTTGTTTTATTACACAGCTTCCCCCCCACCTCCCATGGCAAAATCCAACAAAGTTTCCAAGAACATTTTTTACTTTTCTAAAAAAAACCAGCAACACTTTTTCCCTGACAAAAATCCCGATTTACACTGTGAAATCTTTCACTATGCAAAACACACCAGTACTTACTATTGCAACCAAACCTGTCCCAGAGTTTCTTTTGACCCTGAGAGGTGTAAAGTAAATCCAGATATTTGACATACAGATCAAACCCTCCAGAATCATCACACAGAAGGTATTAAACTGCAGACTTATAAACCCTGATGAAACAATAATTGACAAAGCTATCTGAAGTATATGGGTTGATCTTTGTTAGTTATTCTTTGTCCAACAGTGCTCATAAAAGCCCTCAGATTTGCTTAAATTGGAAGGATTTTGGGAATCAGACTCAAGTTCCTGCCTTTAGTACTATTTGAATCTTATTATA
Source organism: Notiomystis cincta (assembly GCA_013398075.1). Taxonomy (NCBI): domain Eukaryota; kingdom Metazoa; phylum Chordata; class Aves; order Passeriformes; family Notiomystidae; genus Notiomystis; species Notiomystis cincta. The sequence goes on from VZRX01010212.1 coordinate 674,380, forward strand.
CCAATGTTTTTCATTTGTGTTGAGCATAGTTGTGAAATAAAATTCATAATTGAGTTGGTGCTTCTTGGTCTTAATCTATCACCTTTGTCCCCTTGGGGGTAACAATGAGTATATTCCAAATTACAATTGTCTTATCAAGGATGTATTTATCCATAGTAAGTATCATTAGGGAAAATTGTTGGACAGTGAATAAGATAAAATTTTGTGACCAGAAACTTTGACTTCATTGACCAAATTTATAAGAAAAGTGGTGGTGTGCAGATATAGAATTGTATTTTGTGTTTATAAGGTCTGATTCTGTTACCTAAGCTGCAGCTCTAGGGCTTAGAGAAGTCTCCCCAGAGATGATATAGAAGATAAAAGCTAATTGTATTATTGTTCCTACTTGATTGCCATGCTTCTGAGAGGGCTGGAACCTCCCAGAAGTGGTAGAAGCCCATTATTACCAGCTGTTCCATATTTACAGCTGTTCCATTTTCAAGTCTTGGGGTGGACTGTTGGTTTTAACTTCACAACTGATGACCTATAGAGTGTTTCATCTCTCTCCCCTCTCCTCCCAAAACCTGCTCCCCTAGCTCTGGCAAACTTTTTCTGGATCTTTTGAGAGGAGCATGACCATGTGTTTGTGGTCTCTTTACCCAGGCATCATTTTCCTGGGAGGCTAGCCAGGGGTATAGGAGAGGGTTTGGTCTGGTTCACAAATTTTATTCCTCCATGGGGGTAAAGGAAATTGCCTATTTTGTTGTGTTTACGATAGAAAACTCAAGAATTAGGAACATGTAGGACTCTTAGAAAATCTTAGAAAACAAAGGCAGAAAAGACTAAATAGGTAATTTTACTAATTGTGTGCAACATTGTGGATTTATTTGCATTCTATAGTAGTCATTATGTAAAAATATACCACACGTAAAATTATGCATGTCCTGATGTTCAGGGTAGGAAAGATGATATTTCAGAGATGATGTCACATCTTGGAGAAAATGAAGTATTAGGAGACTTTTATTTGAAGGAAAGACAGTTTCCAGTTACTCTCTTTAGGTCATGTCGTGTAGATCTTTGGTCTTTGGTCAATGTTCCTGCAGACCTCTGTGCTCTGTACTGCCTGTAAGAGAAAAGAAATGTAAATCTGTGAAGTCACTGTGGCTTAGCACACCAGCTGTGATGAAGAGTGTTTAGGTGGAGCTTTGTGTAATCTGCCATAAGATTTAATGTGTTCCCAGGCAATCAAAGTAAGAATCAACTGGATGAACTGCAAATAAAAGTTAAGTGTATCATGATACAAGTCATATAAATCTCATGTGTTTATGAGCTATACTGAAAAAAAGAAAGTCTTCACACCCTTCAAGTAAAACTCAGTCTGGAACTGTGCCATTGGGACACGGGGTTATTATAAACCCCAGTGTCTGGAAACTGGAAAGGAATTACAGAAATGATAATGCATTTGCTACTTGTTCAAAGAAGAGGAAAATACCTCTTTGAGTCTTTTCTGTAGACAAAGCTTTATGTTAGCAACTTCTCTCTCTACACACTAGCCATAATTATTTGCCAGTAGATGGAGTAGTTAAATCAAATGTCTATCATTTACTACTGGATCAGTTTGTGTGACAGGCTCCAGAGCTTCTTGACACCATTAAACCCTTGTGCTTTCTACTCTGGTGATTGGGGAGTCATTTCTGCTCCTGGTGAAGGCTCTCTGCTTTTGCTATAGTGACAAATATGATTAGTTACATATCTTTCAACAAAATCTTTTACATTTCTTTTTCCATTGGACATCAGGCTCACCTGCCAGAGATTTTAATATCATCTCCTGAATCTCTTTTTAGGACCTTTTGTTCCTGTGACTTCCTGTCAAAAGAAAAAGGATACCTGAAAAATGTAGAAATAGACTTTTGACAATGCTAACTGTAGACTGATAATCCAGAGATCTCATTTATCAAGGGCACTATTTAGGTTTTATGGGGATTTCTGCCCTGTCATGAGGAGACGTGTGATGACTCTTTGCTCTTTCATGGTATCATATGAATGAAACAGAGGAGTTATTTGTAAATCAAACCAAACCACAACACCCTGGTGGATATAGGCAGCAAGTCTGCATTTACTGAAGTTGAAAATAATCATGTGTTTGAGACTCTAGAACTGTGATATCGATTGCATTTCCTTCATCTGAGACTTCCCTGGGTGTCAGCTCTGGGGCTGTAACCTTTGCAGCACCCAGGTTTTCTCAGTGTGCAGCTGATGTTCCTGGTGCCACAGCTGTTGGTTGGTACACCCAGAGCTCTCACAGGGATGGAATACCTCGTTTTGCCTCCTGCAGAGGAGCAATCCAAGCATCAAGTCTGTTACAAGATCGCTAAAACTAGTCCAGGGTTGTCATCTTACAAAGGTGATAGCTACAGTTGCTGGACTTAAACAATGTATTCTATGAAATCTAATAGTGTGAAAATTAGTAAAGAAATTTTAATATTTGGAAACTGTGAATTACTGGTTTATAGTATTATAGCATTGTGGTATTTCTGATGCTGATTGGGGTGAGAAAATTATAACAAATGCCTTCCAGAAAACAGATAAAATATGAAACAAAATTGTTTTATATGTACAAAAGAGTAAAATCTTGATGTCATGACTAGAAATATGTTAGACTTAGCTAGAAGTGTGTTAGATTTCACAACAAAGTACTCCAGCTTAAATGCTAACAGGAAAAAAAACCCACATGTAAAAAATGAACAAAAAACTCAAAAGAATTGTTTTCAGCCTTAGATCTGAAGCATTACATTGACTAATATTACTATTGTTCTACTGAAAAAAATCAAATGTATCTGTTTCTTTAGCTGTAATTAAGGAAGGGGAAGAGGTGAAAAGGGAAATGCCCTGAAATGAAAATTCGTAAGGCAGGTTTTAGTTTTGAGTCATCATTTGTTGTAAATCATGGAATATTTTATTCTAGATATATTGGGAATGATTTTGTGTTTGCCTACATAACTAGCAATTCCCCAACAAGCTATGGGTATAGGGCTAGAGGATCTAATTAGATGGGTACAACACAAAATGAATAAATATTTCAGGTATTTAGGAACACTCGGAATTCAGGGCTATTTATATATAATTTCAATTATTTTTACGTTGGTTTCAGTAGTTATTTATTTGGTATAATTTAGCTCTGTGAAGTTTTTAATGATTTTGAAGCACATTTGCAGTACCTGTGGTAACTGAACTGTGACACAATCCAAAATGGGGATAAAAAAGCAGGGTGGTGGATAAATGAGGCTTGGGTAGCCTGCATACCAGTGAACATACACAAGAGCCACTGCTTTGTGCCATTAAAGAACAACTGCAAACTCTATTCAGCCAACAAGAAGAAATGGTTCAATCCAAGTGCAGGAGTCAGCTACCCAGTGAAAGGAACAAGGCAGAGAACTGTACACTAGAAAAATGAGTGCTCTTACAAACTCACTGAAGAGCAGGTAAAGATAAAGGCGCAGGATCAAAGCTTTGGAGCCTTGCTGAAAACTGAAATATGAACATCAGATGTTTTCAAATGCCCTTCGAAGGGATTGCAACATTAGAACCTCATGTTTGTTGCACATACCCTAAAGTTGTGTTTGAAGATAAACCTTTCAAGTTGAAATCCATACCTTATTCACTGCCTCAGGTAGCTTCTAAACAGTTCCTTGTTACCACCTTTATACAGTTTGTCTGACTTAATTTTTTCTCTTTGTGGCTCACTCAGAAATGTATCTTAGCTACTTCCTTATTTAATTCTTCCATGCCTTATGCTTTTTGCTTTGCTGCTTTGAAATTTCATAAGTATGAACCATTCTCTCCCCACTGTTCAGACATCTCCTAGGAAAATCTGTATCCACTTTGTTGCTCAGCTGTCCCTAAGTGCAGGAAGTACTTTTGTATTTGAGGGCTCCTTTTCTGATTTTCCAGAGAGAAGATATTGTGTGCTCTATTTGGATATAAGAAGGCATTAAAAAGCATACTATTTTTACAAAATACTCTTGGCTTTGGTAATACCAGCAAAATTCAAGATTATTAAAATTCCTGTTGATTTCAGTAAAAGACAGAGTAAAGCCTACCTTCTACTTAAGGTTGATTTCATGTTTATAAATACTGCTTTGTTCAGAACTGCCTATGTTCTGGCATATTCTTCAGTATGCAGAATCTGGGTTTCTGATACATTAATAAGCTCTTGATCTACCCCAATTGAATCTGAAAATTTGCACCAGCTTCAAAAAATGTAAAGTGAAAGGGTTTAGTTTGGTTAAAATGGAATTAGAAGAATATAGGTAGGTGACCTGCTCGTTCCAAGTGTTTTGCTGAAATAGCCATCTTTCTCATCTCTTACCACAGCATCCTGGTGAAGGTTCTTAAAGAACATTTAACAGCATTTATTACAGGCTCTATGCAGACTCAGTCCTGCAAAAGTGTCAGAGATAGAGAGAAAATGTTTCTTTTATTCCTTTCAGTAAGTGTGAAACACAGGTGATTTTTATTTCACACCATAAGTTTACTGCTGCTACTTTCTCTTAGATTTTATATCAAGTTGATTGCTGTCTTTACTGGAAAAAAATGATGTCTTGATACAAAAAGTACAAGTCTTCAAGGAGTTTGTGGGCACCAGAAGACTTTTTTCATTTCAAGTTAATTGTCAAGCAATGTTAGGTATTCAACATATCCATAAAAGCTGATATGACTCTCTGTACAGGTTTGACCAGGACTATGCACTTTTAATGATGATATAGCTCTCTGTAACAGTAAGCTAAAATCAGCCATTTGCTGTAGCTATTGGAAGCACTTTGGACAATTAATGTATGATGTTGTAATATGGTCCTCAGTTTTGCCTCAATACCCCATAACTGATAAGGGTTGGACCTTTGTTGTCATAAGTCATTGAACCCCCTCTCTTCCAAGCCTGATTTCTGTTGAGTGGCAACAAATAGAGAAGTTGCTTTTCTGCAACAGGCCTGCAAGTTAACACCTGACGTTATGCAGAAGGTGAAAAAACCCTCAAAACAACCTTACACTGAAGCTTGCTGAGTGGTGCTCCTCACATGATGATCCCATGGGAACACCTACAGATGCTGTCAGCTGATATCTCCTACAGCACCAACTTCTCTTTGCTGAGTGCAGGGGATTCAATTTGCATCCACTTCCTGGATATCTGCCATCAGAATGGCCAGTCCTTGGATTTGTTCCTTCTTCTTCCTGCAGGGTTTTTCCAGGGCTCTTTATTCCTGTGTGGGATAGAGAAAAATCACTCACTTTGGACCATACCCATCATTTGCACCTGGGTCGAATAAGACTGAGAAAATGACTCCTATTCTGATAACCAGAAGGCTAGAATAGTATCATCCAGATAGCCTCTTTCTCCAGGTTTGCTTTAGGAAATGAAATAAGAAAGGATTATGGACAGCAGGCTGTAAAGAACAAATGACTGGTTATGAGTGTTTATGACTACATATGTGTCCTTCTGGCCACGCTCCTCCATTGCCTGTAGTATCTACTTTTTGGGCATTGGGTTAGATAATTGCTGGATTAATGGGTTATATAAATTCACCAGGGTATTTCATGTGCATCGGAGCAGGCAGAATTGAGGAAGTGAGAATGTGCTCCTCAAAGTTTTTCTCCCACTTTGGTACTGGTGTGCCATTAATGTGGCCCACAAAGGCACATGCTTATGGCTCCCAAAAGGAATTGGAAAAATATCCTTCAGAAACAAAAGGTAGGGCTAGTTAATGTACTACATGTCACTCCAGTACCCTGTATACTCTCTCTGGTTTTTTTTCTTTTGTTTTGCTTGTACTTTTGTTCTGCTAGAAGTATTTGTTTACATTTGTTAAATATTTCTCAAAATATTCTGTTGAAGTGGATGCTGCCTTAAACAGTGTGAAATCAGAATCCTGCAGTCTGATAAGCAGGCCTCCAGAAAGAAACATTAAGGAAGAGAGGAGAATCCCCAAGTTAAAAAAATTAAAACCTCAGCACTAGTTTTCCTAATGCTTGTTTCTTAGAGTGCAGCCTCCTTCCTTCCAAGACACTGTCCATTTTCCAAATGAAAACCATATTTGGAACTTTGAAAAGTAAACAGACAACCAACCAACCAAACATATATATATATATGTAAGTTTCATCCTTTTTTTCTTCCAGCACAGAAAATCTAGGAAGCATGTGTTTCTTGGAACTGCTCCTGCGTTTTACGTCAGTGGTCAGTTGCCATAGCTCTGCCACCTGAAGGGCTGTTTGCTCAGCCAGTGTGTGGAGCACACTCTGGAGTTCTAATTCACTGGTGAGACAAAGGGGGACTGGCTACAGAATAGCCAAATCCTTCCCAAGCTCTCGGGCTCATTACTATGGGAACTCTATCAAGGCTGCAAGCTAGCATGGAATATTGACAGCATGAAACGTTGATGAGCATGCCTGCGTTTTGGCAAATTAGATTTACTATCTCATCCTATCTAATAGACCATTTAGAGGGCTGCCCCTGAGACACATCTCTTTAGCTGAGCATCTACCATCTTCTTGTAATGTTTTTATCTTCAGTCTGAATGGCCACAGCTTTATGAATATGCCTCTCTGTACTTTAATTTTCTTGTTGCTGGAAAAAAGCTTCTGGGTGGACATGCAGTTGCTAAGAAAAGGCAAACAAGGAGCTGCATTGAAATGTATTCCTGAACAAATCCATCATTTTATCTTTATATATACAGCAACACATTTTATATATGTACACACATTTATACACACACATACACATAAAAACACATTCTCCCAAATGGGTTGATGTGTACAGCATTGCAAAATAGATCTGCCATCATCCCTGACAGGCTGCTGGAAATGGAGTTGATTGAATATGACTCAGACCCTCAGTCTCATTGTCCAATTCATCAGTGAATGCACTGCAGGCTCATTGATTATATGTAAGACCAGCAGGAATGCTTGGCTTGCTTCGTGGGGCTGCCTGTATTGAGCTATTATAAACATTCTCTTCTCTGCTGTGTGCATGTAAATAAGTTCAGGTCACTTAAAATTGACAACTTAGACACAATTTTTATGAATTAAAAAAGAAAAAAGAAATAAATGCAGGGAGTTCTTTTTGTGAAGAAGTTGATTTCAGAGAGAACTGAGTCTACAGACTAATAATTTAAATATTATGTTAATAGTTAATACTTTGAAATAAATTTCTGACTGGTGTTTCAGATGCAGTAGCTATTTTTTTTTTTAGTATGAGTGACAGTGAGTTTATCTGTATGTGGGGTAGAATTTAGACTAAAATGCAAAATTAGCAATAGATCATAAATGGAAATGTTTTTCCGTGGGTAGAATGATTCTATACCACAAGAAAAAAAATCTTTAAATATTTTTCTTCTAATAATTATGCATGTAGTTCTAAGTAAACATCAGTTTCCCCATAGTAAACTGAAATGTTACTGTTCTATGCCTGTTATAGAGGTACCTGTTCTTGTGAAAAGAAAATCACTTTATCAATTTTAACTAGAAACAGTAGATGTCGTTGCACCTTTCATTTCTGTGTACTTGTGTCTCTGGAGAAGGTGAAATGATGGGTGGAATGGGTTTAGACATGTCCCTTACTCAGGGAAGAATGGCAGAAGGCCTTTTCTAGCTGCTGTTGGTCCCACGGGCTCTATTTATTATTTCATTTTGTCATATGGTCCACTGGCAAAGTATACAGGAAAAAAATTACTGTTTTACAGTGTGGTCTTTCAGACTTTCAGACAGCTCCCTGGGAAAATGGTACAACTGTATGAACGACAACAGTACCCACTGTTAGGGGTCTGGTAGGTTCTGTGAGGTTTGATTGGGTTGATTTGTTTTGTTTTTTTCTTTTTGTCTTTTGTCCTTTCCTTTTCTTGAAGACCTTTTCTGCAGTGATACACCATTCCTTCTGTAGTCAGAAGTTTTCTCCAGTCCTCTGGTCTTCATAAAATACTGTGTGAAGTCCTTGTCAGTAATGAAACAATATTAACAATCCCCCCTTATCATTGGCATCCCTGTTTTGGGAAAAGGAGGTGGATGTCAAGGAACATCTTCTTTTTCACATCTGCAAATATAAAATATGTCACAATTATTGCAATTATATAGTATGGCAGGCAACTTTTAATTGCTGGCATGTTTTTACCTTAGAGGATTTATTGTGGAGGGGTTTTGTAGCCAAAATATTTCATCTGCTTGTGCTGCTAAGTAGCCAGAAGCCCCAGTGAGAAGGAAGAGACTAGGGATGCTATAAGGGCAGCCTGAGATTACCAAATCTGTTACATGCATCTGGAAACACAGTGTGCTCTTGCTGTTTGTGCTGATCTCATTAGTGTGTTTACACACCCTGGTTTTGCTCTCTCCCTGTACCTTGTGTTTCCTGAGCGTTCGTGTCAGCGCTGCTTACGCAGGGAAAGCAAACGCTCCAGGCAGCCGGCGGAGTTTGCCCAACGCCCTGTGCACGCCTCGCTCTGTGCTGCCAGAGTCAGGCTCTGAGAAAGGGAACTGCCTCTCCACTTCTGTTTGCATTTCTGTGCCAAGTTGCAGTCCTGGGATACCCAGCTTTCTCCCTATCTCTGCTGCTGAAAAAGTGTTTGGTTCCCATGACTCTTAAAAAGAATGTTCATGGTGACTGATAGGGCTCTGTATGTTGTCTTGTTAGTTCAGTAGCTCAAATATCATATTTAGGTGCAGAATCTTCAAGTTGTTAACCTCTTGATTCTAAATGCAAGTCTCTCTTCTGAGTTAAATTGATTTAAACCCATGAAAGTTCACACAAAAAACAGCCTCTTGTCCACTTAGTGCTTTATTCTAGCTAGTGAGGGGGAAAGGAGACGTCAAACATCTTCTATTCTAAGTATTCAATGGGTTAGACAAAGACTGCTTTTACTGGAAAAAATTGGATCTCTATTCATGATGATGTGTTTTGCCATATTCTTAATTTTTTACCTTATGTATTACTTGGGATGGTCCTTTTAGAAAGGCCAAGTGTCTTGGTGAAACCACATGTTGGTAAATTCTGCAGGTTGAATTGCATGTTGTATATCCAAGAATTTCCTGTCATCTTTTAATGTGCGGTGTTCTGGACTATCATCATACTACCACTGGAATTAGAACCTGAGGTGGCAGGCTTCTTTGCTGTGTTTTTGCCATTTTTCTTTTTACTGTTTTTAAGTTGTCATTTGCCATTTTGTGAATTGTTTTTGTTCTGTTTAAATATGAATAAATTTCTACAATTTGATCCATTTGGAAATTGACAAAACAGAAGAATCTAAATGGTGCAAATAGATAATTCTGCACAATCTTCATTTTCCAGAATTTACAATGTCAGAAATTCCGATTTCTCTTACCTAAATTGGAAAGATGGACGGAACTTTTAGAAGCTTTGGCAAACTCCAAAGAAACCGCTGAACATCCATGCATTTAACAGAGGTGAACCCAGACACTTTGAGATTCCCTTGTTAAATGAAGGACATTAAATCCATTGCCCTATAGAGAGGAGAAGCTGTGTTATTGAGTGCATTGAGCTGTTTGGCCTGGGCAGTGGGGATGCCTCTGGAGTGGCCCAGAGCAGAGTCTTCGGGAAGCAAGCTGTTGTCATGGCTTCAAATTCCTCCCTAATGTTCAGTTCACAATAGCAGAAGGATTAAACGTTTCAAGGAAGGGCTTGAATCTGAGTTTGTGGTGAGATGGAGAAAGGGGGTTCAGAACAATCTGTGCTGGCTGCTTTCCAGCAGGGGATATACATAATGGCAAATGATGTCACATAGTGGAGAATGCAGAAAAATTCCTTAAACAGCAAAAAAATTGGGCACTTGCTGGAAACCAGAAAGAGATAAGTGTTGTGAAAATGTGTATGTAGGTGCATGCATGTTCATAATATATTTGTCTTGCCAGTTTCCAGGAAAGTAGTAAGAGACAAAAACACTTTTACACAGTCAGTGACTGTAGCAGCAGTATGAAATGGGCAAAAATGGATGAATTGTGTTTATCCTCTGCTTCCTTCAAGTTTTCCTTACTGTATTGTAGATTACTGCAGCAAAAATGTGGTTCAGTTAAAATACTGACATTAAACAAAGCCAGATGTACTTAAGTAGCAAAATATCCAGAAGAAATGACTTAACTTGCAAGCTATGTGTGGATTAATGTAACTCCCGATCCTCCCCCTACCAATATCTCTATCCTCAAAGAAAGTTAAAATCAAAACAAAGCAGAGGAGGAAAAAAAATCCCAAACCCATAAAACCTAAGACTCGCAGCCAAGCCAATCACCGTAAGGCAATTTGCTAATGGTTTTGGCAGAAATGATCCTGTTCAGCTTGTCTTCCTGCCATGCTAGAAAGCTTGCATTTATCCATATGTGAAATGTTTTATTTCATCTAACAATATTTGAAAATGTTTTTTTTTCTTTTGCCTGAAATATGAGGAGTGATCTTAATTTCAGTGTTATAGCAGAAAATAAAATAGTTACTTGAAAAGCAACACGCTGTTTAGATAAACCTATTGTTATCTCAAGACTTAAGAGTACAACTTGGAAGCAGCTGGAATGTTTCCAAGCTCTCAAAATATATTTCACATCTTGGATCTTATGTTTTTACTATGAAAATATGTGAAACTTCCTCTGAAAAAAATCACTTGCAGCAGTAAATGTGAAGGAGTCACAGATAGTAGAGTAGCAGTGATAAGGGAAACTACATTGCTATTCTGGGTCTTTCTGCTGTAGAAAAGAAGAGAAAAAGCAAAATTTACTGTCATTTTTACTGTCAGAAGTGTTTATACACAGGTGTGTCACAATTCTTGTTACAAGGAATTGTTCAAATTACATTTGGGCAGTGGAGAATGTGACCTCTGTTGTAACTCATTAGGCCTGCAGAGAACTACATGTACATTTAATATCCGGAGCTTGACATGATGGCTCCCAGATGCTCAGAGAAGAAAGCCCCTTAGATGATGATACAAAGAAAAAATGGAACCCTAAAAAATGGTTTTCATTTGGATTTATTTTATTTTATTAGGATTTTAAAGCTGCAATTTATTTCAGTTAAATTAATTACACATCAGGAAAGTTTGCTCCACGTACCTACATATCTCATGAGGCTCCAACAAGTATACTGGACTTATTCAAGCAGAAAAGGGTTGGAATTTAGACCTTTTCTTGCAAATCTAATTGATTGTAGTCTTCTCCTGACAGAAGTAAATGTTTCTTTAGTACATAGGTATTCCAGTAAGCTCAATTATTATTCTTATTTCTGATGCTTAATTGGCTCTCCTCAGGTTAATCAGAAGGGGAAAAAATTGCTAATTGCATTCTTCTGGGAATGTTTTTCTGTAGATTTCTTTTTTTCACTCCTGTTCTGAGTCTACTGCTTGCTTTCATATTTTGTGTACTCCTGTGGTGGGCATATATGTACCACTGGAAGAGATATTAGAGATACCTCTCTAATAGAAATAAAATTATTTGGTACAGTAGCTCAGACCTTATTTGATAGAACTTGTTTTACCAAATGTGAAAAGAAGAAAGTAATATGGAGAAACTGTTTTAATGCTGCTTCAGAGGTGAGGAAAGGACTACAGTGGTGCAGAAAATCACAGAAATAAGTACAGTTGTAGCATTTGATTAGTTTCTAGTCACTTCTTGCATGTCCTCCACTCAAACTGAATTTCTCTCCAGTCTCCTTGCTTTTCGTGTACTTGTTCACTTGACAAAAGGAAAACTTGTTTAGGGAGAACTGCTGGTGCTAGACATCTTTTGGCAGAAATAAATAAATAAATTAGCAAGTCCAAACTGTTCCTTCTAAATGTTTTTGAGGACTCTGGTGTTAGCAGCTGGGTTGTTGCTGGTATCATGTCCCTCTGTAAATTAAGTTAAAGGCACACATTAAGAAGACAAAATTATGAAGTGTCTGTGTGTTCACTACGGCAAAGGGAGGGGGATTGCAAAAATCAGAATATATTATTTAAATGAATAAAAAAACCAAAACAGAAAAGAAGTAGTGACCGATTAAAATATTGTGATCCCTGCTGTGTCTCATTTCCTAAACCCAGCATATTTTGTCTGCTCTAACATCTGTTTTCTTGTTGTGTTGGTTTTTTTGTTTTTTTTTTTTGTTCAGTACAGAGATCCTGTAGCTGCTTTTGATTTCTGACAAGTATTGCCAGGTATTTTTTGAATTTTCACTTTAGTTATTGTTTAGAATCAGCAATATTTTTTGGTGTCTATTTGAATGAGGAAATTCAAATCTCTGGTTTTTCTTTTATAATGTCTCCATAGCATTTGGCTTTCAAGTTTAATGTGATGAAGGAGGCCAGCTTCAAAGGGCTTAATAGATTTTATGACTTTCTAGTTAGCATGAGAAAAAGAACAGTAAAGGTGTTCAGAACCTGGAGTTTGTATATTTATTTTATTCTGTGACAAAGGAAAGGCAAAATCTCCTGTTCACTTTTAAAATTAAGAACTAAAATGTGATGTACTTTCACTCCTATAATTTCTGGTTTTTATACTGAAGGTGTTGTTACAGAGCTGCAGTGCAAGTAAGATGTTTGTTTATCTTGTAGTGTAAGAGCCATAAACATCTTGGTAAGAAAAGGGAATTTTGAAACGAGTTTCCTTCCACAGAACTCTGTGCATCTCTCCTTTTCCTCTGTTTTGCCATCTGCTAATTTCTGTTCACAGATCTTGTCCCTGTTTTCCAGCAGAATCCCTCCTCATTCAGTTTACTTCCAGTTTTTGAGGGATAGCTTAAAAGACTGTGTGAAAGATGGCAGCAGTAGTGGAAAGGGGGAAGGAAGGTGCTATCAGGCCATTATCTTGCATGTCAGCCTGCCTCTCGTCTTCATGTTTCCAGTCCCACGTAATTTCTGAACATGGATTATCTAAGCAGTTGCTTGAACAGAAGACTTGCTTTATAGCAGTGAGATATTGGAGGTGTGGGGCTTATCACTGAAAATGGAGAACCTGCCATAAATTTTAAGACATATGGGGAAATGATAGAAATGAACCATAGTTTTTGTTTGCTCTTCACAGTGAGGCTTTACCACTCGCTGAAACATTTTCTGCTTAAGGGTGTAAGACGCTAACAATATCACTATGGTCTTTGCAAAAGTAATATTTAATGGGTTTGGTGGAACAGAGAAAGTGGTTCAAAAAACAATGAACATAATTTGTTTTCTTACTCCACTTTAAGGAAATACCCTGTGCTCTATATTTTTCGAGGTCTGTGAAGCACTGTGGTACACTAAAGCTTTCCAGATTTCCGGTTGTACTCAACAATCCTTGTGTGGGTCCCTTCCAACCTGAAGTGTTCTGTGATTCTGAAATGGCAATGCAAAGCTTGGTTCACATTGAAGTGTGTGAGAATTCAGCCATGATTTAGGATTAATGAATTTCCATCCTATTTAATCTAAAATTATACTTGCTAAACTGGACTTGAAATATGGCCTATCCCAGAGAAGAGATGGCTACCTTTTTTCTCTTCTATAGCTTTTCTGTGTCTTCTCTGTTAGTACTATTAGCAGTTAACTACTATTTACTAGCCAGCCCACTGGACAAGTCACAGGATTTGTAAAATAAAAAAAAAAATAATCATCTTAGAGGTGTATAGTTTGCCTCTCTGTGAATGATACAAAGGACTGACTGAAGAAAAAGTATTTCTTTGTTATAGAAATGTTTCTTATCAGAAGGGGTCTTAAATAGTTAAATTCTCTTGAACCATGGTTTATGTATGCCTCTGTTTGTTCTTCAGTATGTGTGAAGAGGTATTTTGATTGTGACTGTCATCTCTAAGAGATGGATTCTGCACTGAGTGACATCTGTAACTTGATCTAGCTATCTGGTAGTTTAAAACATGAAAATACAATGCAGTTTAAAACAAGCACAAAATATCCTATTGATTTTGGACCATTAGAAAATGATCTGGATGGACAGCATGTGCTGATGTATTAGAAACTAGTTACAGGTCAGACTTCAAAGTCAATATGTTAAAATTCTGAGCATCAAACCAAATAATCTGGTATGGGTTACATCAAGTTCATTGGTAGGAAGAGAAGTTAATTGGCTTCTCAAGTCAGAATTTCCTTCTTCCATATAAGTGTTGGATATGCTGTCTGCTAACTAAAACTTTTTGTTAGAGATTTACTCTTTACAGCCTGAAAGAGGCCTCTGCCTTTCTTTTCTGCTCTTTTAAGGCAAAAGAGCAGTATGTTGCTATGCTCTTCTCATTGTATTTTCTAAGCGATCTGATGTTAGTGTTTTTAAAGCACTGAAATCCCCTACCAAAGACCTGTTGCTGTCTTTTCTCTGTGGCAGAGGTACAGGTAACATGCCTTTCTTTTCCATCCTCAGTCACTGAGGACTTCTGGTGCTTATGTATTCTTGTAAAGGGATCTATAACCAGTATATGTGTGGTTTGAGAAGTTTCTTAACCAGTTTTGCAAATTTTGCCTTTCCCCCCTCTCTGGGGCATGGAAAGGAAGCGCTTGGTCGTGGCCTTTGAAGCTGTGCCGGCCCAGAGGCTGTCCTGGCGCTCAGCACCCCCTCGCCCCTGCATGGTAATTTACACCACATTGCAGGTATGAAAGGCTACTTTAGAAATGATGGCAAGGCCAACTCGGTGCTCTTCAACAGAAGAATCAAAAAATAATAAAGAATGGGCGAAGTTTGAGCATCAGTTAGTAAAAAGAGGGACAAGTTTTCCTGAAATGTAATGGAAAGTGATGCTGCAGTGCGGCAGCCCCATGTGTTCCTTCAGAACAGTAATAGTGCAGCCTGCAAATATTACCTGAGCACCCAGCAGTAATGTGAAGTACTGCATTTTGAATATCCCATATTTAATATCTCCTCCCTGAAGTCCCCGGTGGCGCCGTGAGGAGACCCTGGCGCTGCTGCGGGTGGGGCTGGGTGAGGGCCGCAGCAGCCGCCATTACCTGTGGCGCTGGCCCAGGCCGCGCGTAATGGCCGGGCCTCGGGCTGTGGGGGCGAGGAGGCCTCACCAAGGTGTTCATCAAATAGTTGTGGCTTAAGCTTGTTCCTAAATCCTGAGCCACGATGATGGCCACCATCACGTTGTGTTTTGCCAGGTGGCAATAACAAACAAGGTATTCCTCTGAAAGTTGCTCTGAGGGGAGCCATGGAGGGAAACGCTTGGCGGGAACTGTTGGTCTCTCTCGTATGTGCTGACGGAATTGCACATTTTATGCCTCTGACAATTTTCAAACTTATATGTAGGCTTACAAGAGGACATTTTTGTTTTCCTGCTTTGCAGTAGCTTTATAGGGTGACAGCAAAGCCACTAGCATTTAGATTGGATATGCTGAGAGAGGTAGATGCACCCAGGGAGCCCCAGATGAATGCAAACAAATGTATTTTGGGATAGAAGTAAAAGTGCAAGTTTTATCTGTGGCACAGATCACTCTTTGCAGAAGCTTGGTAAAAAATGTCATTTGTGTTATTGTATTGTGTCAGGTTAGGTCAGAGGACCCTGAAGGAACATAAATACAAAGTTTTATGTGAAGCAAAGTTCCATAGGGATAGAAGAATTGTTTTTATAAATGGTTCTTTAATTTTCTTTTTCTTATTCGTACGACAGCAAGCAATACTGTTTGTTTCAGATTAAGATGAAGTAAATAAAGATAAAGGGCTTATTTTTAAATGGTTATGGAGTACTATATGCAGCAGTAAAGTACAAACACCATGCACTTCAGATGTTTAAAATTGCTGATATTTTGCAGTTGATAGCAGCAGCACAACCAGGCCTACAGGCTTTCTCTCTGCCTTGTCACTGACAGCTGTGATAAGATACCCTCAGGTTTGCTTCCTGAGATTTAATTCAGAGGACAGGAGTCCTGTTTACCTCTTTTGATATCACAGTTTCTTGCTTCATAAGGGCAAAAAAAATTAAATGAGTTAGATGTGTCTCTTCTTTCAGGCTGGATTTGAGTTCTCAGAAGGTACTAATATCCCTTCAGTGTAATAGACTTCCTTTAGTATCTCTAAACTTTCTACACTGTGTGACTGATAAAGAATTCTAGAATCAAATCTTACCTAGTGTAAGAATGCAAACATATCCTTGCAATGACATTCAGCGATGTCGAGGTTTTCTATAATTCACTTTTTTGCACTCCTTATTATATTGTTGCCTTATTTTCCTACTGTATTGGACGTCAACTAATCCTGGGTCACTGTATCATAAAAATGTTTATCACAAATTGCCTGTTTTAATAAAAATAATAAACATAAACTACTCTGCATTTGCAAAATCTATCTGGCAAAAGAGATGCTGAATTTAAACTTCGAGTGGATTGGCAAGCCCAGCACTCCAGGCTCTGTACAGCTCCACAAGAAAGGAATAGAAGCTCCTATTCCTGCCTGCTTCATTAGGCTCTGAAAGTTTGATTATAATTTTGTTTTGTTTTTCCACAAACATTAGAACTTCGTTCAGTGACGAGAAATTATTACCTTTAGATTGTCTCTATCTGAAATGGAAAAAATGTGTTAGGAAAAGTGAGAAGAAGGAGTAGCACAAGGATGATTGAGCATAGCAGTAGACAGCTTTCATTTATCCCAGCAGCTGGACCTGAGTGCACTGAAGATAATGTATTCTTGAGCAATCAGGCTCCCTAAAAGCAGGTTGAGACCTTCTCATACTTTTCTTAAGGAGAAAAGAAAAAGAGAAAAAGCATTCTTGTTGTGAGATGTATCTCAGTGATTTTATATAGCAGCTGCACCATGTTTTGTGTTATAATCCTTTCACTTTAAATGAGACTGTAATTTAGCATGAAAATATTCTCATATGCTTACAAACAATTTTATGAGACTTCCAGTAATGTAAAGCATATGTAAACTAGTAAGAAAATCTGATCATGTTTTGGCAAGGGTTGTAGGGTTACTACTCAGGGAGTAACAAAATCTGAGTGACACGTAAAGTTTCATACAAAGTTAAACCCATGTCTGTGGAATAACATGGGAGAATATTCATTCACCTGTAGAATTCCTTTTACAGTTTTACATCTTGTACACAGAAACCAGGTAATTTGTTCAGTTCCAAATTTGATTTACCTTTTTATTTCCAGTAAATAAGAATTTGTGAAAAATAGGAACATAGGGTTTATTTGAAGGTTGTGACTGGGGGGAAGACACAACAGGTTGATTTTATAGGCATATAGCCTGTGAAAATATCTGCTTTCAAGTAAATATTCCTACCCTTGTAAAACTAACTGAGGACAGATAGCTATAAATGCTATAGATTTTTTTCCTTAACCCTGAATGACCTGGGGCTGTAATGAATCAGTTGGAAGGGACCAAAACATGTCAATGTTACAGAAATATCCAGTATTTATAAGCGAATGAACACTGAGAAATGCCTATCTGCAGTGCCCCAGCATATAATCTCTTTTGCACTTTGCAACTTGGTCAGAAGATAAGTCACTAATTCTACTGCTCTGATTATTCCTAAAGCACTAAGCAAGCCTAATTATTTGCATAAATTCAAATCTAACTATTCTTCTAATCTAGGGATACCAAAGGTTTTTTCTTCATTAGTAGCATTTAAACTGAATGTGGCTATACTTTAAAGTCCTTTATGCCTTTATGGCACTTCAAAATCCATTTATCATACCAGGATGAAAGCTCAAGACCTGAGTTTCACTATGTTTATAAGTTTTCTTGTTTTTATGTTTCATTTGAGTTTGGGGTTCACAACCATAACCTTGGCTTGCTCACAGTGGCACAAATGCAATTAGTAGTACCAGGACTCTATAATCTTTATACAAGTTAATATGATTGTAATCGTTATATGATTGCCTGTAGATTTTGCTTTACACATCTCCCCTCAGCCTTCTGTAACAGAATGATTTCTGTTTAATGTGTGTGTACCACAGTTATTTCTGTCTGGTATGGAAAGTTTGATAAGAAAGATATTATCTGCTAATAATTTCATATTAAGTAAATGAGTCCTTTAGAACATTAACTTGAACCAAGTAGCCCAGAAATGAGATGGACAAAATCAGTCGAGGACATGTTTGTTCTGCATGTGAACCCAGCAGTGATTTCCTGGCACTTTCCCCTCAGGACAGCTCAGGTACCATGAAGCTTGGTTAAGCAAACACACAAGTGAGGCACCTGACAAGCCAACCCTGTAAATCTCGATGGGTCAGAAAAATTGTTTAAAAAATACATGCACCCTTCTCTGTAAACTATAACCTGCAGGATGAAAAGACAGGATTCTTTGATCAAATACACAAGATTGCCATCTGGAGGGAGGTCAGACTCTAGCTTCCTTTAGTGTTAACAAGTATAATTCCATGAACTTTGATGCAGTTGGGCTTTTTCTTCCTGTGGGTGCTGAGGACTCTGCATCTCTCCTGACCTTTTAGCTCCTTAAAGTGTCCTTACTCTGATGTTGAAAACTTTGCCGTGGTTCTACTTAGCATGATTTAGAATCTGTGTATGTGTGTATATATA
>VZRX01010213.1:0-31851 GCA_013398075.1 Notiomystis cincta
CTTCTGTTGTTTCCCTTAAGTATTGTCATTACCGTTTCTTACCAACTTACAGGACAAAATTCCCTAACAAAAGGAAACAACCCTCAACATTCTAATATATTACCAACTCAACAGATGATGTGCATTTATGCATGAAGGTTATTTTTGAAAGTTATATATTACATCCATTAAGCTTAATCAGTCATATGTAAAGCATCTCTGAAATCTGATATGAAGAGTAAAAAAAACCCTCCAAATGCACCAAACACAAGGCAGACAAGGCAGCAGTCAGCAGCATGGGACAGAAATGAGCACACAGCCATCAGGATGGCATTTGCAACTTGGCCTAATCAGAGGCATAACTTCAAAGCAGAGGGAGCAAAATGACAGGTTTTTTTACCATACAGTGAAATACATAATTGTTTTAATGCAGGGTGAAAGAAAACTAATAGAAATTGAAGTGGACTAACACATCCTGAGAAAAATCCATGAGAGAAGGTGTTTGGCCCAGAGTACTTCCTAAATGCTGCTATATAAACTTCCACACGGACCGAAGTTTAGACTGCAGTTTTAAAAGAAGCCTAAACTTTGCAGTAGCCTGAGGACTCCACCAAAATTGCTTCTTGGTGGGGAAGTCAGACAACCACAACAAAACAAAAAAAAATATAACTTAAAAGAATATCCCAAAACCCAAATGAACTTCTTTTTTAAGAATGGTCCCAAACAGAACTACACATAACATTTCCAGATGAAATTTTTGCAAAAACAGCAGTTCACACTTTCCTACCAATGAAATTCACATTCTTCATACCCACCCACAGTGATATTAATTTCAGCTAGAGAGAACCACCTATTCCAAATGAAAAAACAAAAGTAAAAACGCAAAAGGTTTCCTGCCACTGCCTCAAGAAGGACAGTTAGAAGAACCTGTTTGATGAGGCTGATGTCATCCTTGGGAGGGAGAAGACGACAGACTTGTTGAATCAGAACCTGCAGTTTGAAGGGAAGGAGTCAGAAAAGGCTGAAGAGTGGCTGGCCAGCACAGAAGATCCATGGCCGTGGTTTGTGTGCCCCTTTGCAGAAGCCATGCTCATTCTCCACATTCATCTCATTCTGGCAAACAGCAGAAAAGCACAAACCAGCAGTAATTCCATTCTAAAACACAGGGTGATAAATTGACACACACTACCAGACGATAAAGGGAAAGAGATTAATTAAGATTTCATCCATTTTGTGCATCAGTTTGTGGTTTGCTCAGCCACTTAAAAGTTGCCTTCTAGATCATGAAGGTATTTAACAATCTAGCTGAGCTGAAAGGTAAAGCAACAGGAACTTCTTCCAGTGCAGAATAATGAGGACAAAAATATTCAGGTCTACTAGAGCCCATTCTTCATCACACAGTTTAGGCCATTTGTGTGGTTTGTAAATGTAACATTAAAGGGAATCAAAGTGCTGCAGTATATAATTAATCCATTTAAGTAGAATCATTATCAATATTTAAAAGCCTATGCAAAATAAAGTAAGACACGGTCCAAGGTTCTACCAGCACAATTAGAAAAACAGTTTGGGTAGTAATTACTCCAGAATAATTAGTGAAATTTATATAGCTCATGCATCTTTCCAGCATCCCAAAGGAAATGGAATATGTTATCTGGAAAACAGGGGGAAAAAATCTGAGCGAAGTTCTTCGAGCTTTCTTTGTTTTTGTCTTTTCAAAATTACAGCCAGCTCTGAACCTCCCAAAGTCGACCTGTATCTTAGGAGCTTTTTCTTCTCTTTTTAGTTTTTAAAACATGGTATGGTACTTATGGTGCAGCTAATCACTAGGTTTAGTTTCAATATTTTGCTACAAAATAGCTGCCTAATAGTTGACTTCTCTACGGAAAATGTTAGATTGCAAAAAGCTGTAATAAAGCAACAGTTACCTTCTGAAAATAAAAACAAAGTTAAAAGGTGAGAAAAACTAACATATTTCAGTCCTGAAACATTAATATTCAACATTCAGGCTTCAAAACAATTTTTAAAAAACTTAATTTGTTATGAAATCAAAGGCCACTGCTGAGAAGAAGCTACCTGGGGCCCTGTCCTGCCATTTTTCCATGGGGCAACCAGCAGGAAGAGTTTCCCTGTGGTGCAGGCACATCCCACACTGCTCCTGCTTTACTCACAGGCAAACCAAGCGAGGGCAGTCATGGCCCCAGCTGCAGGGCAGCTTCAGTGGGCGTATTTTCAAGTCAAAGTATTACACGTCCACACCACTGTTTTTTTCTTAGGGTATAAACACTCATGAACAATTCAGTTAAAACAAAAAAGAAGAAGAAGAAAGGCATGTCTGATGTCCTACAAAACAAAAACAGCCCTGGTGTTTTGGTTTGGTATGGTTTGGGTTTTTTTCAGCTACACAGACAAGACTTCACTTGCAACTTTTGCCTCCAAGTTAGAGGAAGGCAAAGTGTTATTGCACTGTTTTTGCAAGAGCAGCCTAGAAGGAAGATTCTGACAATGAATTACAAGCTCCTGCAAGCAACTAGCACAGACTTGTAGGAGCTGAAGAGCCTGCAAAGCACTGAAGTCGACTTTAAAATGTGTCCAACTGGGTGAGTGTAACATGCTCTGCACATGATCACGTTGCATCACCTCTCTAATGATCCTGTCTTTATATAGCCTGAAATTAGAAGCAGCTCCCACTGTGGTCAGTGGGAGCCACATTACAGAAGAAAGAGAGAATCTGGTTATGTATTTTACAGCTGAGGGGGTGTTGTTTTCAAACACAGGCCCAGACTGTTCCTATAGGGCTGAATGTTTGTATAACGAGAGTCATGTATTCTTTTGCAAGGGAAAGTGGAACTTAATAAGCTCAGTATTTCAGTCAAACTGGGAATAACGGCATTATGGTAAAATATGGACTGGACATCATACACTGCCCCTAAAAGAATATTGTCCCAAATATTTCTGTATCCTGCTGTCAAATATACTACCCATACTTTATCTTAACTGTCTGTTTCAAAAAGTTATAGCCTAAAAAAGATCTGGAGAAGACCATAAAAGACAGTAAGAATAAAGTGTAGCCATCCAGTTACTCGATCAGAGACATCAGAAATTGCCCCTTTTATGATAAAAGTGAGTCGACTTCGTCAGATCGATCATCCTCTCCGTTTTACTGCTCTTGGAATGTTCAGCCCATGACACATCTTAAAATGGAGAAACATAAACTAAGGTTTGAAAAAAATACAGTAAAAAATACTGTTAGCTTACCATTTTCACATTCCCTGAAAACTTTAAAACCTGTGTTCAGGAACTTTAAAGAAAAGGAAGATCACAAATAATCAAAATGATGGGAAGGCCTGTGGATATTTTCAAAGGCGTGACAGAGCCAAGAGCCCAGATGAAATCCCTAGCAATGACAGATTTTAGATTGTGTGGGACAATTCTTTGTTCCTGTCAGCTTGTGGAGGGTTTCTAATCTTTCCTAGCTTCAGATCTCACGGTTTGTGATTTATCTCAACAACCATCAGGTCGAGCCATGCTGTGTGGTTATTTCCCTACCAGACAGTGCCCTGCACCCCACTTCCCTGGCCATCACCTGTGTACCTGCTGCTTGGGCTCCCCATGGCTGCCTGAGCAATAAAGCAAGGAGTCCACTTGTTACACTCTTGAGATCCCTCTTTAACGCTAAGATTACAGGCACTTCTTAATGATAAAGGAGATTAAAGCTATTATCCAAAAATGTGCAGTAAACAGGCAATGCTGTTAAAAGGTTGTGCATTCGAGCAAGGAGTATCTGGCAGAAGCAGCATTAAGGCTTTGATGAAAACTCTACTGAGGTTGTGCTGGACAAGGAGTTTTTATTTTCTGAGAAGCACAACAGGAGGGCAGGATGGCACACTGTCAAGGCTGATAATGCCATACAGACTGAAAAATAATCATCAAGTTGCAGCACCTAATCAATAACTTCATCACTGAGGCACCAGTGGGTCATCCTTAGAATTTCATGTCCTTGCTGCCTGCTAATTCCACGGGTCAATTTAGATATGGAAATGCTGCCTGGACTCAGCAAGGACTCAGTCAAGCAGGACTCGTGCTACCCTGTCATGCAGGGCTATTCCCAGTTAGGAACATGTTTCCATGGTCCAGGAGAGACAAGAATTTAGGATGCAGGACATGTGTGAAGACTGATCTCCCTACACAGGCAGGCATTGTCCAGTGGCAGTGTGGGACACCTGTGCTTGGTGAGTCCAGGACAGATGATGGGAATTCACCCTCTGGTGGCAAAGATGCTTGTGGTTAATTCACCACCACCACCACAAGCACTTCCACCACAACTCCTTTCAGCCATAACCGCTACCCAAAACCGCAAGAACTGCTCCTACTTGCTGTTTTTTGCTATTTTTTTTTCATTGCTTTAGTCATAGTTTGCCCACTGATTCAAGAGTAAATCAGCACATTTGCCCTTTTGCCTGGGCCACAACTCAATCACAAGCTATTTCATACAGCCTACAAAGCACTCTCACTGAGAGTTTCAATAGAAAGGACTGTGGCTCCAGAATCAGAGCTTAGGACTGAGAACAAGAAAGCAAAATCCTACCATTGCTACAGATAAATGCACCAAAGATAAACTGGGGAAAGCTGATTAATCACTTCAAAGTATGCTGCTCCTTTTCTGTGCTGTTACTGAGCATTTTTTAAGTGCTGCTTAAGGAAGGACTTCTATGCTTTTGGTTTACCAATCTTTCTGTAAGGCAAAAGGGAGACAAATACATGAAGCTCAAAAAGCCCACTGGGATGAATGTTGGTTCAAAAACCCCACTGGTCCAAGTTGGATAATTTTTCTCCAAAATGCTGCAATATATGCAGTCCATCTAGAGGAACCTTCTAATGCCTTGCTGTCAATGAGATGATATTTTAATGAGTTAGTTTTCCTTCTATATTTTACCTCGAGGAAAAATAAAGATCTTAAGAAGCTTCAAGCTTCCATAGAGACCTTTTGAATTCAGGATTAGTATGTAACTCCCAGTGGTCTATTCCATGTCTAGGAAATACAAACAAGGATGCTATAATCTAATCTGTGCAGAGCAAACACTTCATTTCACCATTCACGTGCTAGAGTGATTTATGAGGCAGCTGAGTAATTCTGAAAAATGTACTAAGAAAACAAAGACAAAATTAGGCAAAGTACAAATGTTGTTTATATGAATACAGAGACCAGTAATGTCAAAGGGTATTACAGGCATCTTATCCCATACATAAGTACATCTGTGAGGCAGGTAAAGTATGTTTTTATAGGTGTTCAGAAAAGAAAAAGATGAATCATCTTTTATAGCTCTACATAAAATTACTTTTCTAGTGGCAATTAATAGAGAGAGGCCCCAGAACACCAGTCACATGCTCTAATCATCAGGGAGAAATAAATTACATGACAATAAAATCCCCCAAACTTTAGTGAATATGGGAAATCGTGGTTTTGCTCGAAAAGCAGCCACATCAATCACACATTCTATACACACATCAGCAAAAAGATGGCTCAGTGGAGCTAGGGAGGATCTGCTGTCCCCAAAGCATCAGGTGGGGAGATTGCAGTCCAAATCCCACATGGCTAAATATCCAGCATGAGTTCATGGCCATTATTTGCAGGAAAAGATGTCCTGTTAATTTATCTCATGTAATGCTTATATCATGCCCACCAACATCTATAAAACCCAGCAACAGCCCCAAAATGTTACCACAATATGTTAGAGGCAGCAAAAGCCACAGTGATCTGGCTGAAATAAGGGACTGCACTGGAGCACAGCTCTTTTCTTCCCCCAAAGTCTCAGGCAGTCTTTTCTTTATACTTCAAACAAATTAAATCTACTGCAATTAATGATTATAGTTTTTCCTTCAATCAGCCCATATTCCTCTAGGAAATTAACTTAGCTATTAAAAGCCTAAAGGCTGGAAAGGAACCTAGTTAGATGAGTTTTACCTCCTCTGTATTGCCTGTGTAATCAAATGCAGTTTCCCCACCAGTTTAATTCTAATCAGTTTAATTACTGAAAATTACAACAAAAAAAAAAAAAACACTCTTACTTCTTACACTAGAACAAAGGAGAAAAGCTACACATGGTAGCAGCAGAGAACTGGGTGACAACACTTTGATATTGCACATGAGGGAGAGGAAATTACCAAAAATAAAGACAAATTCCAATATTCCTTACTGAGGAGGTGGAAATAGCAAGCTACAAGCCAAGAATAAAACTCAGCACAGACTCCTTCCAAAGAGTGAGGCTGGGGGCAGAGTTTTCTACTTCAATGTTGCAACACCTTGATTACACAGGACTTGTGTAGATCCACTGAGTCTTAATCTGTGTGTCCTACTCAGTCTTTTGGCCCTATATAAAAGTCTTTTTGCTGTAATACAAAAATGGTGAGATGAAAGGTGTCTTAGGCAAGTCTTTTAGATACACATGGTGCAATACAGATATATTTAGAAAGTACATTTTCTTCACTTGATTTCCACAGCAGAAGTATTTCTTACTTTTATGAAACTCCCCATTTAAAAAGAAATTATTTCTTGGTATGTTTCTTTTACCTCTTTCCAAAAGAAAACCTCCATGCTGATCAGAGCTATGAAAGACAGTAAAATGCCTTTATTTGTTTTGAAATACCCAAGACACAACCCAAATCCATTCTTACATTGTATCTATTTCCCATCTGTCATTTCTCCTCTTTGTCCACAATGGCTTTGCTGTCTACTTCACAATTCTAAGGACCTCAATCAAGGCCACTTTAAACCTTCTCCATCCAGATGACTAATCCCAGTAATCTCATTTAAACTGCTCGTTTACATTCTACTAATACTGCACAGCCATCTGATCTGTGCAAGGAAGGGGTGGGAGCAGGCTGGTGGCTCTTACTAGGAGACATTGCAATCCCTGCACAAGCACAACTGTCAGAAATCAAGGACTGGTGCTAGTAACAGAGATAGTGCTATTTAGAAGTCTAAAAATATTGGAACAAGTTATTTTATTTTTGCTAAATTCACCAATCAGTCAGCCCTGCATTTTGTCATGGGCAGAAAAGAGAAATTCTATCTCACCACAGAAATTGCAATCCTTCTCCAAAAAGGAAACTTCTTAAATCCAAGGCAAGTTTTTAACTAATTATGTGCACAATCTTTTAATAATGGAGACTGGGGGGAGCCAGAGGGAAGAGAGAATACCACAGAAGTATTCACAAGCATCCTGGAATATGCACAGAAACAGGGAAAGGTGAAGTACAGAGACCTTTCCAACAGGCAAACCATGCATGTTCCTAGAGAAACGTGTGGTCTCTCTCATAAAAAGGGCCCTTTGCTGCAAGACAGCACAAAGAGCCCTTCTGTGCCAAGGTGTGTGTAGCCATCAAGTCTTTACAAGTCCCCTGGCTTGTGAAGAGCTGCAGAAAGCAGCAGCATCTCCCTGAGCAAACACACACCAAGCTCTGTCGGAGTCTACTGGGCTCTCCTGGAGATAGGAACTCCTGGAGACAGGCTGAGATAGCAACTCCGAGGGTGGAGAAGCCTCATATCTGTGTTAAATGCAAGTCACTTATTCACCACTTCTGCTCAAAAATGCCTGGCCTTGCATTTTAAAGGCTGTAATGGGATCAGGCATATCTAAAAGAACAATACATCTCGAAGTTCAAAACAAGCTCCAGACTTAGATAAGATGTCTGCATATATCCTTACACACTCCCAATTGTTTTATCCCAATCAATTAAGAGGGTATTTTATAAAACCCTTTCCCAAGTTCTTCCTAGACTTTCTTCTCTTAGAAGATGGGGAAAGCTGCAGAGAAATACCTTGAAATTCCTGAAGGTTTCTGACTTTTGAAGAACTAATTACATCTATCTGCAGTGAATAAAATGGGAAACAGTTTCAATATTCCAGAAGCATGGATCTGTTAGCAGTAACTCCTTACGAGCTGATGGCTATTTTCTGTTCCATTCAGGATAAAATTTGGTTTTCCTCTGCAAGATCAGCAGTTAGAAAACACAGGAAGAAGAGAGGAACAGAGGAGAAACAAAAAGCAAACAAAAACACAGCATGAAAACAAAACAAACCAAAGAAACAAAAAACCAACCTGAAACTACACGCAGACACTCCAAAAACAAACCAGCCAAGAAACAAACACAAGAAATCACAGATTTGCAAGGACTCTCTCTTTTCTTCCCCTTAGAAGATACACCAGTGTAGCTATACTTTAAATTCACATTATGCATTTTAAGTACACCTTTATAAGGCCTTTTAAAAGAACTACTGTTACAAAAGCTGTAATAGGTCCTACAAGAAACTGCACAAAAATTCAGTTGTTCATGCTAGTGGGGGATACCCCCATCTGCAGCATGAGTCCCTTTCCTGTAGCAAACTGGTGAAGACTCCACACCAACTGCATCTCACAGGGCAGATCAGACAACTGCTAAAAAGGCAATTGCACGATGTGTTCCACCATTACTAGTTAAAAATTAATCTTTAAAAGAATAAAATTGTGTTTGCTTGAGGCATCTAAGATAGTTCTTTGAAATGAAGAAAAGTAAGCTGAACTGGAACTGAAACAGTTCACGTTAATTTACAGGATATTAAGATCTGCTCTATCACTGCCATTTCACTGAAGCTGAGATTCGTAGTGTATAATGTCTGGTGCAAAAACAGCCTTCCATAAAGCCAGATTCACCTAGTGGTGGGCCCAAAGGATCCTTGAGAAGAATGAATGCACTTCACCTGCATCTCCTAGAGGAAAAGCATTCTAAAGGATGTCCTTTTGGAGGTTTGAGTCCCTTTCATGTACCCTCCAAAGCTCCCATGGGATCCAGCCAAAGCTCAGAGCTGCATGGAAAGCTCTCATGCCACAACTACCACAAGGGTCACTACTGACTAAACAGCCAGGCTTAAAAAGATTAAATTCCCTAATCTGGGAAATACTGTTGAAGCAGAAGACTGGATAAGTCCTAAGCATAGTTTCAGAAAACAAATCTTGCAGCTCAGCAATTCCACTTTCTATGGTAAAGGATGTTATGACAGCTCCATGCTGAATTCACATTTAAATAGAACTAAGTCCCCTCTTGCATCCTCCAAAACATCCATCACTGTAACTTCAGCCTTTTTATAATTTAAATGAATAATCTTCAGCTCCTAAGTACGTCTTTAGTCTGTTTTGACAGACAAAATTAATACCGCTTGCAGTTACTGTTGGAAAGTACTAGAAGCCCCAATTATCAGATGCTTTGACCTTCCCCCTCCAGCCAGTTATGCATGCTGTCAGCCAAGCCAGCTTCCCTGGGTCTCTGTCCCCAGCCCAGCTCAGCACCCTGGGAATCCAGGACTCCAGTCTGCCCTGAGAGCTCCTTGGGAATCCAGGCTTCCAGTCTGCCCTGAGAGCTCCTTGGGAATCCAGGCTTCCAGTCTGCCCTGAGAGCACCTTGGGAATCCAGGCTTCCAGTCTGCCCCTGAGAGCACCTTGGGAATCCAGGACTCCAGCTACACCTCTGGCTCCAGAGCACAGGAGCTTTTATGCTTTCAGAAACAGCATCTACCCTAAGAGCAAAGGAAGTGTTTGNTGGGAATCCAGGCTTCCAGTCTGCCCTGAGAGCTCCTTGGGAATCCAGGCTTCCAGTCTGCCCTGAGAGCACCTTGGGAATCCAGGCTTCCAGTCTGCCCCTGAGAGCACCTTGGGAATCCAGGACTCCAGCTACACCTCTGGCTCCAGAGCACAGGAGCTTTTATGCTTTCAGAAACAGCATCTACCCTAAGAGCAAAGGAAGTGTTTGAAGGGCCTCTCTACCGACCAATGTCCCAATGCCCACAGTGGGCTCAATGTAACCCACTACAAAATGGAACTGTAGGGCTTTTACTGAGGAGAAAAAAGTTCTGTGTGTCTTTATGTTAAAACCAGGTTATTTGGGTGTTTTGCTTAGTTATTTACAGTGAGTTTTTTGATTCTTAGGGCTGTCCTGAGCAGGGCCAGCAGCTGGACTTTGATGATCCTTGTGGGTCCCTTCCAACTCAGAGTATTCTGATCTTATGCATTCTAGTTGTAGTAGTTAATTTTAATCTGTGCATAATTTCTGTCTTGGAACTGCTGACCTATACTGAGCCCTAAGATCTGGTGAAGGGGGAAAACCAAAGACAACCCCAACAAGGCTCAACTCTCTGCTCTCCCAAGTCTCTCCCAGTGCCCAGTCACAAATCACTGTTGTAGCCAGCAAAAGAAAATGAGCACAGGAAGAGCAGTAATGTTTTGATCCTGTTGCTGTGGTGTAAAAGTATTATTCCATACAGGAACTTTCACTACATTTGTCATCAAAATCATATTCAACAGGTAAAGGAGAAGTACAGACATGGGAAGCACCAGACCCTGAGAGCCTTGGGCAGGGTTGATAAAGAGCCAGCAAGATGGAACTGATCACAAGGTAATTGATAAAATGGTAAAATTGGTAATATTAGTAACTGGAAATATTGATGAGAACAGGTTTTACCAACATTAATTAAGATGCTTGGTAAATGCATTAAGAATCCTTTATTAATATCATCTATTTAATAATGGACTACAATCATTTATGGATGTTACTGAATTCACATGTCAAAGAATTTTGTTAATTAAAAAAAAACAGTGGAAAAAGATTACATGTTCCACTTTAAAATACTGTTTAAAAAACTCACCAGAAGGAACAAAATCCATGAGAAAAGATGCAAGGCATTGTTTATTCATGGAATATCTTAAAGTCTGAAAACTGTAAGAAAAGTTGCTGCATCCCAAAGAAATCTTTTTTTTAAACTATCATCTTTCATTTTGTTAAACAAGAAATACTTAGAGAATTTACTCAGCTGTAGTTAAAAAAGCTGTAACTATAAATTCTGTATAGTATCTGTATCTACTTATTAAATTCATCAAACTGAAGGAATATTCATTTCTTTTGGGGAAAAGGAAAACTATTAAAACATACAGCAGCTTTAAAAACTTGCAGGAACACATCTTTTTTCCTCTGATCTTCCTTTTTTCTTTCTTTCATTTTATTTTTTTTATAAATGGCTGCATAGATAGCTCTAGAACATTGGGTTGAGATACTTTTATTACTATTCAACCGCCTAATGATTTTACTTTCCATGATTTACACTTGGAAGAATGTAATAGCAAATACATGTAATGACAAAAAATGTTTGCTAAACTGGCCAACTGCAACTAATACTGCTGAAACCACATGGGCAGAAAGCAAACTGGGAATTGGGAAATGACAGTGTTTGGAAGATTAGATTTCACGGGGTGTTCACAAATAATAATTTACCATAATGTGATGCTCTCCTTGGGTCCCCAGGTAGCCATCAGTCTTTCTAGAAAGCAAGTTGGATGTAGCCACTGAACTTCCCATCCTGTGGAGAAAACTCCCTCTTTCCAGGGATTGTAAGAGGGATCCAGTTAGCTTTAGACCTACAGGCTTCATAGCACTCTCACCATGCAGATTCAGGGCTGGGAATGTGCACTCTGGAGAAGATTAAGAGGCAGCTGGGAGCAATTTTCAAAATCTTGAAGCATAAGAGGCCTCAGTGGTTTGGGAGCAGATCAACATGCTCACTTTGGAATGATACAGCCAAAGAACACAGCAGGGAAGCCCAGGCTTTCACCCACAGTAACACACACACACAAATCCAGAGCTGGAGCTGCAGTGAGCCCTTGCAGAAATACACAGCAGGTACAGTGGGAGGATTCCAGCACTCAGCAGATACTGTCACAAGTGGAAATGCTTCAGAGACCGACTCTGACCAGGTTTGCCCCCACAGAAACAAGGTAAAGTCAGCTTGTATGAACATGAAGTGAGCAGCTGTACTTTCACATTGCTCATGACATCCTTCTGTCCTGAGACTCCTGTGAGGGACTGTCTTCTATGACCATTTCACCCTTCCATGGCTGCACTTACATTTAAATAAAGACAGTTGCCAAAAGATACACAACCCGTAGTATTTAACTGAAAGCAAACCTTTGGGGAGTGCTACTTCTGAGCAAAGAAATAACCTTGAGCCCAAATTAGGCATTGTTATCAGGGGCAATGAGCACTATTTGTCCAAGATCTTCTACCAGAGACAAAGATGTTGTCTCCACGATTTTCTTTCATCTTGTCTCAGCTCTCAGGTCTCTGATACCCCACTCATGGTTTCCCCCCCCCTTGACCTAACCCCTACATTTCTCCCCTTTCCAAGGCTGTAGATATGACATTTTCTCACAACCACACCACGCACAGCTCCTTCTCCTTCCTTCGGCTCCTCTCTCAGCTGCTTTCTACCTCCCCAGGTTTATGCTGCCCAAGCAGTTTATTTCTCTACACCCCTCTGCCCTCCCCATGCTGCTCTCCTGAGCTGCCCTCTGCACATTTGCCATCCAGCTTTCCACTGTGAGATGACATTTTGCCTCTCGGTTTCAGCTCGTGCAGCTTCCAGTAACCGGATTAAAGGGACTTAAATTAGAAAGAAGGCAAATATGTAAACAAGCAGCTCTAAGTGCCTAGCACAGGTTTCATTCAAGCAATATCCATGTTTGAGAAAGCAACCCTTTTTTTCATTGCCCCAATAAATATTGCCTGAAACCTCCCTCATTTTCTGTCTTTCAGGGTCGTCCTTCAGTAAAGACTCTTCAACACACTCCTGGGTAAGCCAAGAAAAAATTCAGTTTCAAATTAATTTATCAAGGCTTTCTCTTGAGAGGGAATGCAGCTGCTAACTGGAAAACCTTATCTGATAGCCTGGGAGTTAAAAGGTCACAGGAGACTAGGAAGTAGCTGATTGAAGAATAGCCATTATCTTTTCCTATGCATTATGGTAATTTTTTTCTGTCGAAATCAAAGCTCTTAAGAATATTTTACTGGACACCATATTAATCATTTAAAATTTGTCCCATGGTGTCTTATAAACATTGGCAATATCATTATGAAACTGCAAACAGAGATGTGTTGTGGAATCATACTACTTATTGAAAAACAAGTATGCAAGATATTTATGTATATATATACTCTTAAGAGCAGATACTAAGGCATTTTTCAACAACAACTCAGATGTATAAGGAAAAAGTTTCACTTACCAAGACTCATCACAAATATTGAATTATTAAACAAACAACCTAAATTGGATATTGAATACCAAGCATTACCACAATGTAGAAAAAAACTTGCTTCCCTTGAGACTGGACAATTTAATCAGCCTACAGGAAAGAAATACTGGAAAAGTTAAATTTAGTGCTCAGTGAGTACTATTTTAACCTCCCTGTTTCAGCAAGATTTAAGATTTGTCTCAGAAGAGTTATCCCTTCTCAAATTAACTTTACTCTGCCCATCCTTTTTTGTACTTGTTTATGCAATTAACAACAAATAAAGCTGCAAAACCCCACATCGAAATTTTATTTCCACTGTAGTAGGTCAAACAACAACCCTCCTCCTGCCATTAACTGAAAACTAACTTTTAGATTAAAGCCCCAAGTTTTTTAACTTATGACCATTTGTCTTGGTTTTTATCCCATATTTTCGTGATGGGATGCCGATGGCAACTTCTGGGTTCTAGCCACAGAAGTAGACAGTGGAAATCAGAATTAAGAATGGAACTGGAGGCTTTACTACATAAATTAACCTGCCAGTGTCCTGCCACCTGCTCTACAGGAACTCCTCGGGGTGAAGTTGGGCTCTGTAACTGTGTGCAGTTAAAATTTTAAGCAATGTTTAAACCAGAAGTTTAACACCGTAATACATCATCTGGAAAGCAGAGACTGAGCACTTATATTTGAAAAATAATTCCATCTACCAGTCCTTAAATAGGAAGGTAAAGAAAATGCAGATCACTTAACAGTGCAGATCAAACCCTGCAGAAAATGGCATGTGCACAGTTTAGCTCCAGGAAGGAATGTGGTCTCTTTAGCCACTCTAAACTGCCTCCAAATGCCACGGGAGATCTGGTGTGTGGATGTCAGTAGAGCTTGGACACTCAGGGGCCAAGAGGCTCTTCTGGAGGAAAACATGAGCAGGTATTGCTAAGAGGAGCTTACAAATGGTGATTATGGGAGAAGCAGTCTGTCTGGGAAAGGAAGTCCTCAGGAGGCCCAGTTCAAATGCACCAAAGTAGTTTTACCTTGTGTGGGTGCACATAAAATGGCTATTTTCTCCACAACGGGGAGAATAAAGGTATTTTCCCTTTATTTGTTCAGAAACGAAATAGCTGGGATACTCCCCACAAAATGCCACTTCTGAGACAAACGAGACAGACGGGGAACAGCTTACACCAAGCGGAGAGCTCAGCCTTTCAACGCGTGGCCCAGCTCCCCAGGCAGCTCTCCAGCCGCTGGCGGGCGCGTCACGGAGCGGTGGGAGCCACCTGCTGCCTGCCAGGGCAGTGTCGAGTCTCCCTGACCAACCACTGCACGATGCACAGCACGGAGGTCGTGCTGACACGGGCTTTGGCTCCTTTCCTCCGTGCAGGATTTTGCAGGCCTGAGGCATTCCTTTATCAAGTTTAGTGCTTCCTCAGCACTACTCTCTCATGGTAATTGTTCCCTCATAAGGTTTGCATGCTGCCCATCAGGATGTGGAAAAGGTGATCAGAGCATCTAAAAACTAAAAAGACAACATGCTGGCAAACTCACTTATTCATCCTGTTTTCACCTTAATTTTATTAATTGTACATAGCAAAACATGGCAATCCCAAGTACCCTACCCTCTGAAACACCAACAATGCTCAGAGCCACAAAGAGCCATAATGAGGAACAAGCCATGGATAAAAATGTTATCAGTAGAAGGTTCACCCAACCTTCAGCTCCACCTGCACCAAAAAGCACAGGTTTAGTCAAATCTACAGAACAAGCAACGATTGTTTTCACCTGAGTGCCAAGACTGCTGGAAAAAAAACATAAAAAGCTTTAAGAGTTCAACTGTAGTTACTTTTATTGTTGTTGCTCCTGTTTTACAGCATGAAAAGGGGAAACCCTTTGGAGTACTTGAAGCACACCATCACTGCCTGTTTAACAAACACAAAAAGATGCCACTTGCATCTGGCAACAACAATGAAACATCCTCAGCCTTTTAAACAAAGGTTAAATAACTGGGAAGAAATAGCAAAGCATTAACCAAACACAGTGCTTTACACATAAAACCACAGACAATAGAAAGCATTAGCTGGGTGAATTCCTGGCTGAAATATTGACTCTCAAGCATGACTGTAAAGGCTATGAATTTCTAAACCACTGCCTCTGAGAGCCTTAGAAGGCCAAGGACCATTTCTCCTAATGGTATCACAACAGCCTCATCCTTGTGGGTGGAAAACCTGCTGGCTGACAAGTTGGCCTAAGGAAGAGATGCTCAGGCTAGGCCCAGTTTTCCAGAAAGAAAAAATATTGTGGGCCAAAACACAGCTTTGGTGGGTTTGTTGGGTTTTTTATTTAGATGGAGCTACAGTGAAGGAGCATTTCTTTGGGCTGCTTAGCCAAAAAACAATCCTATGCTAATATCCTACCAGGCAATTCCAAAAGGAATATAAATTCTAAGAATTTGCAAGCATCTTTATCTTAGCAGCGAAGTGAGCCTTCCTAAGAAATGCCACTGCATATGTTGGTTGGTTTGGTTTGTTCTTTTTCATTTGTCTTTCCTTTTTCCTTTGACAAGGAGAGAGAAAATGTCTTGCTCCAAGGCTGGTACTGCTCCCTTCTTCTACACCTAGGGTAGTGGCTTGCCCTGAAGGATATATTCCAGAAGCTGTGTCCATAACAGTGGTCAAAAGCCTGCCATTTAGAAGTACTTACAGTATTATTTAAGAAAGATTCTCTTGTTAACATAATGTACATGCATAAAATAAGACAGTGGAATCCAACTGGAGTACTTAAAGAATCAATTAACTTCAGTGACTCATTATTTAAGATTTTCTATATGAGTTATCAGCTAAGTCCCATCACAATCAGTGGAACTTTATGGAGGATACCTCAGGATTATCCAAAGTGAAGTTCAGAAATTTAACAGAATCTAAGACTGCAACTTATACACATAAATAGTTAGGAGTTTTGTACACTCCAACATACAACATGGAAAATATGCCAGTCAATCTTAAATTTTAATTAACAGGAGTAAATGCTGATTGCCAGAGAATGAGCAACTTGTATAAACAGATATTCCCCCATACTTTCACAGCCGCTGAGGATGATTATTCACACAGACAATTCTAGGAAATCTATTTCAGCATCTTTTATTATGGACTAGAATTGAATCCACACTCTGCAACAATGGAAAAATAGTTAACAACATTGCCTCTAGAGAGGGCTGGGCTTGGGTTTAAGACCCTAATTAGCTGGTTTTCCATCACAGTTTTTTGCTGTTGGCTTCAGTGCTATCAGTTGTAATTAAAAACATAAAGTATTAAAAACTGCCTCTACAAATCAATTCCTAAATCATTGCAATGCAAGTCACTGTCCAAGCATATATATCTTAAATACTACAAATGTTATCTAGGCTTCACGGGCAATCATAATTCTCCTCTGATTTTTCTTTCCAAAGCAGCCTTGCCTTTCCAATCCTGAAAATATAATACTTAATTGCCTGTATCAGACTGAGTGTTGCTACTGCTTCTGCCAGTAACTAAAGGTCTGAACAACTCCACGGTTCTAACAGACTGTGGAAAAAAACCACTCAAAACTATTGCTTACAATTAAAAGAATCACAGCCTGGTAAGTGCTCCTGCACCAGGAAGAGAGAGCCCTGTGACAGCATCTGCAGACAAAGCAGATGACATTTTCATCCTTGCCAAGTGCTGCTGGACCACTGTGCTGCCTCCAGGCTGCAGTGGCCCAGGACAGAGGGTCTATTCCCTTAATTCAGTAGGGTGAGGACCCAAATAAACTCTGCAGCCTCTCCTTCACAGCTTCTACACAGCTCTAAAAATTCTAACTTTGCAAATTCTGATGAGGTTTGATATGATTTTTTTCATAATCAAACTGTTTCAATACTCCAGTGGCTGGACAAATAGAAGTTAAAGACCTCCATGCTTCCAGGTCCATACAACACTTATCTGATTTACAGCCTCAGAAACTGAAAAATAAGAAGATCCAAAAGTCTCTTCTTTCAAGAAGAGAGGAAAGGAAATCGATATCAATTTTGCCTCTACAAATTCAGGTCCTCCAAAGACAGAGGGTCAGTATAATGAAGCAACTGACTGAAGTAAAAATGAGGCTCCATGTGCCATTTATTCCCCAAGGAGGATCCAGTATGCATCCTTCATACTTTCCAGCAAGCCTTGTTTGGCAGTAATATGGAGGCTCATGGGGAGTTTAAAGCCCACGTTGCTTTTTACATACAACTTCCTACTGGGCTGTGCCTTAACCTGCCCCTGCTACTGCCTTTTCCACATCCTGCTTCCAGGAAATGAGTGCTGCTGCTGACAAGCTCGTGCCTGCTAATCTCAGCTAAAAAAGACAGGCTGCCACTTCCTACAGAAGTAGCAAAGCAAGATCTGAAAGGTCCTGCCCTGAGGAGAAGCACTTGTTCCTCCCCTCTCCACACACCAGCCTGGGAATGGAGCACAGCAGCCCAGGGAAGCACTGATGCTGGCACAGGGCACGGAGGGCAGCGATGCAGCAGCTCAGGGGCACGTAATTAACTGGGAGTGGGGCATGCAGGCCCCTAAATAAAACCAAACACTGTGCTGGATCTCCCACACCCCTCCAGATGTTCCCTCCTGTGCCTTTCGTACTGGCCAGAGCACGGGATAACAAACAGGCTCTGTAATTCCCTTCAGCCCTCTGCAGGAGCACAAACTCAGAGGCCCTGCCCTCATCTTCCTTCCAGCATTTCTTTGTCCTCCTGTTGAAACTCAGCCTTGTTCTGCAGAGAGGAGGAGACAGCAGCCAGACATGATGGATACGTGACTGCTCTACGACTGCTTCCCACGAACACCACGGGATTTTTCTCAGAGACTCTGTTTTCTGCCTTTTGCTGCTTTGTTTTTGTAACCGACCTTTCACACACGGCAGATGATGCTCTGGAAGGAAAGACCATGAGAACTGCAGTACTCTTTCAAAGCAAAGGCCCACCAGGCCTGAGATCCTACTTCTAACAGAGGTGAAAAGATGACCAAGAACAGGATAATCAAGCACAATATTCCCAAACACAGTTACTCCTGTTAATACTCTGCTTGCTTTCAAGCTGAGGGGACTCCTCAGTTGCCTTTAGTCTCTAAACAATCCTCAGTGAGTTTCTCATCCATGAACTCATCCAGCCTCTCTTTACACCATAAGCAACTGCAATACCATTTGGCAACAATTTTCACATGCCTTGGACTCACTGCACAGCCAGTCTGCCTCTGCACACCCTGAACCTGGCACTGGCTCTATTTTTGCAGGTGTTAGAAGTTTTATTTTTTTATTACATGTCTTAGTAACGTACTGAGAACATAAAATACTTACAGTCCTCAGCTTTCCCAAGCTGTGTTCAACATAATGACATTACATCTGTCACTTTGCGCACCAAAACCATTTCAGCCAACCATTTCCACCATTAGTAACTCACCTTCTCCACTCTCCACAAAGTTTGGGAAATATTTGTTTTATCTTAAGACAAAATCTGTAAGTCTCCAACCAGAAGGTTTGCTGTAGCATTGATCTCTCCAGGTGAGAGAGGTGGGGAGCATTCACAGCATTTCGTATATCCCAACCCAAAATTGCACAGAAACGAGCTCGGCAGAGACCCTCCCTCAGTACTCTTTTTTGCTACACAAGTGCCTTACTTGTAGCAATTTTGTTAAAGAGATTTTCACATCCTTTCCATCTTCAGTTTTGGCATAAGAGTTTGCTTTTTCTTTTCTAATTTGCAGACCATCAATGGCACAGGCCTTATCCTGGAAGGCATCACATGCAAAGTGTGCAAATGGAAAAACCTCCAGAAATGCTCCATTTGAGGAATGACAAGCGAGCCTGAGACACCTTCAGAAGAAAAAAGGCACTAAATGTAATCAGCTTAAATTCTTCTGGTACTTTTAAATTCATTAGTATTTCCAGGTAGTGCTACAAGCAATGCTGAAGGGCTCTTGGGGAACAGAGGATCTTGGGTAAAGCAAGTATTTGCTATAATTTGATTCTGATGAGAACAAAATAGATGGAATTGTCTGGAATATATTTATAACAAAAAGACTTTATTAATCACAGCTTTTTGACCTGATCATCCTGGCATACAGGTAATGCAACTTGTCTCTACGACCTGTTCTTAAACTGATGACAAAATGAGAACAAATGAGTATGAATAAGAAAATGTTACTTAATTAAGAAAACTCCTGTTATTTTCCTATTGCAGGAAACAAATTTCATCTGACAAGTATAAGGTAAGACTTTCACATATGTAGAATTTTAACATATTAAAGGACATTAATATTTATGCTCAATTTTAGATATGAAACGTGAATAACAGAATATAAAGACAGCTATATTTCAATTAAAAATATTAACTTTTATAAATATATTTTAATCTGTGCAACTCTTCTTCTTGACTAGCTGATGCCATCACTATGCCGTTTATTTTGAATATATTAAATACAAAACCAAAATTATTTGTTTAATCTTTTGAAAAAGGACTATTCCCCAAAATTTCAGACCTATCAACCTCTCTGGCAAAGTCAATGTAATGAACACAGTTAAAAAATCCACGTCTATTGATGGCATCTACACCTTTTTTCAAAGCAAAAAAATTCCAATCACCAAAGGAACTAATAAGAAACAGAAAGAAACATGTTAATAATTAGAATTAATTCTAATTGCTGAGTCAAACCAATACAAACAGTCCAATCAACTAGCAATAAGTAAACAAGAATTACAAAGGGAGTGTGCCAGTTTAAGTTAGGATTTTGGACTTTCAAAGTAATGTCCTGTTGAGGAAAATGAGCAACTCAACCCCATGCTCAGAGCCCCATCCTCCAGTCTCTGGCACAGCACTGAACCTCAGAGAAGCCCAAGATTCAGACTGCAAAGAGGCAATTTCTTCTCTATTGTCAACACCTCTCTATTTTGTTGGTTGCTGACTCCTCGATCTCCCAGGAATCGTCCCGAGGACTCCAGGCAGATACAGAACCACAAGGGCAAAGAATATTTAAGCAGCAGAACTGCTCAGTGGGAATATGTAGGTGTTTGTCTGCAACATTAAGATTCTGATGTTGTTTTATTTACAGACTCCTTTCTAGCCTGAACAGGTTAGATTTAAAAACAGGCCTTAAAGCAGCATGCTATTTCAACTGCACTGATGATTCTAATCATTAAATGATTGACTAAAGTTGTGCAAATTTTACTTTTGGCATTCACCTGAAAGTAAGCAAAGCAAACCAGATAACTTTACACTGTACTTTTTTTTTTCAATATATATTTCTTGAAAGCAAGACAGGTGTTGATTTGATCCCAAAGCAATACTCAGCCTGTATGGTGTCAAGCAGGCACTTCTCCCCTGATGGATGGTCTAATCCATGTTAGAAGATCTCTGATACTGGAAATTAGGAAAGGAACATTCTTTGTGCTTCATGGTTACCAGCATTTCAATGCAAATCCCTTCTGGTATGTCTGTTAGACCACAGCAACATCATGCCATACATTCTACCAAAAGTCTTCATGATACACTCCCAGATTTAAGAGGAGACAAGCTTTGATACCAGAATATTCACCTGAAAACTGATTTCTGACAGCCAGTGCAATTTATATAACATACACTTCCCACTGCAGTAGTTGGGACTTAAAAATCAAGGAGGGAAAAATACTGTAACACTTCTGAAATTATCCTAGCTCAGTACACAGATCTCTTGCTACAGATTAAATACTGGGGTTTTTCAACATATCTCTTCTGGTCCCCCTGCATGTCCTTTCCTGTTGGCATAAGGGTCACTGTGTCACATCATGTACTGCACCCCATTTTCACAACCACAGAGTTTGCAGGTGACTCTCAGATGCAAATGACTGTGCCAAGAAGGTGAAAGAGTGGTCTCAGTGTTTACTCATAGCAGACTCAGGGTCCAGTTAAGGGACATCTTCCAGGTGAAGTGGAAACCCTTGCAAGTCCTGTATCAGCCTAGTGAATGGCATTACACACCTACAACATTTGGGACAGATGTAACCAGCAATATTTTTCTTCCTCCTTGAGTCATTTCCATCATTAAAAATAACTCCGAAAGACTGTTTCCTAAATTAATTCTTCAATAGATTCACCACAACAGATGGCTTGTTCACTCCCAAATACCAGCTTCAAGCAAGGGGAAGACAAACAGCAACAGTGCAGCAGGCACAGATATAACACCTTGGAGTAACTCCTAAATTGGAAACTCAGGACAGAAAAAAGTACCACAAGTATTAACAGTGCTGAACTAATATCAGCAGAATCCAGCAAACCTGTCATGTCACCTTGGAAATATATTATTTTGCTCAGAATCCAAAACTTCTTTAAGTAACACAGTTTATTGCCTCAAATCTTATTATAACACCCAGCCAGCAAATGCTTCTATGGTGCTTTGGTAAAATGTACCTTACAAGGTCTGAACTTTAGAAACATAAAATCAAAATTACAATCTTTTATCTCACTGCTTTGCAGAGACTAGAATTTGGCTGGAAATATATTTTCTGTTATGCCAAATATCCCACATCTAAATCCCTTCATATTCCGAAGTGGAAAAAAGCCAAAAGACAGTCACAAGCTTCTGCAACTCATTTCTGGAAAAAGAAAAAAGGTCTTACTTTTTCATTTCAGTGTAACATTTTGTTCTAGATATACATATATATATTTTAATACAGGCTTATGCTAGCAAAAATCAGAACTAGGAAGCTGTTTTAGATCCAAACATGCCATGCTAAGAGAGTTTTGGGTTTTTTCCCCTAGAAGCAAAAATTCCACATCAGCTACAACTCTTTTTCCATCAGAACTTAGCATTTGATCACAGAACTTTCTCCTAAAGGAAAAGCAGTCCTTCAGTCCTTTAAATTGCAAATAAGCTCCCAGGCCACTGGAAAACCTGTTGACATTACTGTTAAAGAAAAGAAATAAACACCTTTCCTGTCTAACATAACCTGAACTGTTGAATTTCTGTGCAAGGCATTCTGGACTTCAGTAAAATACTTTCCAAACGAAGGCCAACATTGAAATGAGTGTTTGTGCCTCAAAATTACACCTTCTATTATATTAGGATACACACATTTGAAAGATGCTGCAGACTGGTCCCAACAGGATCAGCCACTATACTTGTATAATTTCTTCCCATCTGTAATTCAGTGCATTAGGTAATGAGCTCTGGAAAACTGTAAAATGTTCTCTTAAAACTGCTTTGAATCACATCAGAGACAATAGACAAAACTGGATAACCTGCTTACTATTTTACAAAGTATTTCCATCAAATTATGAGCCAAACAACCATTTCACAGCTTTGGTAAAAATAAAAAATGATGCAGCCATAGAATAAAACCCAAGACCATAAAACTCTACTGCATTTTATTTGGCTTATTTTTTTCAGAGAGATTAACAAGAGAAACACAATTTACAGCCATTTAAACACAACTATCACTGCATAAATAGCCAACATCACAGTTTCACACCGTTGCTAAAAATTTCTGTCGCAAGAGGTATGATCCAATCTGCCAGTGTTTGCCATACAAAGGATCTGGCACACCACCGTGCCTAAAATGATCCTGAAAATGAAAACAACCAAAGCTAAACCCGTTTTGTTTTGTTACACAGCAGGGAAGAATGCTGAGATTACCAAGCATTTTCAAAGGAAGCCATCGCATGTCACTTCCCACAGGGCCATCTGGACAAGTCCCTGCCCTGCACAGAGAGCTCTCTCGTCTGCCCCCGCCAACTGTGGGAGCACAGGAGCTCTCTGCCGCTGGATTTCCGAGCAGACCCTTGTTCTGGGGCTGGGAAGGCACCAGCAGAGCACAGCTGGAGGCTCCCGAGGGTTTGCTGCTCCGGGTGCAGCCCTGGCGATGCTGAGCAAAGCAGAGCCACGGAGCAGCAGCTCCGGGCAGGCTTTTCCTGCAACACCCTGCCTGTGAGAGGGCCACAACCCCCGGCTCCACAGCCCTCCTGCCACGGCTGCAGCTCCCAGGAATCCTCCCCGAGACCAG
The DNA here is from genome assembly GCA_013398075.1 of Notiomystis cincta. Lineage (NCBI taxonomy): Eukaryota > Metazoa > Chordata > Aves > Passeriformes > Notiomystidae > Notiomystis > Notiomystis cincta. Next base: position 23,088 of record VZRX01010213.1, read on the forward strand.
GCCCCCACCCTGCATGCAGCTGCACCCAAGTGAAGAGAGTGCTGGTGAGGCATTTGAGAGGTGAAATCTGGGCAGACCTAGAGGTGGATGCAGCCCAAGCCCAGCCCCTGAGCTCGGATCCTCAGCAGTGATAGCTCCAAGCAATTCCTTCTAGGCAACAGCCCTTCAGCCACAGACACCTCACCTGCAGAAGGAGATCCACAATCTAAGCAGGATTATACAGAATTTCTGTCCACTGTTATTTTTCTCACGTGGCACCAAGGATTTCTGGAATCGCTGAAGTTGCTCTTTGTAGCCTAGTTTATTCCTGATCAACCTTTCTCCAGTGTTACAGGGAATTTGTCCAACAGTGTTGTCACAGTATCACCTCGGGGTAAAGCTGAGCTGTCACTCTCACTCCTAGTTTTAGATCTCAGTGAGACTCAACCAATGGGACACTCACAGCACACACCAGAAATTTTACATTCATTTATGCTGGAGAACCACATTTTAACAACCTTACAATATTTTGAAAACTCCCTTTGTGCCAAGATTGTTCACACAGAATGAGAGCTTCTTTCTGTATCTGCAAAAGCCTTGGTTTGTGTTTGTACAGTAGCTGTGTCTGAATTTTAATGCTTTGTAAACCTTGTTATGAACTGTCTGTTCATTTGTACTGCGTGTATCCTTTCTTCCCCTCCTTGGAAGCCACACTCAGCTCCTCTGCAGGAATGAAGACACCCACCTGAACTCCTCCCCCCCAGCCTCCTCAGTACAGCTTTGCAAGTTCCCACCTCACATTTCCTCAGTTCCCTGAGAAGGTGATCTCTGCAAATAACAGTGTGCAAGCTAACTGGATGTTGTGTAACCTTCAACAGGTTCCTAAAACCTGTAACTGGCACACATCTCTCTGACAAGTAAATACCAGCAGAACACTAACTTTCAATTAAAATACTCATTTTCACAAGGGATTTTTTCTTTGCAATTTATCCTAAAGCCCTGACCATTATTTCTGATACAGTGATTACAGGGTGTGAAAGGCTTGAGGTACCTCACATTTTTCAGTGGTACCTGCCACTCCTTCAGACAGGCAGACCTTTGGAAAAAAACAAGGAAAATGGGGAAAAGAGAACCCTAGTCCAGAGTTTACCTTCTTGCAACCAAACCTTTCAACTCAACTCCCTCTCGTACGTAATGCTGGGGGTAGCAGTGCAAGGTGCACTGTCTGCAGGCCAGAGACTTCCCACGACAGGATCCACAAAAAATATGAACCTCCAACAGCTCCTCCCTTCTCTCCCCTCTGTTCCCACCCAGGCCATGCCCATCCTTGCTTTGCAAGGGGGATGATTATTCATCCCTCATCTTTTCCACTACAACTTTCCACTACCGGGTAAAGGTACCCAATTCTGAAGGAGGTCCCCCTTCTCATCCAAAGAAAGGGAAAAAAACTCTCAATAGTTGGTACGTTCTGCATGCTTTTGAAACATCTTATTTTACAAAAATATGTTATTTTCAACCAACCCATTCATATTGTTCATTTAGAATACAACCAGCTTTTTTATTGCAAAATAACACTTAGTGAGAAATAGTCCTTTAGCAGATTTCATTCTTTTGCTATTTTTTGCCCAGCTCGAATACATACACACAATAAATAAGCTATAATTTTGGTTCTAAAACAGCTGTCATCTCATAAAAACTTGCTGCTCACAAGCAATGTTTGTTGCACATTCAATCCTATAAGGATATAATACACATAATTATGCTATTGTTATTAAGGCAATCATAACAGATACCATATGGACTTGAAAGTGGCTTTGAGAACCATTTTTTAATGAACGCAACATCACGGACACATTTTGGAAGAAAAATCCATTACCTAAACTGCAGACTATTGGTAGCAAATATAGCTCACTCTTTTTGGGGTGTTTTTATGCTGTATGCACTGAGAGTAACAATACAACTCATAGCTTCTATTGAGATCTCACTTTCAAAGGCTCTCCAGACTCACTGCACATCATGTTTTTAATACAACAGTGACTGCATGCCAGAATTCAATGCTCCTGCAAATATGCCAACTTGTAGCTACTTTCAAAATGAGCTACTCACTAGGAATTAGTGCCAGGGTAAATCAATGGCACATTCAGCTAGATGTCCCAGCTCCACGAAATGAATTATACGCTATATACAGTCCTTTTGTACACGTCTGTCTTTTCTGCATCTTTATCAACAAAAGCTGAAAAGACTAGAAATGAAGTTCCAGAAGGCTGTAATTTATCCAGCAAAGGATTAGCAGAACAGGAAGCAATTTTGCCTACCTGCACATTTAAATACTGGATTCATGTGTTGGTGTAAATTCTGCTCTGTCTAAACCGTTTCACCCCTCCTCAAAAACGTCGCTTTCTTTGGATTGCTCCCGCTGGGAGCGGCGGGTGCTGGGAGCTGCACCAGCAGCCTACTAATAGCTGAGTGCTGGGGGGTTGCTGGCCAAAAAAAAGTGTCACTGAAGTTGTAACAGCTAATGGGTGGCAGATAATTGGGGGCAGCCGAAGTGAACTTCTGAATGCTCAAACACTCGCTAGCTGCAGCTGTAGGGACCTGAGACAGAACAGAAACTAGGAGGCAGATCACACGTGCTTGGGCACATGGGACAGTCAGACTGGGAAAATGGGAGGCCTGGCAAGAGGCTGTATCAAACATCAGGAGCTACCTGTGAAGCTGACTTTCAGCCCCAGCTCCTATGGCCACGATCATCCTTGTGGGAAAGGGCTCAGATCATCAAACAGAGTAAAGCCTCTCATCTCATTGTTCCTTCAATAAACTGCAGTATTCAGACATACTATGTACTGTAGGGGGTTTGCCTCTATTTATTTAAAAAATAGGTTTCTCACTCATGACATGGAGTTCATCCCCTTTTCTTTAAAAAAAAATACTGCCAAGCACACAACTGACCAATCTGCAATGATCTTATTGAAAAATCCAGTAAGCCTCAGGACTGTCCATCCACTCTTATGAACAGCAGGTAAATTTTAGTAATAATTGAAGCTTGTGGAGTTGTGTTTGCGAGAGGGGAGCCTTCTCCACAAGGCTAAACAGCAATTTGCAGAAGTCTCAGCAGCCTGACTGTATCTCATTTATAAAACCTTCTTATTCAGTACCCTTTCATTCCCTTCAGACATTCAATTTTCCATCCACATCTCAGAAGTGCAACTGGCCTTACAAGTTGTGTGCACCTGTACCACGTGTTAATCACCTCCTCCTACAGAACCAACTGCCTTTATCTACTGCAACCTCAGAGGAATATGTCTAATTCCACCTGACTTCACCATTCAGAGATAGTATATCGTATTTATTTTCATATGGATTATACACAGTGCCTTAGGTGCTTATACTATGGGCATTTTATAAGTGTAAACTTGATTGATTGGTCACAAGACTGTTTTGGATAGCTGTAAAATGGATTTGGCCCCCAGCCATGGTTTGCTCAGCACAGATATACTGTAGGACTGAGATAACTTCAAGAATTCATAACACATAAGCTAAGAAATATTACAAACCCGTATTTGTACGGTTGGCATTATACATGCATCGCTAAACATTTCTCAATAGCAATGCACACTACAACGTAGCAGAGAATTCTGGCTGGATATTTATCAGGAAAGAAGACTTATGAAAATGTGTTTTCAATAACTGGTGTGAAGTCAGCCCACTCTGTGCTGATTAGATGCAGTTGCAGTTCAGAAACAGCCTTATTCAGCACAGTACGAAGCAATCACCCGCTGTATGAAGCCTTGAATTGGGAGCTTCATGCTTTATGCTGAGTGACTAAATGCAAAAAATCAAGATGACTGCATTAATTGCCATCTTCAACTTGAATGGCAAAAAGAAATCCAAAATCTAACGCCACCTCTCCACCTGGGTTCTTTTTCCATGTTTTTTTCAAGTGCTGTTTCAAAAAATCTCCTTTGTAAAATTAACTCACTATAGTAATGATATTTTATCAAAGTACAAAGGTACCACTGTTCTAGAAAGGCATTTTATTTACCCTATACAAGCTTGACATTCAGATTGGTTTTATATGCAAAATAGTATCTTCCTATCATTTTATACTTCTCTTTCTTGTAAGCTGCAAAGGAGCCCTCTTGTAAACTGCTATTACTGTTCTGGTACCTATCTTGGTTTTGAAGGAAGAACTGGAGTATTTTCAAAGTAGTTCAGTCATCAGCTTAAATATTTCCTGTACAAGATAAAAATAAGGATTTCCTAAATAGCCATAACCTCCTAGGGTTCGAGAGCTTCCCAGTACTGAAGTGGCAATGACAAAGCCTGTAGCCATTACAGCCAAGCCTGCGATGAATCATCCACTATTTTATTCCTACACTACCTTCAAACAAGAGTCAAACCAATACATTTCACTTTAAACGTGTAATTCTCTTCTTGTGGCGTATTTGCAAAGTACCACCTGTAACAATGTGGCAACATTACAGCCACCTTGATATATAGAGTCCTTTGGGTTCTTACAAACATTGGAGAGAGAATTTATTTTCAATCTTTATGCTTTGAATAATCCTTTCTATATCAACTCAACTCACACACACAACTTTATTTCTATTGTAAAGCAAAATATTTAATTCAGATGAGGACCAAGTAAGCATTTTGGACAGCCTTACTTCTCTTTGCCGAAGAAACATCGCTCCAACCACAAGCAACAGGAAACTCATTAGCCTCTAAACTTTGGATGTAGCAATTTGACAAACCTCAGCCAAGGAGAAAGCAGCATTTGTCCACACCAGATACAAGCACCTCTTCCTAAATTTCATGTCAAGTCTGATTTTCTTATCTACAGCAAAATAGGTGAGATTTTTTGCTTCTGCAATAAAACCTAAAATAATTTTCAGGTGGTGTGTCCAAAAAGCTCTGCTGGATACCACTGGATCAGCACTGCTAAGGGAAAAACACCTTTTCCCTCTTTGAGACAGCCCTGATGTTAACTTAGGAATGTTCTTGCAGACTGATTCACCACAGCACAAGCCATATGTTCACCTTCAGGAGCACACAACTGACGTAAATGAAACAAGGCCCATGTCAGAGGCTTGCTGGATCAGGTCCTGCTCCACACTTGTGACCCACTTAATCTGCTGCTGATCCTCTGGGTGCTCACAGGGCCTCCGAGGATGGCATGGGAAAACGGGAATAAAAAGGTACAGAGACGAGATGGACCATTCTGAGAGCTCACTGAATCACTGAGAGCACGGCTTATCAACCACAGACAAGAGTCAACCAAATCAAGATCGGGTTTGGGATCAATGAAACCATACTGCTGAATCATGCTGTTAACTGCACCTGAACACCAACAGACACAATCCAGCTACCACTAACGTTCAGTTTCACTCCTTGGGCTGCAAAGCTTTTTTCACTGTCTTCTTTTTAACTTCCTTAAGCTAAGCTGATTTTTAAGGCAGCCCATTAAAGTCTTAAAGCCTATTTTTCTCCCCTCAAAAAAGAACATCTTTTAGTGGTATGGCAATGTCACTTTGCCAACAATTAGAAAGGCCTGATTTATACAGTCTTTAGTATCAGTGATGGGACAAGGAAACACTTCCAGAAAGTGGAAGGATTTTTTATTTTCTCTCTCCAGGGACAGCCATGGAGACGTGGGCCAACACAGTTATATGTCATTTACAAAATGAAACATGGCACTTGATAAAGGAAGAATATCTTCTAGGTAGGATGCTTGCTAAGTAGGTTCAAGCTGTCAAAGCATCAAAGACATCACCTTTTCCTCCTGTCACTCAGAGTACTGGCAACTCATGCACATTACCATGATAAGTGAGATAGTGAAGTTAAAAAAAAAAAAACCAGCACTGGAACCTCTTGACTTTTGCACTACAAGAGAGTCCACCAAAGAGAGTTTAGTGGAGGCATGCTGAGGTTAACATTTTTACTTATGAAAGCAATAATATGAAAATACTTTTTAAAAATTCAAATCAGACATACACAATTTTAGAATTATTTAAGTTGGAAAACACCTGCAAGATCTTCCCACTGAATTCCCCAATTAATTAATCTTTAATACCTTGGCAACTACCACATCTCATAGGATTATGGGATGTTTTGGGCTGGAAGGTACCCTCGAGAACATCTTGTTCCAACCCCCTGGCATGGAGAAGGACACCTTCCACTTGGCCAGGTTACTCAGGGCTCCATTCAGCCTGGCCTTGAAAATTTCCAGGGATGGGGAAGATTTCACAGAATTTTTAATGAGAGCAAGTTTTTCCTGGAGACAGAAAACAAAGACAGAAATGATGGGACAAAAAGGCAGGGGAAAGATAAGGGACTATTTTGAGGTCCTGCACTTAGCACAAGCTGATCATACCCTTAAACTGGTAATTTAAAAGAGGTAGAGATTTCAAAATAATCTTTGGCAGCAGTAAGAAGATGCTCAAGCTGTTCAGCCACCCAGCCAGCCCCTGAGGGCCTGTGGGGTCTTCTCTGATGGGACAGCATTTATCCTGTGCAGGGTGGTCTGAACCAGGCTGCACCCAGGGAGCACCACTGCTCCCAGGCCTGGGAGCTGAGGGGTCAAATACTTACAGGATGCCTTCTTAAAGTGTGTGCGCCTAGTTATGAAGTGGTATCATTCTCATATGCATTTTTAAAACTGCACAACAGTTAACTGAGCAAGAATTAGGGTGCATTTTTTCCCTCTCCCATTACTTTCCCTTTGGCTTCCTCAGGTGATCCTAAATCCAGCAGAAGTATGTTTGAGTAGGCCTGAGGCACAATCCTCTGGACAGGACCCATCTGTCAGACAACTGATGGATGAATGCTGACCAAGTGTCCTCCCCTAAAGTATCACCTGATGATGTTTCTGAGTTCTTTGCTGGAGACAAGGGTGGGGAGGCAAAGCAAGGCAAGCTCTTCAAAGAGAAACGACATGGCTTGGGTGGACCAGCAGTGCAGCAGCAGTTGGGTCACTCTCATCACACACTTGGAAGAGCTGATGAAAGCTGCAGCATCCAGGGGAATTCTGAACATAAGGTTTTTAATATTCATTCACTCAGGACACACAAATAGCCTAAATATTCCCACTACCCCCCTTCCACCTATGGCTGCTGACAAAGATGGTCACTGAAGGGGATGTAACTCACACACTTCTCATTACAAGTTACCTAGCTGGCAAAATCCAGTGCTGGGGTTAACAACAGGGTTTGAGAGTGAAGACCCATCTTCTGTCTGAAAGGTTTTAGAGGCAAAGAGGGAAAACACCCTCTTACACCTGCCATCTCTCCTTCCCCAGACAAGCTACTCTCTTGCTCCTGCCACACAGCTCTTCTCCATGCTCACAGCACGTATCTTACAGGCCTCAAAATCCTCTCCCTCCTTTGGAGAAAAAATCTTCTACAGGTCTTAAAGCACACTCTGATAGACCTAGTGTGGTTAATGAAGTTAAATCACATAGCCTGGAAGGAAGCAGCTGCCCTGGAGCAGAGGAACAGCCCTGCAGTCTCTTCATTTAACTCCTAGTTCCCCAAAGCTCCGGTGTTTGTTTTGGCCCAATATCATCACCTTTGGTACAAGTACAAAGACCTGCACCTCCAGATACTGGCTGCTCTGGCTTGGGCTGCAGCTACAGCTCAGATTTCTTTTTTAAAATTGGGCTAAACTCTGTCATCTTTCCAGGGAGCACAGCAGCAAAGACATCAAAGTGTTCGTGGTCTCCCGTTAACGTTGCTGCTATTTGCCCTGAAGGACATGCCTGCTCCAAAACTGTCACGATTCACTTGGACAAGGGGGAGAGCTGAAGGCTGCAGAAGCATCTTAGGAGAAAGAAACCCATGGCCTGTCCCAAGATGCTCCCATGGGAGCACAGAAAGAGAGCCAAGAGAACAGGGGTGGGTGTAGCTCTGTTCCCAGCAGTGGCACAGCCCCGGCTCCTCAGCCCCTCCAGGGAAACACACACTTGGAGCTTGAGGCACCCCCTGCAAGGCAACCCCTGGAACACAGAGTGCTGCTCAGCTCTGAGCTGAATTTAGGAACCAGCTCAGGATTTCAGGTCAGCTTTACTAGTGAAGCTGAGGGACTGAGCAGAACTCACAGAAGACATGGTCTCCAAGCCATGGCTCTGGTACCATGGGGGTGATTCTATTGACAAAACTGTTCCACAAGTCCAGGAAACTGTGGGTTAGGTAAGCCTTGCTTACTGCTGCTGTTTCCTCCTCCAGGGTTATCAGAAAGCGAGTCATTCACCCTTGTGCTAAGCATTTTAATGACAGCATCCTAATACTGCAGCCACTGTGATAGCCAGAGGAAACCCATCCCCAGAAACATCACCCAAGACAAGACAGACACTTGTATGGAAGCTTGGTAGCTTGTAAGAAAACACAAACACACTGACAAAAGCGTTCTCCATATCAAGCTGATGAATACCAAAAATGCAAACAAAATAGGTGACCTGGGGAAGAAAATTTAAGCAGAGTGGGAAGAGAAGGCATTAGGCACTGAGTTGTAGGGATGGCATATAGGATGTTCCTGCAGTTAAAGATTTTAAAAACAACTGGTGGGACAAACAGTAACCCAGCTAATCCTTGGTACTGGCATGCTGCCTATTTTGAGAGAGCAGCAGCTGGTGAATCTGACGTAAGTCTCTGCATCCAAAGCAGGAACTTACTGTAATGAAACCACAGCCCACATTGGAAAAAAGACTGTAAACTCGACAAAAAAAAAAAAAAAAAATCAGGATATCTCAATACACCATGTGCTGCGTTTCTATCCAAGTCAAATTGAT
>VZRX01010213.1:32143-62858 GCA_013398075.1 Notiomystis cincta
TATCTCAATACACCATGTGCTACGTTTCTATCCAAGTCAAATTGATCACAGAATGTCACAATTAGGCCAATTAAAAAAAAAAACACACATACACACACACAAAAAAGAAACCTAACAACAACTTAAAAAAAATCCCACAAAATCAAAAACAACAGTTGGACTGAACCTAGCATTAAGAAAAAAAAATCAAAAGAGGGTGAGGAGGAAGAAATTACAAGCCTTGCATCTTCTTTGGTTTGGAAAATACAAATCTAAGACCTTAAGTGGCATAAAAACACCATTCCAGAAGCCTGAGGCACTAGGCAGAACTATGTGGACTGGAAAAAATAGGCACATTAGTGACCACCTAATTCAGGATCCAGTTACTCTTCCACTCCCATGAGAGCACTGCAAGAATGTCAGTCCCTTTATCTTGGCCACCGTGAGAAAAGCACCTTCTGATAAAAACATGCACACCTCTCTCTCCCCCTCATCCCCTCCCTCTCCCTATCCTCAGAGGGCCAGGTTCACGGGAGGCTCCAACTCTCTGCATCTCCCTGACTAACTGGTTTCCAGGATTATTTTTTCCTTTTTTTCTTTCAGAGAATATAATGGGGGGCAAAAAAAAAAAAGGCTTTGAGGAATGTAGTGCTTTTTAATCTTTCTCTTAGCTGTTTCATAATAATTAGCATGGGAAGAAATTACCATCTGCATAATGGCAGGAGCAGTCACACAACGCCCCTGAATCTCATTTCAGGAATTCCAGTTGCTGCACCTGGTAAGGGTAATGGAAGGTGCGGATTTCATGGACAAAAAAAACCTTAAAACATCTTTAAATGGGCTGAGAGGCACACGAAGGGGTGAATAGGGTTGTATTTCATTTAGGGATGATAGAAGAGGAAGTCATCAGGTCATTAAATCGTTTAATTTGCTCTATAAGCAGATGAGTACATAAACACCAGAGTTCTGGTCGTATTATCTCCGACTGACCTTCAGTGTCAAATATGTTCAGTTTAGAAAGGAAATGTTTTCTTTTGTCTTTAAGAGCCAGCCTTGTAAAAATAGCTCCAGAGCTGAAAGTCAAGCTGTGTTCTTTTTTGTTCATGCATCACCATAGAAATTGGTGATGGAAAACTTATTAGAAATTGTCACTGGAGTCAGCAGATACCGGCTCTCAATAATCTTTGGCAGCGCTGCCGAGTAAGAAAGGGGATGTTTTCCAGATCAGAACTCCTCCTGAAACAACCAGATTGTGCCTCCGGGGCTGTGGGTGAAGCAAGGGCACAGAGAGGGGCTGTGCAAGGAACGGGGGATGGGGCTGAGATGCCTGGCTCTCCTTGCCTGCCCAGCAGATCTTGAATCCACCGCACGCCCCCGCCCCAGCGCTCGGCAGGATTCGGTCACTTGTGAAGCCGGGACGAGCTGCCGGCTGGCAGGAGCTCCCTGTCCCTGTGCCAGCCCCAGCGACCCAAGCACAGGGAATTTTAGCTGCTCTCATCAAGCACTCGTGCTCCTTAACCCTCTGCTAATTCCCTCCCGCACCACAGCCTGTGCTGCACATCTCAGGGGGGTGAACCTGAGTCTGCAGTGAAACCGGATCAGCCTCACTGCATTCAGCCTCCAGACTGTCCTGATGCCAAGCCCAATTCTGCTTAATGCTCAAAACCTTCACAGATTTCTCTGTGCAGCCAGAAGAACCAAGTTCAACACAGAAACTCAATCTGTTCTACTTTAACATCTTTCATTTCCAGCATTTAATTCCTCCCTTTTCATGCCTGACAACCAGCACTCCTCTAAATCAGCTTCTGCCCTGTACAGACTTTTACAGACTGTACCACACTGATGCAGGCTTTCTTTGCCAGTGCCATTTGCTTTGGGATCACCATCATCCACAGGGAAAGTCTGCCCCAGAACAGCAGCTGCAGAAGCAGCTCCAAAAGGGAGTTGCAGGAAGCATTTCAGATCCACCTTGACCCTTCCCTTCTTCTCCCATGTAACACAGAACTTGCTCAGGTCTAAGGCAAACTCCTGCAGCTCCCAAAGGAGACTTCCTTCCCTGGAGAAAAGGCAGCTGGAAGTCTCCACTTAATTTCTGAAGTGCTTCACATACCACAAGTGTTAAACATATCACATTTTGACTTCAGTGAGTTATTATATCATCACAGAAAAACATTATAAATATTACACTGAAAGCAAACATAGAAGTATAATTTATAACCACTGACTCAAAACTAGCTGCCTCAGAACTCCCAGGCCATGGGGCCACCACTTGTCTCTGCTCATCATCCTGACAACTCCGTCTCCCACAAGTGTCATCACAGGGAAAATGGTGAGATACTTGAAATCTCACCAAGTTTATAGTTAATAAAGTTGTTTAGCATGGAATTCATGACACAAATCTTACATAAAATAATTTTGTGCCTTAATATTCACAGAATCTCAGCATTCTTCACACAGGCTTTGCTTTAATTACCTGTAATGACTAACTCTACCATTTAAATGGTAAACTGAATTGTTTCTAGCACTATGAGGAGGAAGGAAGCTTTACACTGATGTGATGTAAACAGGTCAATGAAACATAATAAATGTAACATCCTGAGCTAAAAGTTGTCATTTTACTATTCCAATGCTTCTTTACAGATTGATACAAAGATGCACTGAAGTAACATTCTGCATTGTGCCTAACACAAGGATTAGAAACAGAGTTATGTGGCTGGTCTATAACAACAGCTGGAAGATGCTCTGGAGGCTGGACACACCAGGAACCCTAAAAGTATTCTATATTTGGACTTCTGTCCTCGTAAGGGAGGAGCAGATTGCTACATATTACTCTTGGTAATGGATGACCTCCTTCTGTTGCTCTTTTTCAATCAAATGATTTTTCTTCCAGCATATCTGCTGGGAAGGTTTCCTGGAAGGTAGCAGAAGTGGTTTGGGATGTGATTTCTGCAGCTGTCCTTGAAGTTACTCATTTCTGAAATAGAAACCTGGAAACTTTCCTTCATAATGAAAAATTCACAGTGGGGGAAAGGGGGAGTAGGGTGGGGATTTTTTGAAGGTGTTTAAGTCATCCTACTACTTTTAAAGATGTTTAACCTCACTCCAAAAACCAAGAGACAAGAGTGTCCCAGAGAAATAGAGTTGTTTAACATGAAATATAAAGTGTAGACGTACAAAACCAGGGTGAGGTGGATTTTTGGCAGATGCACCCTGCTCCTTCTCCTTTGCAGGCAGGGCTTTCACATAGCCACACACCCTGTGCAGGCTTCCCCTGGCAGTGGGATTTACCAGGACATCACCTCAGCTGCATTTCAGAGCAGAGGCTCCACACACCAGCACATCCCTCACCCATCCCTGCTCTCAGACACTGCTGGCTCAGCTGAGCACAGACTGCCTGTGCCACACCAGCTCTGGCTCAGATCATGCCAGCTGATGAGGGAGGGACTGGCCTGAGCACTGGGAGATAATTTGCCAAGGTGTTTTGCTGCTCCTGAAGCCAATATGTAATTTTACAGCATTTTGATTTTGATAGGGTGGCTTCTATTAAGATAGAAAAATCTGAACTCCAGCCTGGGAGAAGCTCAGCTGCACGTTCAGAAGAGGAATATCTCAGACACATGCGTGCCAGGCCAACATTTCCTAAGTAGTTTATGAAATAATCCCTAAAATGTATACAGAAAGAAGTTTATAGCATTTCAACCCATATTGTATTTCACCCCAATTTCACAGTTGTGCTCTTCCCACCCCGTAATGGCCCAGGTTTCCCATCCTGCTGAAGGGTTTTGTTTTGTTTCATGAAGTAAAACCACGGGTTCCTTCGTAATAGGCCACTTAGGACCTGCAGAGTGAGAGTATTTCCAAAAGACCTGACATCCCTTCACTAAAATAAGTTACATCCCTGGCAGACTAAACGCTAACTCGAGAAGTCTAAACAGATGCTGTGCAAGAAAGAAATGTTTTGAGGCACATGTTGAAATAGCAACACTGCTGAAACCAATTGATCCAGTGACATTACAGCGGGAAGATGCTGGAGCTGAGAGAAACGTCAACTCCATTTCAGCCCCAAACAAGTTATAACAGCAGCAATGTTGGCTCAGGGCATTTTTAAGGAATTAATAACCAGCCAGGGTTAGTAGCCTGAGGCAAAGTCAAGGATTAAGCACTATGAGGATAAACACATACAGCAGCTTCAAATAATATAGTTGACTTCAGTTTAATCATTTTGTTTCGCTTTCAAAAAACTTATGATCTCCGGACAGGAAATATAATTCGTATCAGCAAAAGAATATACACACACAGACACCCCCAGGCAAGAGCTGAAGAGATAAATGGGAACACTGTAAAAAGTAAACATTTTCTTCTTAGCAACAGAAGGAGAAAGCTTCCATTGGTTAGAATTAAAACAAACAACCCAGAACTCCAGAAAATACGCAAATATTCCCAAAGAGGATCCAGCAGAGCTGGAGAGGGACTTTTGCAAGGGCACAGAGTTGACTGCACAAGGGGAAATGGCTTCAAAGGGACAAAGGGTAAGGTCAGATTGGCTGTCAAGAAGAAATTCCCTGTGATGGTGGTGAAGCCCTGGAAGAGGTGGCCCAGAGAAGTTACAGATACCACATCTCTATAAATGTTCACAGCCTGGCTGGATGGGGCTCTGAGCAGCCTGGGACAGTGAAAGGTGTCCCTGCCCATGGCAGGGGGGTAGAACTGGAAGATTTTTAAAGGTCTCTTCCATTTCAAACCATTCCATGATAGCATGAAAAAATAACCAAATTATGTTAATGACTGTATGGAGGAGGAAAGGGAACTTAGGTGATGCCAAAGCTCAATGTTTCCCCCCAAGAACAGCAGACCAACCTTCTACCACAGCCTTCAGCAGCCAGAACTGCTCACAAACTCAGCAAATACACCAATGTGTTCGTGCTTTCCTTTTCTGCACAGCTAGCACATAAAAAATCACCTTTGCTGTTTCTTTTGTTTAAAGGACTACATACTTCTTTTCACTAAAATAAATCAACCCAATAAACTTCAGACCAATCTGGAAAACGTCATCAGAAAGGGATTCAGATTTTACTAAGTAAATCAAAAGCATCTCAAAGGCACTGCCATGAGCCTTAATTTTACAAGTTCCAATGAAGAAGCTAAACAAGAAAATTGACACGTGAATTTTTTTAGAAGTATTTCCTTGAGTCACCATCCAAGTCAGGATGGAGTAACTGTAAGACAGTATCCTTCAGCAGCTCTTTGTTTGAGAAGGTCTCAGCAGTTTCTACCCTAACTCAGAGAGCCTGCAGTTGGAAGGTTTACATTTATCTTTGCAGATCAAGAGGACAAAGAAGCCTCCTCTACCTGGGTGACTTTTCAATACTTACATCTAAACACAGGACATGGCATTTGCTGTCTTGTGGACGGTAATTTTTTCTCTCTCTCTTCTTTTTTTTTTTTAAGCAGGGAAAGGTCACTCTCTTACATCACTGAAGATGTTTAAAGGACATGACAAAATTTTGCTACTACTTAAAATTACTTTAGGACTCTTCTTTCAGTATTAAATATAGTACAGAAAATTTACAATTGGTAACTACAAAGATCCCAAGTTGAATCTTTCAGTCAACACTTTTCATTTATTACACAGACAAAAATCTCTGGAGTCAGTTAAATATTAACTGACAATGGAGAAAGTTACTCATCTTTTTAATCTCTAATTTATATTGATATGCTGATAGAAATACATTTATTATTACTTTTTAAAATTTCTAAAATGGCAGTGATTTCTAAACAGGTTTTCAATAATCGAAATGTAATCAGTGAAGTCAGGGAATGCTTTGTCATGGACTGAATTCAGACCTCACTGTAAACTTGTGTCTGATCATTCTTTGTTCAGAAACATGACAGTTATATCCCTGGAGATCTGTCTGATTGCAGTTGTTTCTGGTCCAAACATTTCCTATGTGACCAGCACTTCCCAGCTGGCCCCAAAAGGCTGTCACTGCCTAGAACAGCATCATCCACCTCCTTGAGCACGAGCCCTACAGCAGGGCACTCCAGAGCTTTAGCCCAACTCTCACAACATCCCCCTGCAGCCCCAGGGGAATTCACATCTCTGGAGACTGAGGCAGTTTTCATGCATGAAAATCTCACAGGGATGTTGGAAAATTTAACATTTTGAGAGCACAACACTTCCATCTCGGTGAAAGAAAACATGTACGAGGGAAAGAAAGACAAAACTTCTTGTAAGTTACTGAAGATTCTAGAAAACTCTAAAAAAACCTCTAAAAAACAAAATTACATGAAACTTTCAGGGGCCTTACAGTCAAATATGGAGAACCAAATGCTGGAGGATTTTATTAGAAGTTCCTTTCACAATAGCTGGTGATGAAGTATGAATGAAGCCATCCCGAGTGCTGAGACATGTTTTCATTGCCTCTTACAGACAGCATATTTCTGAATATTGAACTATATTCTCCCATTGCTTTTCTGCCTATAAATTCTACACTTAGCACAGGGTGATCCATTTGGTGAATTGCAAAAGCACATCATAAAAGGCATTTTATCATGTATATGTGACAGCCTCACTTGCTGTTAAAGTATCTTCCAAATACTATTGTGCTCTTGAAGAGCTCTAAAATAAACATCAAATCCCAACCACAAGTAAGAAACTCCTTCCTCCTGAACAATTGAGTGTTGCCACAACTTTATACCAATCTCAAAGTACAAGTATTCAGTTCAAGTCCAGCATGTGCAGGGAATTATCTCATAAATTCTAAGTGTCAGGTGCATCTTCTTTATACCTCTCAGGAACAAGTGGTCATCTAATTTTTCACTTTTTAGACACAACAGTTTCCATGTCATCAATCCACAAAGTTGATAGGATTATGAAAAAAACCAGGCCAACAAACCTGTAATGGATTCGGGCTTCTACATGAAGTTTTATTTCTGCCTTTACTCCTAACTCAAAATACTAGTCAGTCTCCATGTTTCAAAGAGGGATTTTTCTGACAGCTCATGCCAACAGTTCAGATGGTTTAGCTGCCTAAGAAAAAAAAGGGGGAAAAAAGGAAAAAAAAAAAAGAAAAAAACCCACAAAGCACCAAGCAAACAAAGAATCCCAAAACTTCTCCTTGGAGGTCATCCAGTGTCTTCCCAGACACTTGAGTGCTGGCCTCCAGGGGAAACAGCTTGGCTAAAACCAGTCTCATTACTATCCAGACCAAGTACAATACTTCACAAGGACTTATTTTTATATCTTGTCAACATTTGCATAGTCTTTGTGTCTGGAAATTCCAGAGCACCATGCACAAGCTGTCAGCTACCTTTATGCAATGCTGCATCCTTCTCAGAACTCCTAAAATACTGATTTCTAGTTAGACAGCTTAGCTGTCACATCAAAATACATTCAAGCATTTAAACTGCAACACGTCGCTCACCCCAAAATCTCATTCCAAAGCCTATGGGGCACTGAATTTGTGACACTAAACAGACAGAAGGGCTGCCTGCTAAAAGCAGCATCCATAATTAAGCAAGTGGAACATATGAAGTGTGGTACAATAACAGGAAGGTGGGATTTCAGTCACCTCAGGAAGGTTTCCACGAGTTAACACAACCTGCTCACATTTAACTGTCAGCTTCCTATAGACAATGGAAAGGAATAAATGGCTTAAGATAGCAATTACTCTAACTTACCTTCAATTCCTAATTTAATCAAGCTGAATCTCTTTCTGTGATTTATTTCTCTCCACTGACTGTAACCTGAGAGATGTGTAACTCACATTTAGGTGTTTAAAGGTTAGACAGAGAAGAGGAAGTAAGATGGATCTTACCTTACTCACATGTTCCGTCCTAAAGCACGAGACTGAGAAGAGAGGTTTCCTTCACAGCAGCTCAAGGGATTTGAGAGCTGTGCAAATGCAGTTCCATGAAAACACACAGAGCATATTGCTAGCAAAACCCAAGATCTGCCTATAAACACATGCACAGAGATGGTCTGGGCTTAAAAAATGAGAGTGTGGAGAAGCAGCATCTACAGCAGGAGCACAATCTGATCTGACAATTGATGGCTGTCACAGAAAGTGCAGACAGCAAAATCCCTTGGACTCATCATCAGTGGATCCTATCACTCCAACACCCAGAGTTTTGCAGGCATGTGTTTAGGACTGATGCAGGATTCCTGAGCCCTAGTGCTCGTGCCTTCAGGAACAAACAGGACATGTGGGCTCTGGGCAGCTTAGCCAGAGCCCAACCAGTCTTCCCCTCCACAACACAGAAGCCAAAAGAGCAGAAGCAGAACACAGAATGTCAAAGCATTTACCTCGTTGCTCTGACAAATGTCACACACCACACAGAACAAACTGGACTACTAAGAACACCCCAGTGCCTGTTTATCTGTCTTCCACACCATGTCCTGGCACCTGCCATCTTAGACTTCCATTAACTGTAAACTCCAGTGAGACATAAGGCATCACTTGGGCACTTAAACACTGGAAGGTGGCCCAGGAAGGTTGGAGATGCTCCATCCTGGGAGCCCCTGGAAGCTGGGGTGGACTCCACCCCGAGCAAACTGATCCAACTGAACACAGGGCTGGACTGGAAGGGTCCAGAAATCCATTTTGGCCTTTGTATCCCGTGCCTGTCCTTCCAGCAAACAGCACTGTGCACTGCAGAATCACCACCTGCAGCCAGGGAAGAGGTCCCAGTTGTACATCATCCTGGTTGTGACAATTTCCACTCAGAGAGGGAAAAGCTTCCTTTACTCTCAAATAAACATGCTAGAAAAACTTGCACAACTACCACACTTTTGGCCAAACTACCATTTTGATTACATTTTTGAAGGTGTGAACATCTTTTATTATTCAGTTTATAAACCTGAATTTAGCACCTCTCCTTCTCCCCACCATCACACCACCCCCAGAAAAAAGAGTCATCACTACACATGGATCAACCACAAACAAAATCATTTAGAGCAACAGGGAAAATTCATCTTTTATCATCTGTGCCACCTAGCAACACACAGTACTGGATCCAAAACATTTGCAGATCTGACACAGAGGAGCACATGAGCATCAAAACAGGAGAAGAGATAAAATCTCCTTTCCCATTTCAAAGCTTCCACAGGCACAATAGAGTTCCATTAATTCTGAAATATTGTCATGCTTACAACAGAACTCAAACATTATTTTTAAATTGCATACTTGAGTTTTGAGCAAATACAGCATTTGAGGGGTTTGTGTGTGTGATTGATAATTTAATCTTCTATAAATCAGAACCAGGCCAAGCATTTCTGAGGTCCAAAAACTTTGCTGAACTTGACAATTAAATACAGAACAACTACACTTTGCCTGACCTGCTGTACACAGCAACAGAAAGGACAGTCTTTTCTCTTTAAATTATTACACTTTTAATGGATACACTTTAAGGTTTTAAGACCAGATCCCTTCAAGAGCATGAGAATTTCACCCAGAACAGTGAGTGAAGTTCTACTAAAAAAATCAACGTAAATATAGACATATCTAATTACTTGCATGCTATTCCTTTATTACCATTGATCAATTAACTGCTTCAGTTCCTGCACTGGGACACAAACATTGACAGACTGCACACTCTAAGTCACAAAATTACAGCTGAGGACAGGCTCAAGGCCTCCTGGCTTCAGTGTTCTGGCACTGGAGTAACCTTATTTCACTTGGAAAATGTATTTAATATTTAAGCAGTGTTATCTATACAAACAATGCACTGGACTTTCTGTTCAATAAACAGCATGATGTATGTAATTTTAATTCTTTTTAAAAATTGCAAGCTTAGTCAACTACAGTACCTGGAGAGTCAGTTTAGAAGAAATGATGTATTAAACATCTCTAATTTCAGTCAATAGTCTGGAAACTACTGCAGCTTTCCACTTTTTAGGCATTCCTATTCATAATTCACCACTGGATACAACAAAAACAATACTTTATTTATAAGCTGGGGAGTAGGTTCCATGTGTACAAAAAAATTTAATTTAGGATAAATTCTGGGAAACTTTCAAAGACATCCCTCTCCTGTTGAGTTTTTCTTTTTCCCCTAAAAAAAAAAAAATCAGTGGAACTCAATTTAGGAGATGGTCAAAGCACATTTAAAAATTTGTCTGGACAGATGCATACATATTCATTCTGATATTTTTATCTTGATTTTTGACCAGCCATTTCCCAACTGAGGTATTTTTATATATCTCTCTCACTATCTTATCTTAGCCATTCTGGACAAAGGGAAGTTCATTACTCATCGTTAGATTGCTTTTTAAAATTTTAAAATGTAACATCTTTCCTGCAGATTCTGGTTGGGTTTTTTTTTTCTTTTTAATTAGAATTGAAAACCAGCAGCCTGCTTTAATCTTTGCATGTGGAGAGATCTCCAGGAAAGCGATGAAAGGAAGAGGCAACACAGAGACCAGAAAGGAAATGAGCACAGGAGACAAAGCCAAGAAAAAAATTGAAAAGAAAATCAGAGATTAAGATGAATGAGGCAAAACAAAAGTTGAAGCAAACACCAAGACTGACAGCTGTCAGGAACTGAGTCACCTATTCAATCACCCAGCAGCTCATCATGGGCAGAAAGAAGCTCCTCCAGAACACTTCATCAGCCTGCCTTGAATCTGACTGCATGCAGCTCAGGGCTCCCTTACATGAAACCTCATCTTTGCTTTATTTCTTCTTAAAATTCTGCGCTGCAAAGCTGCAATCAGCAGTGTCTGGTGATCCAGGATAATTCAGAAATCCCTGAAAACCTGACAAATGGTGGCATCAATTCACAGAACGTCACAGGGCAGCAATTACTGTCCTGAGCTAATACTCAAATTACACACACAGCACTCGGTCACCAAAACCAGCAGCAGTATTTGTTTCTGCTTAAACAGGGCAAGAAAGTCAGCCAGATGTCTGTATAAAATCACACTCTGCTACAAGTTCCTGTTACAATTTAAAAATCAAAACTGAAAATGGGTGTGGGACATGCACTGGGTAGAAAGCCTGGAGGGTCAAACATGACCAGTGGGACTTTAAGAATGACACAGAAAATCTCTCCAAACTCAGCTCGAGAAGAAAGGGGGGAATATGATTCTGTTTTTAAAAGCTTCTTGAAAGCAGAACCAGGTTTGTTAAGACTCTAATAGGAGATGTGCATAGATTAGTCAAAAAATCTGTTGGCTTCTCTTAAAACCACGGAAATTTGGCCTGTTAATTTTTGGTACTTTGGGATTTGCAAATTATTTCCCTTCAAGTCAGAAAGGTTTGTGGATCAAGTAACTCCTGTTCAGGTTTTGCTTCCACATCACAATCTCTACTCCTGAGCACTGCTAAATGTCCTTACTCATCAACAAGGGAACCTAAGAACCAGAAACATTCCTTCACTTTAGCTTTTCTGTTGCCATGCCATGTACTTAATCAATATTTATTTTAGCACAGGAGAAAAAAATATCTGACCTTTGTTTAGAGAGCTGATTCTTAGATTGCAATTATCAACAGATCTGTGCTGGTTAAAGAACTTTGAGAGGACTTTAATACACTGAAGCAGTAACACAAGTCATAAACCAGAAAACCCAGCACTCTGCATTAGTTCATTGCAAAGTAAACATAGAAATTAAATGATTTCTCTGTAATGTCTCAGAGACTGCAAAAACAACGATAAAAGGGTAACTACCATAGTGATGTAAATGTTTTTATAGGATCCAATTAAGACACTGCAATGTTGTTTTGCCTTTTAAGTTCTGTTCAATACTTTATCCTTGTCTCATATCCTTCACCCTCTCACTTCTAAGGAAAAATTCATATTAGCTTGCTTTTAGTTCTTGACACAAGAACCATTTTCAGCCTGATGCAGAAAGTGAAGAGCTGAAGCTTTTAAGGGAGGGCTCAGCTAGGAATTTTCTCTTCCCATCCAACCTTCAGACCATCTTGGAGAGACAGGGGAAGGGACAACATAGTGCAGCAGATGTTGGGGCTGTGGTGGACTTTGCTGGGGTTCTGAGTACGAGAGATGGGATTCTGCAGAGGTTTTGGCTGGCTAGGCATGGCCAGTGGCTGCTGCTTGTATAATGAGTGTCTGACTTTTATCTGCAACTGGGGACAACCCCAACTTTCAATTCTTCACAGAACAACCAAGTTATGACATTATAGCCATAATTTTTACTATTCACTAAGTCCCTTCTCACCGTAACCACTTATTACCCTATTTTTTAATTTACTTTTTTCCCCCTGGATACACAAAACACTTTCTGCAAAGGATAATTCCCTTTTCATTTTCTACACTGGCTTTTTCTGAACTCTTCAAACTAAATATTATCTTCAGAGTACACCAGTTTACTTATCTATCATTTCAGCCTGAAGCCCTAAAACAACATATATACTAATAAATCTTCATAAAATGCAAATGGCCAACCGATTCATCAACTGACTGCATCACTTTGTTCATGATTCTTTAACCAGTTTTCAATACATTGCAGAGTGTCAAACAGTACTCAAGAGTCATTTATTTTTCAGGATGCTTACTTCATGTAATGCATACAAAAGGCTGGGATTCACTTAAACTACCCTATTTCTTTGTGCTCAAAAAGGGTTTTTTCCAGCAATGCCTAATTATTTCAAGCACATCACACTTACTGTGCACAGCTCCATTATCCTCTGGCTCCTTTGTTTTCCCTTCCCAAAAGCTGTTATATTTAGTTGGCTACTAAAGATCTTTTTTACTTGATAAAAAAATTAAGGCTATTTTCTTCACTGTTCACCAGACCTGAAATACAAATCCCCATTGTTCCCTTTGCTTTCCTCCAACAGGATCAGCCTAAGATATGATTCTGAAGGTAACTGCAGTAATTGCAAGAAATGAACTACTTTCTTACCAAGCTGGTGACATTTTGTCACCCAAAGGTGTCACTCAGTACACAGAACAATGTTCCCACCCGGCAAAGCCCTCTAAAGGTCTATTGACAGGCTCCTCATCACTTTCTAATTGCCTTTGCTTCCTTCTCTCTGAAGGCTGATCAAATGCAATTCCAGCCTCGGCTCCATCCAAGTCTTTCTGTGCCTGAAGCATCTTTACTCCTTCAGCTGGGGACTGAGGATGGAACAGCCCATGTTCACCCCCCCATGTCTGTGTGTGCCCTACCAAGCAATCAGTGCCTGCATCCTTGCCTGTGCCAGCCTCCTGCTCCATTCCTGGCACCACTTCTTTATTTGTGTTCTGCTTCAAAAATCCTTTTCTTTTCTCCTTGGGTTTTTTTCCCCTTCCTTTGCATTAATTTGTTTTGCTTCTAAAATAGAATGTAACAGCTGTTTAGTCGTTCATAGCTCATTTATAGTTTATTCACCTTTTGTTGCTCTACATTTTAGTTCTCCTTATTTAAATGAGCATTATGTGCTGGGATTTTAGCATTAAATCAATGCTTTTCTGCCCAGTTTCACCTCTTACAAGCTCCAAACGCATGAAATACGTTATAAACAAAGCCCTACAACAGAACACATAAAGCAGCACTTAGAAATCCAGTTTGCCAGTGATGGATTGGGGATTTACTTTCCCAAACTACCAAATACAGTGGTCTCTTTGACCACCCAGCCACGGTGATTTATATGCAGTGACAGATTAAGCAGTCTTCCTGGTTACATATCATTAGTGGAAATCAAAGTCATGTCAGATATTAATGGTAATACCTTTCAAAGGTACATTACTGGCCAGGCTTTATGAGCAGCTTTCACATTCATTATTCAGTGAACAACAATGCTTAAAATATATGCACAGATATACTCTTGGATGCTTGGACTATATTCATCACTGATGATTTTGAAGGAATGCAAAATGAACTCAAACTTGAAAACTGTACATGGAAGCAGCAAGTTCAGACTTCTGAATTTATAGATTTACTATTTTAAGTGCATTACATTAAAATGCAGTAAAACATCTCAACTGCAAAAGCAAAAACTCCTAAATATCTAAATTCTAGCATTAAATAAACGCAACTCTTTTTCTTTGGGTGTTGCAAACCTATTCAAATCACTGACCAAAAAAAAATAAAATTTAAACTTCCATTTAAAGGCATGCAGTCATTCTGGGTTATGTTATTGTATGTTATCAATGCACTATTGATTAAAACTAATCTATTATAGGCACAGAACAATCCAGTGTTGATGCCTATTTTAAAATCAAGAAGTGATGAAAGCAAATTTCATAGCCCATTTTAAACTTTCACTCAAAACATGTAGGTTAATGGAAGTTAATATAAACAGCATGGAACAGAAGGACTAAAATCTGATGAGAAACAATCAGAATAATTTGGTCTGCCAGCTGAAAGGATACACATGTACAACTAAATTGAACTTTGTTTATGCCTTTTGATTTTCAAGCCTCCTCTAAGATGATTACCCTATCTCCAGTTCTATCAAGGGAAAAACACCTCCCTCGTTCTGAATCTGCTTCTAGATCAACTTTTTAAATATTGTTTTTACAATATTAGGTATGTCACACTATTTAGTTTCTGCTCCAAATATCTGCAAAGAAAATGTACCTCCCACAACTTCTTGTCTGCTCCCGACTTTCTCCACATCTGCTGCTATTTTTTTCATAGTCTCTGATTTGTGCTTGCCATTTTTTGATGTAAACAAGATTAGGGGAAGCCCCTTTTTGTCTCTTCTCATATACCTTTGAGAAATAGGATCATAATTACAGTGCCAAATCATTTATGCAGCTGCAAGTAGTTCTCCTGGGCACTTCAGAAGAGTTCTTGACCGAAAAGAAATCTCAGATGCTTCATAAAAATAAGAATGTTCACTATGAATGGAATTAAAATGAAACATTACCTAAGTAGGGGTGCAGAGTACATGATGAGATTTAATACAAGAAAATAGCAAGGCCTCCATAAGCAGCCTGCATTATGCTTGTGTTTATATTTAAAAAGCTGCAGTACTTTTTACCCTTAAGTGCTCGTTTCATTTTGTACACAAATTACATCCCTTCTGCCAGACACCATTTATAATGGCACACAATCAGATCAGACACGACACTCAAGGGTTTTTATAAACTTCACATTAAAAAAGCAGCATGTCAGTAGATTTGGCTACTACAGGTTTCCCCCATCATTTAATTCCCATTTGTCTTAAATTGGTAAATGGCTTAAAAGTCTCTGTACACAGTCGCTCACATAACCACACCACACAGGCCATGGTCCAACCTCTGGTTCTAGGAAATCACCTCGAAAAATCTGCTTTTGGGCCACTTTCAAAGTCCAGGGAATGTACTTCACATTGGCAAGTTTTCATTACA
The DNA here is from genome assembly GCA_013398075.1 of Notiomystis cincta. Classification (NCBI taxonomy): domain Eukaryota; kingdom Metazoa; phylum Chordata; class Aves; order Passeriformes; family Notiomystidae; genus Notiomystis; species Notiomystis cincta. The sequence continues at coordinate 47,402 of VZRX01010213.1, forward strand.
AGCTTCCCAAGTAAAGTTTTTGAGACGCAAAGTGAAAACTTTCGTTCAATGGGTTTATTTTGATGCAGTGATGAGGACAGCAGTGGTTCATTACACACTGTGTAGAAAAAGAAGAAAAACACAGTACTTGAGAGCACAGAGAAATCAGAAGTTACTCAATTATCATTTATGAAAATTGTTTTTTGGAAGTAGACTGCAATTCACTGCAAGTTGTGCTTGCACACATTTTGCACAGTAAGACAAGTATAAAACAAATTACCCTGAAAAATAATTATATTATTCAGTAATTTTTTTACAGTTCCCTTTCTGAATCTTCATGTTAAGCCTCCACTTATCCACGTTTTTTATTAAGAAAATGGATACCTAATCTAATAATACCCCAGACACAAGTGGCTTCATGAATTGTAAAAGTTAAAACTGGAAGAACGATATCTCTCATAAATCAGAGCTCCTCTATTACCATCAGGAAAGAACTGTGGAAATTTCCATCCCTATCAAGTAGTGCCCTGAAAGAAAGCAGACCTTTGACATGACCAGCACGGGCTGCCCTGGAAGGAGAACTCCTTTCAGACAGGGGAAGGCGTGGGCCAGGAGCAGCACCTTGAGGTTCACCAGGAATGAAAGCTGGGACACAGAGTGGAGGGGCAACAGGACAAAGTCATGGAGCTACCCTAAAAGTGGCTGCAAATCAAAGGACTCTGCTCAAAGCAGGGAAAGCAAGCTCTGCTGTCAGTCATTCCACGGGCTCTCTGGAGCTGGGCAAAGGGAGTCCCCTTCCATGCAGGTTTTGCAAAGGCGCTCACCAACATCTCTCATGCTGTGGCTGAAAACAGTGAAGGATGTCAGTGCTTAATGAACACAAGAAATCCATCAGAACATGTGGCTACAACATCTGTCAAAACATACGAATTAAAACCTAGCAAAACTCACCATTAAATTGGCAGATTTCCTTGATTTTAGTGGGTTTTTGGAAGGTTATGGCGTGTAAATTTGTAGCCAGAGATTCTAATAAGGTTTTTACTCTTCTCACATTTGTTTTATCAGGTTTAAAATTAATTTCTTGTATCCCAATAGTCTGCATCCACTAGAGAACCACTGTCCATTTATTAAGGAGATGCAAGCCCCTTTAATAGACTTCATGACTAGGACGTGGAAAGTAAGGCTAAGCTTTGTCTGCTGCAGGGTTACAGAATAATTTGAGATACAGCTCCTAATGATTCAAACAGGCCAGTAAAGCACACATGATAAGGCTCTAGAAACCAAGGGATCTCAGGTTACATCATCTATGTCTAAATCAACACATCTACAGAACGACAAACACATTTGCTCACATCATAAAGCACATTTTTGAGAGCTGGCTAGCTCAAAGTTTGAGGTGGGGGTTTTGGGGTTTTTTTTCCATTTTTCTTAATTATGTGGTTCTGTCAATCACATAAAATTCCCTCAAAATAATGACCATAAAGAAATAGTGTCATTACTAATCACTGAGTGATCACAGGCAAATGGAACTGCAGCAACAGTATCTGACAGCTCCCAGGGGATGCGAGTGCTGTCAGCCCAGAACCTGCCACATTAAGAAGTCCCTTAGCTGAGCTGTTCTACTGATAGAGAGCTGAAAGGTGCACAGAGCTGTATGGAAACAAGTGAAGAGCTTTCTGCAGAGCCTGCAGCAGCTGCTGTTTCCCCTTGTTGGTCTGCAAACAGCTCTCCTGGTCCTGGTGTGGCACCTGTGGAAGGACCAGCAGCGCCTCGCTCGTTGTACCCAGAGCTCTCCCCATGGTTTACCATCAGTGGGAACTGGTGGTGCTCTGCCCCTGCTCTTGTGCAGCCACATCCCCTCTCCCACTCTGGCTGTATGCCACAGGCCCAGCTGCAGAATTCAGCACATCCAGGTACGCCACACACGGAACTCCTCAGCTTTCCCAAGGCCAACACAAACTCAGTTACTCTCTTAAAGAGAAATACTCATCAAAAATATCAGTTAACTTCTTAAACACAGCTGACATATGAAAGTCTCCCAAACACTAATAAGCTTGAAAGAATTTATACAACAGAAGGCTTAGGGGTGACATTCCCAGTACCTGAAGGGAGTCTGCAAGAAAGATGGAGAGGGATTATTTACAAGAGCATGGAGTGACAGGACAAGGGGGAAGGGATCTAAACTGACAGGGAGTAGGTTTGGATTAGATATTAGGAAGAAATTCTTTACTGTGAGGGTGGCACTGAAACAGGCTGTCCAGGGACACTGTGGATGACCCATCCCTGGAACTGTTCAAGGTCAGGCTGGATAGGGCTTTGAGCAACCTGGGATAGTGGAAGGTGTCCCTGTCCACGGCAGGAGCTTGGAACGGGGTGATTGTTAAGGTCCCTTCCAACCCCAAACTTTCCATGATTCTATGCACTGACAGAATCACAACTTATTGAGGTGAAAAAGTAGGTGCCAAACCAGCAACCTCTCACAGGGGAGGATGTGAGAGTACCCATGAAACACTGTGGACTGGGGGAGAAGGACACCTGTGCACACAAGAAAAGGGGAGCAGGGCTTAACTCTCAAGTACTGCATCAGTGCTCTGAGGAAGCAAAGGAAGTTCTGCACTTGGCCAAGAGCTACACAGAAAGACACTGAAATATATCCTACAAGTCTAGAAAAGTAACACTGGAAAATAAGGAGCTGCTTCTTTCACCTCACAGCAATAATGAAAAAATTATTTAAACCTGATTAGAGTCATTTATTCTTCATTTGTATTAGAATAAAGACAACACTGTGCTCTCAGAACTTCAGATTGAAGGGAACAGAATCTGTTAAATATCAAATATAAAGATAAAAAAGGTTTATGAAAATGATCCAAAAAGCTAACAGTGCACCTTTCAGAGGCATAAGTAATATATTAATGACTCTGAAAGAACATAAATATTTGTTTGTTGTGCCCTTGATACAGCCCAACAGAATAAGCCCTGAGAGATCAGCATTTATTTTGCTGACCATCGGGTGTCCAAATTCTTCTGTTGCAATTAATTCCAGTGGATTGCAGAGGGAATACTACACAGTTCTGCCAGTCACAAGCAAAGGCTGTAATGCAGTGCCAGGTAAAGAAGTCCTTCCCAGGACTGACAATATTCTTCCATCCAGCAGCATCAGGACACTCTGCTGCGGAGAGGCTCTGACTCCCCTCTTCATCTAAATTAATTTTACATCAACAGTTCCTACTTTCCTGCTGCCAACTACCCAATGATGAATTGACAATGTGTTTTAATGAAGGTCAGTGTATACATATAATAAAAAGATATTGATGTTGCTTACATACTTCATGATGAAGCTTTTATTCTTTTTATTCACTTTGGAGACTTACACAAGCCATGAGTTGGATTTCCATTTCAAGAATAAATTCATGCTTCACACAGATAGTATTTCAAAATCAGAAGCTTGCTGAAGATACAGTGCTATAGTGCATGTGAAAGTGCTTAGCTCGGGTTTGGGGGGCTTTTGGTTTGTTTTGGGTTTTTTAACTACCATAACAATGATGTCAAGTCACCCACTGCTTCTCATTTTTGTGCAACATGCATCATTCTCTGAGAAAATGCAGTAGTGCAGGTGTGCAATGAATAAGATCTCATAAAGGGAAAATATTCTTGCTCATAAATTAAAATTATCAAACAGCTCCTCAGTCTTGTTGAACTCTGATACAAACAGGCTACCCAGGACCAAGCCACCAAGGCCTATTCCACAAGGAAGCCATGGAAGGCATCAAGTCAGCCGCATTTCCTTTTCTAATTTAGAAAGTTTCGTTATCTAGAGGAAGAATGCAGGTATGCTTTTAGCATCTGCCTGACTGTTACACGTATGAAGAAGGGCTTTCATTACCAACTGGCAGGAAACAGGCACGCCTGCCACAGACCTCTTGGCGTTACCTCAGCACCGCGGAGGAAAGCGCACGTCTTTCAGCGAGAATGGCAACTCATTCTTCCAGCTTACCATTGCACATCCTCTCTGAGGCTTTTACCCACTGGGCTGGATCGTGGACAAAGGGGTGGGATGGCCAGAAGGAAAGGCACCGGGGAGCAGCAGCTGCTCACGCAGCCTCTGCCGCATTCTGCCGACAGGGTGAAGCGGAGCGGCCGCGCGGCGCCCACGGCCGCGCTGGAAAGCTCCTTCCATCAGGGTCTCCCAGGAGCCTCCCATTAGCAGGACTTAGGGAGGCCTTTGTCGTCTCCAACATGCTCAGCTGCTCACCGCATGGCAGAGCAGTGTAAGAGCCATTTAAAGATGTGTCTGACATCATTAATCTATTTGCCCTCTGACCCGCGGAGCTCAACTGTAGCTATGGCGACTGACGCTCGACCCTACTACGCTGAGAAACTTTAAAGCTCCCTCGTATTTTGGGTCACATTGTTAGGATGAACAAAGGAAGAAAGAAGAAATGTGACAGTTTCCTGGGAATTAAGGTCAGCAGGTCAATTGCCCTAAAGCTTTATTGTTATATGATAAGCAAGACTAGCTGAAATAATTTTTCAGCAATTAGAATTTAAAAAAAAAAAAACAAAAGAAAAAAAACAACAAAATCTAGAGCTTTTGTTGTCTGAAGCAGAAAATTGGTCTCTGTAAAAGCAATATGTAGCCCATCATTGAGCAAAATTACTCAACAGCCTTTCCTGAACAATTTACAGCACAAACACTGGAAAAAATGGGCCGTAGGTATCAATTTCACATTCTCGTATCAGGTTTACTGTTAATTCAAGGTTTGGGGGCGTGTGAAACGTATTTATTAATGAGTTTCTGGAATTGCATTTGCTAAAATTGTCAGTGTTTTCCATCCTCCCTTTTCAAATGATTCATGAAAGTAGGTGGGAATAAGCAGCCTGAATACACTGATTTAGAACATCTGTGTAAAAGCAGCATAGTCTTAGGCTGGGAATAAATACAGTATAGGGGCTTGTCCTAACTAAATGCTATGACAAATACCAATCCAAATATTTACAGTCTATAAAATTAGGCTTACTAACACTGTTTATATAATTAGGTAGTATGAAGCAGTGTTCACTTTAATCATGTGTCAGCAAAATTCATAGGTGTCTCCTCCATTTTCTTATAGTTTCTAATGTATTCAATAAAATTAATTCTACATCAGAATTAACCAATCATGAACATATTTTTTTAAGCCAAAAAGCTTTTCAAATTTAGGTATTCCAACCCATACTATTTAGGACCACAAACATACCCTTTAACAGCAGCTAAAAGTCAGACAGATACAAAAGATCAAACTTGTATATTGATTGATCATGTTGGGTTTTTTTTAATTTCTCACATCATTACTGAAGAAAAACTATTGTAATGCAAAAGTGCAGCACAGACTGTGCATAACATGCCAGTTTAGCTGAGCAAAAGTATAAATTGTGTGAAGGAAAAGGCTTGAAAAGGAAAGTTTGTGAAGCAGTGTCTTCTTTCACAGAGGGAAAGTTAAACATGTCCCCACACAGCGTTTTGGGGTTCTCCACAAGTAGTATATTTTATTTAGTTATTTAATAATTATGTAAGTGGATGCTAAAACACTGGCACTTGTTCATTAATAAACATTAATGTAGTACAGAAATACAGTGCAGGGCAGAAGTATTTGTAACTATTAAAGAATACAAAAGCAAAATTCCAGGCACTGCAAGATAGTCTCTTCCGGTTTTCTTTTATTGTAATACTCTAGATGTACCTGAGAAATACAATTCTACAAAACTGGTTTTGAAAGATCTGTAGACTGCCAGTCTGACAAAAAAGCATGGCTAAAATGATGCCAAAGTGTGAGTGCTATCAAGAAGGAATTCAAATTTTGTTTAATTCTTTTTGATTCTGAATTTGTGCTGTTGGTTGAGTGCAATATGAAGCAATCACTGCTGCAGCTGTATCCATCCTGGGGAAAAAATGTTAATGCCTCTAGGAAAGCATGAGAAAAGCTCTAAGAAGGAATTCAAAATGTAGAAAATTTGTTTCAGTGTGGGCAAATGGAAGAATGTAATTAATATATGCATCCAACAGCAAGGTAGGAGTGATTTACCTGCAGCCATCAAACCCAAGAATATGTGACAATTCTTATCATGCAGATTACTGATCTTGCTGAGAATGCCCAATGCCACTGACACCAGGCAGATGACAAACTGGAAGAGGTTTTTACAGAGAGGGCAGTTTGGAGGACACGTATGCAGCAGTTCATATTTAAGGTATGCAGCAGACTCTTCACCTTGCAAGACAGGATGCCTTTTGAAGCTGTGCCTGTGACAGCTGTGATACCAAAAAATAGTGTCAAGAGGTTATTTGGGCCCCATTATACAGAAGGTCACTCTAAACGTCATAATGGCACACCAGGTTATTTTCATCTTCTCTCAACTTGATACAGAACATTTAAGAGTCAAAAAGCATTTGCTTTTAACAAATTAGCCTTCTGAAATCACTGTATTTTAGCATTGTTTTAGAAACAGTGACGAACTGACAAACCTGCCAACTTACTGTGTAAACCCACAGTGCTGAAACTCGGCACAGAAGGGGGGTATTCCCAGGTGCCACACTCCCATTACCCACTCATGAACAAGTAATTACTCTGGAAGTCAAAAGAGACCCTGGAAAACTTCTAAAACCTCAACAGTTATTACTTCCTATACAAGAGAATCCCATCTGAAGTCATACATTGAGTACTACTGAGTTGGCACAGAAATGGATTAAAGCCAGGAAATTCTAAGTTTAAGCTGACTCGCCATCCTTAGCACACTCTATTGTCCTTTATCCCTAAAATTTAATTAAACCCCAGTCCTGACCAGTTGCAATAAGGAGTACAGAAAACTGATTATGGGAATTGCTTTCCTCTGACGGTCTATTGTGCTACACTTCCTCTCTGCAAAATACAAAAGACCCTATGTACATTTTTCTTTCTCTGTGAAAAGAGGGCTGGGGAAAAAAAATCCAGTCTGAACTTTTATTTAGTTGCCAATTGTGCTGTGGAATGAAACTAAGCATTTTCTTTTAAAAGCTGATTCAAATTCAGTACTTAATCACGCCATAACGGAGCAAGAGCAGCAACAAATTATGTTACAATTACATTCAAAGTTCTTCGACAAGATTTTGTTTTCAGTCACTTCTAATCTTTCAATAGCTGCTGTTTATAGGACTGATACTTTCCTAACAGTATTTGTGCCTGCAACTAGCTGCTCTGATCAGAAACATTTGGAATGTAAGGAAAATATGCATGTCCATGTGTGTGCAGAGCACAGACAGGGAGAAAAGCAGTCACATTTGATTATAAAAAAAGTTCTAGAAGCCATAAAAAATTTCCTTTATTCTTCTATGTATTTTCTTTCCTTATTCCAGGAGATTATTTACTCCTGTACTAACCAATTTGTTTTCTCTGCTGCAGATCACTGCAATACACTATTATAAAGTAATGGTTTTAAAATTTAAAATGCTATGAACTCCACTTCAAATAACAGACCCAAAACACAGGCCTCAAGTGCCTACATTAAAGCAGACTCACCACTAACTGGATGGATGACTAAGCCATCCAGAAAGAGGTAAAAGAGCTAGCAGGCCACAGGACACACAAATTGAGAGCACAGGTTTTAAAATTCCTTTGTCTGCAGTGCTCTCCCTCTTACCCAGAAAAAGTCAGATGACTTGAAGATATCAAATAACATCTGTTTTCGAAACAACACACACTAATGCCTGCAAAATTTATAACACTCCTTTTGAAACAATACAGAGGACAGCTCAGTCTGCAAATCTAAAAACTTTAAAGGAACCTTAATTAGCAATTTCAAAGATGCCTATAATCCAGACAGCATATCACTGCCACGAGATGAAATAAAAAATACGTATGCAAAGCTATCTATGGGATTATATGGATATCCAACAGAATTCAAAAGTCTTTGGGTTAAAACTATTAAACTTGTAGAGCTTCAAAGTGGAAAGGTACAACCCTTCACAGGCCAGCAACAGGTCAGTGCCTGTTACAGCGATGCCTCATTGCTCCTCTGGTAAATGACTCCTGGTTTGGCTGCCTCGGCTGCTTTCACTCCCATCTACCTCTGCTTTCTGCCACAAACACAACACAGCAACGTGTCTGCTGGCCAAAATGAAAATGCAAACCCCTACCATGTCCTCCTGGCTCTGTGGCCCAGCTTATGTGAATAAGTTTTCCTAGTACACAGCATTCTACACATTGGGGTACCACAGCAGAAAGACAAACTGCCATTCCCTGTGGTTTTGCAGAGCATTCCTGGGTTTACAGAGGTACGGTGATGTTTTCCCAGCAGTCAGTCCAAAAGCAGCTAATGGTCAATGTTAATAACTTCTCTTCATCTCTAAGCAGGGAACGAACCCAAACCACCCGAGGATGAGAAGGCAGGTGGATTTCAGAGCTGGCTACATAGAATTAATGATCACAGAATATGCTGGGTTGGAAGGGACCCCTCAGGATGGTTGAGTCCAACTCCTGGCCCAGCACAGGACATTCCAAGAATCCTACCATGTGCCTAAGAACATTGTGCAAACACTTCTGGAGCGCTGTCAGGCTTGGTGCTGTGACCACTCCCCTGGGGAGCCCGTCCAGTGCACATCCACCTTGTGGGTAAAATAACCTTCCTTCTGTTCAACCTCCCCTAACTCAGCTTCATTCCATTTCCTTGAGTCACTGGTCACAAGAGTGAAGAGATCCTGTCTTTGGCAGCAGCCACTACTCGGGGACTCGCAGAGTAAGCGCTGCACATTTCATCAGTAGTTACATGAGACTGTTTCCACTTGAAACCTTAAGTAAGGCAAGCACCACATTGTGAGAGCAAAGGGTTGCTACAGTCACGACAAAATGAACAGCTGCCACACAATTTGATGAAAGTGCCAGTTTCCATGCCAATACCACAATCCTTTCAATGAGGCATTTGGCCAACATATTAAAATCCTTAGACCATCGGGAAAACAACAAAGTAATTCCACAGTAACAGCTCCAGCATGTTACGGCATCTATTGTTGTTAAAAATCCAGTAGATGTAGAATTACAGGTTACAGAAAGAGATTAGTATTTTTTTTTATGTTCAGAAATTGAAAAGCAAAGAAGAAAAATGTTTTTGTAGTAATATGACAGGCGACATAAACGGTAAGAAATCTGACAGCTGCGTATGCCAGATTCGTAGGTTTACTAAGAACGAGTCTGTACGAGACCTCTGAGGCAGAAGTTCGCAGATGCAGCGCTGAAGTCAGTTCTGCACGGCAACGGTGGGTGGAAACCCTAACTAGCAGGCAGCAGGGCTTTGCAGTTGTTTTGCAGGCAGCCCAGAAGGGTGAAGTAAATAAACAAATAAGTGAAACTGAGCCAGCAGCAATTTGTGACGTGCAGTGTGACTGGCTGTCATTCAGAGCTGGCTCATCTGCTCTTCGAGTGGATGGATTTCACTTGAAACCCTTCCATGCACACATACACAGAACGTTTCCACTAAACCCATGGAGGGCACCTAATGAGGCTTAAAATTTGACTTTTCACCTCTCTGAAAAGCATACCTGCAGTACTGTTAAAGCTGACCACAAAAGCCAACTGCAGCTCCACAGTGCAGCACGCCAGAGCCAAAACCCAAAGTGCAGTAGAACAGGATGGTCCCACAGGCACCAGCACTTGTCTGGCTCCATCACGAGCTGCGTGGAAAAGCAGCACCAGCAGAACGTGCTGGATTCTGGGAGGAAGTCTGCTTTTTTGGCAGCTGGGCTGACTAAAGGCCTGGCCAAACACAAGCTGATGCAGAAGTGGAGATGGGGCTGCCCTCTGTGGCAGTAGCCAGGCAGATGTATTGGGCAAACCCATTTTTAGATGTCCTTGCCTGAAGTACCAAGGACCTGAACTCAATAACCTGAATCCCTCCTGTTATGTGCTTCTAGAATCCACTGTGTGCACAGAGCACAGAGAGCACAGAGCTGACCCAGCTCAGAATCATTGTGGCTGAACAATCCATAGCAATCACAACTTGTTCGCTCAAGAATGTACAACTGCAATCAGAACTCCTGCACAACCACTGGGAAAAATGATCAAGAAGAAATGAAATAGGCTTTGTTATACCCACGAACAATAAAGTAAAATAACATCAACTAGAAATAAAGACAAATACTAGGCAGGCTAACAACAAATGGAGTTTTCATTTCTCACTGGGGCTATTTTTAGATGCATTCATATTTAAATACAAAGGTAATTTCCCAGTGCAGCTGTTAACAGTTCTTCCTGAGCTTCTCTTGGAGTTTGGGTGTTGCATCTGCTGGCATTTGCAAGGCAAACTTCTGGTTTCAGTGCATTAGAACTACAAAAGCAGATGTTTCAAGCATCACACTCAAAAATCATAGTTTGCATCTCAGGGGGTACTATGGTCAATTTATTTGTAAAAGGTTTGAGGTTTTGTGTACAAAACTATGTTGCTATTGTAACAAGCATCTTGCATGGTTGTTAATCTACCTGAAGACACGTTGAGGTACGTATTGGGTGAACAAAACCTATAAATGATGTGCTAGTTTAGGCTGCTGGTGGTTTGAGAAATGCATTATTTAAAAGAATCGTTGCTAAGGTCAAGAACTACTCCAGTTTTAATGAGGGATTCTGTCTGCTTCTCTCATTCAAATGAGAATTTTAATATTTTTTTTGTCAATAAGTGGTAATTAAATAGTTCTCACACATTCTACTGTACCTGAAGGCCCAGTGTGGAGAGAGATACAGTAATGCTTTAATTAGGACTACAGACATACCACATTTGATTCAGATCATGGGTCCAGCTAGCCCCATGTCGTTTTTGCTTTCACAGCAATGTGCAAAACTGAGTTTTGCACCTCTGAGTTTTGTCAGAATACCTGAAGATTAGAAATTGATTTATATTCTGGTTTTAAAACCCATCCAGAGCACCAACCAAAGAAATGAAAAGCCAAACCACTCAAGAGTGTATATCACTGATCTCTCTCTCCCATGGCATCACTTACACTGTAATGACTGTGCTACAGGCCTTGTGCTCAAGCTGCTGTCCTGGCAGAGCTAGGTCTGCCTTTCACCTTTTTTACAGCTCCTCTCCAAAGGGAGCAGAAAACAAGCCTCTGGCATCAATGCCACCAACCTTCACTGAAGAGAAGTGGGGTTTAGGCTAGAGAAGCAGGTGGAAGAGTGACAATAAAGCAGCTTTGAAAACCTTTTTCCCCACCAGTGAATTGGACACAGAGCTACTACAGTGTAGACCACTCTGAGGGGAGACAAAAACACACTCAGCTGTGTATGTGAAGGGCAGGAGTTTGGGTTTCTTACTTCTAAGGTGAGAGGAGAGACAAGGAACTCAAAGAAGGAGCCAGACTCTGTTCTTCACTAACAAGCAAGTCCAGTCTCTTACGTGCTGCACATCACGCACAGCTACATCCATCCTGAGGTCAGCCAAAAGGCCTTTGTTTTCCTGAGTCACACAGCTGAAGGTCTCTTGTGGGTTCCTACAGGTTACTCTCTTTAGGACTCCCAACACTTCCCCCAAGGCCTTGGGATTGGCAGCAGCAATTAATGTGTGTTCATCAAAGGCCAAAGAACAAAACCTTTGAGGAAGGAGATTAAAGATGGATTAAGGAAGGGGAAAAAAAAAAAAGAAAATGAGGGATACTGCCCCAGATATGAAGTTTAAAATGAATTTCAGATCCCGATTCCCATGAAAATTCAGCCTCTTACCACTTCAATGAATTTTATCCTCAGAAGCAGCAGGTCATACCCACTAAATAATGCATGTCCATCACCTGCTCAAAGTAATTCCCAGGTCTCAGGCCTTCTCCTCACTTCCCTGCTTACTTGCAAGCTCTGGGCAGACACGTGGTGGGGGAGAGCTTCTCTCACTCCTCAGTGTCCCTAGTCATTCTAGGTGTTGGAACTGGGTGAAAACTGAAGAGGGACAGCTCTAGGAATACCTGGGAAACCCTCCAACTTGAATGTGCTTCTGAGACTCAAGAGAAATAGGATGCCTCTGCATGCCAGTGCTTTAGGAATGAGATCTCCTTCGCTTTTGAGGTAAATTCTAAACAAGATTTCATGGGTAAAAAGTAAAATCACCATTAATAATATACTACTAGGAAAGGAAATGTGAAAGAACACACACATATGCCTTACAACTATTTTTTTTCTGTTTAGCTTCAAGGATCTTTCCACAGCACATTCAGCCAGCAGATGCTGACAACACGCCAGCACCCACACCAATTCACACAGATGGTGCTGGTGGGGTTGAGTCTTGTACAGAACTTACTTGTCTTCTCAACTCAGATAAAGTTTCTGTATGTGTGTCCTTTCCCTGAGTCAGAATTTTATCTAATGTGACTACATTTCTCCTGGCCAGGGAAATCTCAAAATTCCTGTTAACTCACTTTCAATGACCATATCAACCCATAACTTTCTGCCAAGCCCATCAGCTGCTGTTGTGCAAAGCCATTCCTGAAACAGCCTCTCCTGCTGAACAGAAGAAGACAGAATAATAACCCCTGCTCAGAACTAAATAAATCTGTTCAGACAATGTAAACTTAGTCCTTCCTGAGAATAAACACTTTTGAGTTATTCATATATTCAACACTGGCACAGTCATTTCAAACCCAGGTATTACACAAGCAAATCAGCAAATGCAGACTCCGGCTCATTGCTAGATGTTAACACAGACTAGACACAAACAACCAGGGTGGTGCATTTGACCAAAATAGTGTGCTAATGCTTTGATTTGATTTGTCTGCAAAGCAGGGGGTGTACATTTTTGTAGAGATTACAGATCACCACCTAATGCCTTCAGCAGCACTGTACCCCCCTACACTTGCTTTGAGTTTACCAACAATGCTAAATATTCAAATTGGGGAACTCATACATTATACAACTGCAGAAAATTTGGCCACTGTAATTTTACCAGATTAGACCTAAGTGAAACTGCTCAACTAATAGGAGGAGGAAAGAAAAGAGGAAACTCTCTAACATGTAAAAGGGGCCAAAGAAAGGCAATGAGGGAGAGAAAAGAGCTCAGCAGAAGCAGCATAAGATCAGTGCACAAAAAGCTGGAATGTGAATGTTCCCACGTGGGTTGATGTGTGGAGAAACAACTCCTGGGCATGCAGGAGGAGGAGAGGAGGTGGGTAAGACACAGGGCGTATGCAGAGAGCCTGGCAGAGGGAGGCTGAGTGCAGTGAGAGGAAAGACAAAGGCGGAAAATCCTCTGGGGCTATCAGGAAGTAAAAACAAAGAGAAAGGACCAGAAGAACTATTTTCATGGCCTCAAAATAGACTTGAGAGAAACTATGTGACTTTCAAGCTTCCAGAATAAACCTATGACGAACTGAGATTTAAACTGCAAATGAAAATATAATAAGAAACATGAATTCTGCCCAACTGATGGTCTGACCAGTAACTGAACAGGCAACAGCAGGAGCAGCAATGTTAATCAACATTAACAGGCAAAACAGGAACACGGACAGAAAGGAGTCATCCATCCCAAGCCCCTTCTTAGGAAGCCCCAAATCACCCCTGCCTTGCATATCTCTCTATCCTCAAAGGCTGGCTCCGGGCAACTGTTGCATAAGCAGCAAATTAAGCTCTGAGAAAGAGCCCAAGACCAAAATTGCACCAGATTTTTTTTTCAGCCATTTCAGAAGGTTTCAGGTTGGGTCTTTTGGTGGGTTTTTTTTGTTTGTTTGTTTTAAAATGTATTTCTGTACTAGTGGAACGCTTTTTATAGAGGCAGGTGTAAAAATGCATTTACCACTTCGTTCAGCTCAGTATAGGCCTCATCCATAAAAACGTGAATTTGCAAATGCAAAACTACCCTGAGGGCAGAACAGCAGGTTTTTTCCTTCACAGGATTCTTCCTCACACACACTAGACATTCCTAACAATCTCAGTTAAGGTTCTCAAGGTTGTTTTGCAGGAACACTATTTTTCCTCCCTTTAACACACTTTCAAAGCCACATCAAGCAAAAGGAAAGTCTATTCTGTTCTGACAGCATCGCTTACTTTGTCAAGTAAGCAAGGAAAAGCTCCATGTTCTTCATAGCTGTGAAGGAGTTAGCACTGTTTCTCCTAAAAATGTTGTCATGGTGGCTTCGTGGTTTGACATCTAACAAATAGAGGAAATTGCCTTCTAAATACAAATAACAACTGTAAGCATTAGGAGCAAACTTTCCTGGTAGGGACTTTACGTAGTCAGCTTTCTTTACCCATTTTATGTCCTGTAAATAATAAAAAAGAAATACCTTACTCAAAGGCTTTGCAATTTCAAGTACCCTATTAAGTTACTTAATTTTGCTATCCATAGCACATGATCTCACAAGCAAAGCTGTTTATTTGCCTGAGGGAAAATACAGATGTGATTGCATCATGGGTGTTCTGAGTTGACAGGGCTTTTCCCCGGGGCTGTTTAGGAGAGCTGGAAAGAAGAATGGGGAGAAAGCATGGAGAGAAGAGAGAGGAATGGCAGAAAATACAGGTGCAGTGGTCTAACCTCTTGGCATTTACAGAGAGACAAAATAACCACAATTACAACTATTAACTCTCACATTCCTCTGGTAGGGGAAAAGAAAAAAGCACACTTGAGCCCACCTCATTTCAGTGTTTCGTTTTAGACTCTTCATACCTTCCTAGCTCTGCTGTGGACTGTCTGGCATGATTACACTCCCATTTTTGTTGCATTTGATACAGAGCTGCTGCACCAACTCTGACAAGGTACTCTATGAACATTCACAGTGCTGAAAGCTGAATTTGACAGCCATTTATATATGGAAGGAAGACATCCAAAACTGGATTCCAATTCTGAAATGGTTCCGATCAGTTGAAGACTAAAGTCTAATACAAAATGCAGTATATATTTTCTGAGAAACTCTACTTAGTCGCTATCAGGAAACCTTACAGAAGATGTATCATACTGAAGTTCATACATCACAGTGTCCTCTCTCCTTACATGTCTCTACAAATCAGCCTATGCCTAACTTGGATTTGGGACAGCTTGCTTTGGAAAATCAATATAACCTCATAAAAGCCTGAAGCTAAAACCCACTAACATTCATTTCAGCTTATTCCATTGAATATCAAACTATTACTCTCAGCTTTATCTGACAGAAATCTGTCCTTGAGATGCTCAACAAAGCAAGGGTTCAGTTTGGATTCTTGAAGACAGACAGCCCTCTCCTTCTTCACTGAGGATGAGTGATCTCAGATTCAATTTCACTTCCCAGTCAAGGTGTTTGGTTTCTCAATATTTCATAAATGTCCTGCCTGGAAATGTGTATGACTGGAACCTGATCTACAGCAGGACAAAGTATATCCAAAAAGCCTGTCAAGTCATAGGGAGAGTCATTCAGGTCAACTCTTGGCTGAGGGAGTTCCCAGAATTTCAATTCTTATCACACCATCAGGATATTCAGGAGACAAAAAAAAAAAAAAAAAAAAAGAACACTCAACCAAACAAAAAACTT
>VZRX01010213.1:67586-98788 GCA_013398075.1 Notiomystis cincta
TTAACTGGAGAACAACCAGATAAATACTGCAAGTAATTAGCATGGGAAATTCTGTACAATCTCTGAAAGACTGATTTATTTTATTTTTTTTAACTCGCTTCTTTGCAGGCTGCCTCTGTTTCTCTCAACAGGAGACTTTGTTGTAATTAAAGCAGAGAAAACTGGACAGCAGCTAAAAACATCTGACTTGTGGCTCTTAAAAGCACAGGTTTTGTAGCATGTACCACCCCCCAGTGGGCAAAAAACTCTGTAGTAAACTCACAGCGAGCTTTGATCTCCAGAAAGAAAGTGGATACATTTTACAACACGAACAAAATAAAGCTGAGTTTCTGGGTTGGGGTTTCTGGTGTTTGTTTTGGGTTGGCTTTCCCCCGTGTCACCAGTAGCTAAAAGCTGTCAGATATTGCGCAAGGCAGCAGTGAGTACCCAGAGCAGTGCTGGAGTTTGCCAACTTTGCAGTTATTTGAAGTGGCCTCACTCGGGGATGGCCCTTTTGTCTCCTGGAAGCCCGAAGCAGGGATGCTAATGGCGAGTTAGCTCTCAGGGGTTTGTCTTGATCACCGCAAAGTACAGGAATGCGTGCGAGAATTAATATGTGACTGCTTGCATTTATTTTTAATAAGCAGCCAAATACCACTCAGGGCAGGAATCAAAACGTGTTCAGTACTATCTTATGGCATCACTACCTCTGTTCTGCCCTTCATGAGCTGTAAGAATCCAAACGGTCTTACAGCTTCACATTTTCTCCAATTTTCTGAGGAGCAAACTTAGGACTCAGCAGATGAGCAAACAACTGCTTTAAAAAGGAAAGAAATAAAACTACTGAAACTTTATCTAGTGTTTAAGTAATTTTTTTTCCATGTCTGGAGTTTTGTGCCAGAAAGTCCCTATCAGGTATAATTCTACCTAAACTTGTCAAGAGGGGGAAAACAGATTTTTTTTCCCGTGAAACAATGGCAGCATTTGTTCTCTATTCTTTTATTTAATGCCCAGACAAGTTACCTCAGCAGCAGCTCTCAAAAGAAAAACTAGAAGCCATAATTGGCTAAACTCAAAGAGCACTAAAACAGAAAGCAAAAATCCACTGCAAAAGACTCCCCCTCAAAGTGTTTTCTAAACGTGCAACCTCTCCTGCAGCAGAATAGTCAAAACAAGAGTGAGGAGGAATAGAGTAATAGTCTGGGTCTTTTCAACCAGCATCTTCAAAACTAGGCAAGATTTTAGAAGTAAACTTCAGAAGAGAACCACTCATAGTTCATTTCCATCCTCTACAGCAAATACAGGTTTGGCTCATCTTAGGTGTGGAGTCAAGCTTTCACTCAGAACTCACTTCTAAGTCACATTTACTTACAGTGGAGGGAAGATCACATAAAAATTTGTATTTTTTAAGACACTTGAGTTAGACTTAAAAAGACACAAGCAGTGTTGTTCTTACTGCACAAGAAATGGGAGCAAGTTTTCTGCAAGTAAATGAAATCAACAAAAAACAACAACAACAAAACTTCACCAACACACAGTGACAGAGGCTGTGTGAAGGGCTCCCTCTCACTTGAACGAACTCCTCTGCATTTTTTACCCCTTGGAAAGACAGCTACAGGACCTTCTGCCTGCCTGGCACCACACAAAAGACTGGGGCACCTTCCTGAAATACGATGATCGTGGAAATTGCAGCTCCTAGACAGGGTGCTTAGAAAGCATTTTGCTGTCACTATCAACTAACCCTGAGTAATACACTTAAAGAAAACAAAGTGTGGACATTGCTTTAAGTGTAGATTAGCACTGAGGAACTTCTTTAAAAAAAAAAACAAGTTGGAGAAGCTGTTTAAGCTGCAGCATGACCTTTGTAAGCCCAACTGACATTATAAGCAGTAGATGGACTTTACAAATACTTTAAAAAATAAGCACATTTTGTGTTTCTGATATGTTTCAGATTCTAAACAAACACAGAGCTAATTCTGGAATGGAAGTACACTGGTTAAGTAAATTAGCTTATCGAGTATGTATATTCTAGTGGCAGCTTTGAATAATAGTTTTGTCTTTTGCAATCTAAAAATACCTAGTAGTTTCCCTCTCCTCTGTTGCTTTGATGGTTAGAAAGAAGCCACTGAGCTACCCAGAGTTCCTGCTGGAGAACACAGAAGTAGATTAGAAATTCAAATAAGCATTGTGTGACCTCAAGTGAGGCAGGTCTTGATTTTATTCACATTTTATCACAGCTTGGAAAGAAATCTTTGACACTGTTTTTAGAAAAAAAATCCCAACTTTTCAAATATACCAGAACTATTTATTTAGTTAAACCACTGCCTGCCTACAGTACTGTGAGTGCAGCTGGACTCCACACTTTAGAGTAAATACAATGGTCTTCTTAGATACTTTTTTTTTTTGTATAGCTGAACTTTGAACATTTTAAAATGAGATGTCCCCTTAGTCCACAGGCAAGGCCCACACATTCCTGCTATCTCTAGTAATTCACTTGCTTACACAGTCCTAGGAAAACTAATTTAACCATGTTCAGGAAAACATTCAACTCTGAATAAAGAGCAACAAGGCTGCTGTTGAGTTTTGCCAATGTTACTTTTGTTAGGAAAAAACAAAGAGTGATTTTTGCATTTAAAAATGAATTTTAGCACAGTTTCTAAAACCTGGTCTGTTCAAAAATAATGGCTTTCTTTCAAAACCATGTGTCCATGAAGCCTCCCAGTCTGATGCTGCAGAAACCTGGCCACAGTGGCTGTACCAGTGGGGGTCACTTCTCTTTTCATCCTGAGGGATCAGCTATAATGACTTGGTGTCAGGGAATATTTAGAAACAGCTCAAGAAGGGGAAAGTTGGAGCATGGCAGCAGGATTCTCTTCTTCTCTGTAGACACATCACTGGAGCCTTTGATATGCAAAAACATTGTTTTCAGCTACAGCTTGAGATATAAAAGGGAAGTACGAGATATCAAACAATCAAGACCTGAAGAAAACTATTCCAAGTTTAGAAAGGGGAGTGGGGGGTATAGTCTTAATCCACATTTTTGAAACAGTGTCGTCTTCTCCAAAGAGACCTTTTCTTTTTCTTGCTCTTGTTTTCATGTAATTTTGAGAGAAGGGATCAAAAAAATTCCAGGAACTTAATGAGCTTTAGTGCTTTCATTTTAATCCTACACATTACTGCTATTATAATAGTGGCAATAAATGAAGAGATGACTATCAAATGAAGCACAGAGGAAACAGTTTATGTGCTAGGAAGGTAAAACAAATGAACTTTCTGTGTGTGAAAGGATCTATGTAATGCATGCATACTAGAGCCAACGTTTTGCTTAATACTAACAAGTTTTTTACAGCTCAGAGTTCTAAAGAAAATTTATGATTTTAAGTACTTAAAAGTTATTGTAGCCTTCAAAGGCCTATTAAAGGAATTTATATTCCTATTTCACCATGCCCTTCCAGAAAATACTCTCTATCACGACTTCACATTAGTTCCTAAGAGACACCATTTTTTTTCTACAGCTGTTAGGTTGCTGTTTATTTCAGAGTTTTAGGAATAAAGCCTGGGCTTCTTTCCCCAAACACTTGAGTAATCCAGAGCAAGAAAACTATACACTGGAAGAATACAGAGCTTTTTTGTTCCATTTCATAGTGATTACATAATTTACCCAAATTACATAAGTTACCAATAAACATGCATTCCCCTCTATTCTAAAATGTGGCCACACAGATTGAGTTTTTACCTTAAATAAAGCATACATAAAAATAGTTATTTATGCCACAGTGGGGGTCTCTCACTTTGAGTTCTTTCTTTCATTGGACAACTGCTGAAAACAAGGTGCTGAAAACAAAGCTCAGAGGAGCACGAAAGCAGCAGCAGGAGGGGAAAGTCTGTTCCAGTCCCTCACTGGACTTTAACACCATCTCTCAAGTGGGAGGCTTTGGGTTTTTCTTTTTTACATGCTTAACATTTTTCTATGAAAAACAGCAGCAGAAATTGTATTTATTTAAGTAACTTTATATCACTGCATATTCTGTGTTGCTGTAAGGAATATTACTGGTCTGTTTCATAACACACCTGCTACAAATTGCAAAAGACAGTTCTAAAACAGAGAGGGTTTGTGTTTAGGTGGAGTACTTTATGGAGGACCAGAAGCTGCTCTAGTTTTGCTCCCAGGAAGGCAGCTAAGCCAGCATTACTCAGCACACTGTTCCTGCCAAGCATTCTGGTTCCGAGGATTGTGCGTGGTCCCTTGGACAAACGTGATGTCACGAAAGGAAAAAGCAAATAAACCTTAACAATTTGTTTAATTTCAGATTTAACCACTTCTATTTCAGGCATGACATCTACAAGTTCTCAGGGGGCATAGACTTGGTATCTCACTGGATGCTTTAAGCAGTAGGTGATACAAAGTAGCCCTGGTTAAGAATGCTCTTTAAAAATAAATAGCGTCCTGTAAGAAATACAAACAAAAGAAATAATATTTTTCCTCTTCTTTGAAATTTTATAGACTAAATCCACCTATGTTTTGCCAGAAAGCTGACACAGATGCCTGGCTAGTCCCTAGCTCAGAATCAGCATGCTGCAAATGGGAAATGCTCATACTATATATATTTTGGCAAAAACACTTTCCCTTTCGCCCAGTAACTGCTGATCAATAATTAGCTCCCTTTACACTTAAAACCAAGGAGAAGATCATCATCTATCTCTGTATACCAGGAACACAAAGCAAGCAACCATTTTGGCCTCCTCCAAGGAGGTAACACTGGCATTGACATCAGGTGAAAAACATAATTTACAGATAATTGGTTACTCTCTGCCTCTATTTTTCTACTGAAACAAGGGAAAATGCAGTTCCAGCAAAACTGCAGTAACGTGAAACTACACAGCAAAACATTTTCTGAAAGAGCTCTGTGTATTTTGCTGAAATACCAATGCTTAGGGGAAACAAAGTGTGCTGCTTGTGTACATGGGATGCAACAAAGTGTGCACCAGTTGTTATTAATTCCAATTTTTTTGTTTTTACTTTTACAGGACATTAAGAGTTCGAGGAAAGCTTTCAAAGGGGAGTTTTCTGGAAAGGAAATCATACTTTTGTGGGGTTTTTTTATAATGAAGAAAAGCATCTGAATTGCCTGATGTTTCTGTGGTAGAGTAACTTGCATTCTTGCAGCACAGGAGGAATTCTTTCCCGCGTTACAAATTTGGAAGACGTGTTAAAAAGCGAGAGTCGGAAAATGGTTTTCTGAAAGAGGTGTGGATGTACCAGGATGTAGCTACTGTACAAAGGTCATACTTGGATAACTCTGGATAGGAAAAGGATCCTTTCCTGACCTCCTGAGGAGGCTGCAGTCCTTGGAGCCCCAGCATAATGAATGGTTTCTATCCCGCGGCGCTGCAGTTCCCTCCTCTGACGACTGCGCTGCACAGAGGAGTTTGTAAGAGTTACAAAGAAAGTGATTCCTGCTAAAGGCATTAAACCAAACAAAGGAGGCTCTTCATTCACTGACTTTACATGAGGACAAAAATAGAAGGAAGCTGAAGCTTTTCTACACTGGGGCCTGGTGTGCTTATGTACCATGATAAATCTTGGTTGGAATGCTCACTGAGTATTGTGCCAGGAGCCAGGAAACACACGCCACCACTAAGGACCATCTGAGTAAACACCCCTCGAGAAAAACTGCTACATGGAGTAAACCCTAAGAGTGACTGGGCAGACAGACATTCCTTTATTGGATATCCTCAAGCACAAAATTTACTCATACCTTTAAATACGGTAGGATCAATATTAATTCATTTTCCTTTTAATATATGGACCCATAAAAGAAAAGGTCATGACACCACTTAATGCATAGGTCATCTTGCAGGAGTTCTCACAACCCTAATTACAATGGTAATTGAATTATGTTGTCTTAAAAGCTATAAAAATGCTAATAACCTGAGCTCAGTGTACAAACACAGCACCAATGCAAAGTACAATCTCAGTCTCAACAGTTTATACTGTGCTACTAATAAGATGGGAAAATGTGGTTAGACCTGCCAAATAGACTCTTATGAGTGTCCTACCTCGTAAGACGACTTTAGAGAATGACAAATATTTAAACATGAAATTAAGCATGTAATGAAATACTTCATCCAGTGAACGTGAAAGCCACAGCTCTACCAGTTACCTGCCAGCTGTAACATTGATCTTTCTGAACACTCACTTAAGCCTGAAAACCAAGCAAAGTAGTCCACAGTGTTTGTAAGTTACACACTGTGAGGTTGAGCACTTGGAAGGACTTGAGAAAAAGTCTTTACTGGCCCTCACTCTTTTGTCTGCATTTTATACTTTGCCTTTAGGGCTTTTTTTTAACTTCTGAAATAGCTACCGCTAGACTTGTGGGTTTGGTAAGGGTTTTAGAGTTCACTTAAGGGCTCCTGGGGAAGTTAGCTGGCTTAGGAATTACTTTTTATGTTTCAGATAGAGAATGATTTACTTGAACTCTGGTGTGACTTCAGTTCTGTACTCCTCTGGTCTCTGTGAACAAAGATGGTCGGTACACAGGAAATGTGAAGGAATCCTTGGAAAGAGTCTTGTTGCTTAAGCGAAATAATTCAGGGATCAGACACACTTGCTTATATTATTTTCAATCACTATGCAGAATAACCTATTAAGTTAATTGAATTAGTCCAAGTAGTAGAATTATTGATGTAAGGAAAGGAAAGTAAAATGCATCTACGCACTTGAATTTTGGTTTAATGTGTGTTTCAGATGTCTTCTGTACTGTTGAAGTTGATTTTTTTTATTGCGGTTTCTTCACTGATGATCTGGATAATTTTGTTTGTTTGGTTTTTTTAGATTGTTGAAGATCAGAACTGTATAGAAATCTCATCATTCCTGACCATGATTAGTGTTACCTGGAGCATCTTCCTAGTTTGGACTAAAATAGGGCTGTTTCTTGACATGGCACCTTATTCTGTTAGTGCCAAACCATGCCCTTCAGTATGTCGCTGTGATGTGGGTTTCATATATTGTAATGATCGCGATTTGACGTCTATTCCTACAGGAATCCCAGAGGATGCCACTACCCTCTTCCTTCAGAACAATCAAATAAATAATGCTGGGATTCCTTCTGAACTGAAGAACTTGCTTAGGGTGGAAAGAATATATTTATACCGCAACAGCCTAGATGAATTTCCCACTAACCTCCCTAAGTACATTAAGGAACTGCATTTGCAGGAGAACAATATAAGGACCATTACTTATGATTCACTTTCAAAAATTCCCTATCTAGAAGAACTTCATTTGGATGACAATTCTGTTTCCGCCGTTAGCATCGAGGACGGAGCTTTCCGGGACAACATCTATCTCAGACTTCTCTTTCTCTCTCGAAATCACCTCAGCACCATTCCCTGGGGTTTGCCTAAAACCATAGAAGAACTACGCTTGGATGATAATCGTATTTCCACAATTTCTGAGCTGTCCCTCCAAGACCTTACAAATCTGAAACGCCTGGTTTTAGATGGAAATCTTCTAAATAATCATGGATTAGGGGACAAAGTCTTCATGAATCTAGTCAATCTTACAGAGTTGTCGTTGGTCCGCAATTCCCTCACCGCCGCACCGGTGAATTTGCCGGGAACAAACCTAAGAAAGCTTTATCTCCAAGAAAACCACATCAACCGTGTGCCACCCAATGCTTTCTCCTACTTACGCCAGCTGTACCGCCTAGACATGTCCAACAACAATCTGAGCAATTTACCTCAGGGTGTCTTTGATGACCTGGACAACATCACTCAGCTTTTTCTTCGCAACAACCCGTGGCACTGCGGGTGCAAAATGAAATGGGTGCGTGACTGGCTGCAGTCGCTGCCTCTGAAAGTGAACGTGCGCGGCCTGATGTGTCAGGCACCGGAGAAGGTACGCGGGATGGCCATCAAAGACCTCAGCGCAGAGCTGTTTGACTGTAAGGACGACGGTGTGGTCAGCACCATCCAAATCACTACTGCAGTACCAAACACCTTGTACCCGGCCCAGGGACACTGGCCCATTTCTGTGACCAAACAGCCAGACATCAAGACTCCCAACCTCAACAAAAACTACAGAACCACGGCAAGCCCGGTACGCAAAATCATTACGATATTTGTGAAATCTGTAAGCACGGAGACGATTCACATCTCCTGGAAAGTTGCACTACCAATGACTGCTTTGAGACTGAGCTGGCTCAAGATGGGTCACAGCCCTGCCTTTGGATCTATAACTGAGACCATAGTTACAGGCGACAGAAGCGACTACCTGCTCACGGCTCTGGAGCCAGAGTCCCCGTACCGTGTGTGCATGGTTCCCATGGAAACCAGCAACATCTATCTCTCTGACGAAACACCCGAATGCATCGAGACCGAGACGGCGCCTCTGAAGATGTACAACCCCACCACCACGCTCAATCGGGAGCAGGAGAAGGAGCCTTACAAGAACTCCAGCCTGCCCTTGGCCGCCATCATCGGCGGCGCCGTGGCGCTGGTGGCCATCGGGCTGCTGGCCCTGGTGTGCTGGTACGTGCACAGGAACGGCTCCCTGTTCTCCCGGAACTGCACCTACAGCAAGGGACGCCGGAGAAAGGACGACTACGCCGAAGCGGGAACCAAGAAGGACAACTCCATCCTGGAAATCAGGGAGACTTCTTTCCAGATGATACCAATAACCAGTGACCAAGTGTCCAAGGAGGAGTTTGTAATACACACCATTTTCCCACCTAACGGCATGAACCTGTACAAGAACAGCCACAGTGAAAGCAGTAGTAACAGGAGCTACAGAGACAGTGGTATTCCAGATTCAGATCATTCACACTCATGATACTGAGGGATGTGAAAGACTGGTTGGGGTTTTGTTGGGGTTTTTGGGTTTGTTTCGTTTTTTAAAGAAAACAAGAAAAGACTGACTTGCTGTTCTACTGCAAAACACTGGATTAAAAGACTGACAAAGCAATGTACTGTACATTTGCCATATAATTTATATTTAAGAACTTTTTATTAAAAGTTTCAAATTTCAGGCTACTGCTGCGATTAATGTAGTGGGGATACCTGACCACAATTCTATATTTTAGTATTTTTTAGTAATTTGTACTGTATTTTCCTTGCTAATATTGAAGTTACAGACCATTTAAATTTTGTGTTCTACTGAGTAAGATGACTCGTTGACTGTGAAAGTGAATTTTCTTGCCGTGTTGAGCAGTCAGAACATTCATCTGAGATCCTTGTAAGTGTAAGCACAGGCCATTTTTCACTTTGGTATCAATAAAATAATGTTGAACCTGGCAAATCAGGAAGATCAAAAAGTGGTTACAAAACCTCACAGAACTTCCAGTGTTGGGTCTATTAAATCTGTAAACCACAACAATATTCAATAAACTAAAACGTGTTTAGTAATGGGCAATATCAGCTGTCTGGATATATCCATTCAACAGTGGTGAAATCCAATTTAAAAGAGAAAAATCAAATTGATGACATGCATGAAACTGAAGCTTTTGACAAGTGTTAAATAAAACCCTAATCCCTAGAGGAAAGCATAATCAAATTCCTAACAAGGAATTTAAGAAAAAAAAAAACCAAAAAAAACCAAAACCAAGTGGTAGGCTCTACAAAACAAGGGGGTAGATCCAGTTTAGGAATATATTTTTGTTTATCAGAACCAGTGGTCTGTATATTACAGAGAAAATAGTGATGGATGCTCACAGGCATTTGGGAGACAAGGGCAGGAAGACAGAGACAACACTTTGAAACTGCTTTGAAAAGAAAAAGGGCTGAAAGTGCAGTTTCACAAGAAAAGAGAGCAGGACAAAACCCAAGACAATAAAAGCAAGGTCTCAAAACCTGTGGTCCCAGAGGTGAGCAGACAAATGGGGACTGCAGCTATTGTGAAGCACATCCGAGTCTGTTCAGTGTACTGCTGTTACAGTCAGGAATACTGCCCATTACTGTCACAGTTATCCAGAAATTCCGTGGTAAATCTGTAAGGTAACGTTGCTTTCTGCCTTCCTGCTGGACTATGAGCTATTTCATGTTTAAACCCCAAGCCACTCTTTGTTGCAATAATCATTCTGTTTCTTCAACTAAAAACCAAAGTGCTTTGTACGCCCTTTGGCCAGTCTTGTGTGTGCCTTGATCCAACGCTACATGTACCAAGCTTTTAAAAGCTAAGAAAAAAGAAAATAATAAAATACCCACGTTTTCATACATAACATAACTATGAAAAATACTGGTCTTATTCATGAATGAAGTTGAAAAACTACTTCAGAATTCTGCTGCACCTCTGCAGTGCACTGATAAGAAACCCACTCGGAAGCTACTACTTTTCAGGTCATGAGCTTCACCTCTCTCTGCTCAGGTTGACAGTATTACACTTGCAGGTTTTCTTCATTATTAACTACGTGGAAAAAAAGTTTTCACAGCAGCAAACAATGAAAGGGAGGGAAGCCATGGAGTTACAGCCCTCTGAAATACAGGGTTTTTTAAAAGAAACAAAAAATGAAAAATATTTAATATTTCAGAGAATATCTCAGACACAAGAAGGAATGTATACCAAATGCAATTCAATTCTGTGAGAATTTAAGTGGTGCTTGGCCTGTCTGTTTCCCTAAGAGTAGTAAAGAATGGGAGATGAAAAGACTTTCAAAAATACCTCCTGCAGTTTCCTGAGCAGTACTGACCTTACACAAAGCACGTCTCCTTTGCATGGAGCACTGAATGGATCCCTGGGAAGGGGGGTGTAATGCTAAAGGATGATGTGCCCAGCTCAGTGTGATGCACCAAACAGGGCTACAATCCTCTGCTGTCCCATCAGGTGCCAATCTAGGCACAGGCAAGAAAGCCAAGACTGAGCACGTGGAGCCTCGTTGTGTTGATGTGCAAAAAGCCTCCCAAGCAATGCATGGGAGAGGAAAAGGACAGACAGACTGGACAGACCTGTGCTTTGTCTGCACTCACACAGGTCAGTCCCTGATATCTGAGTCCATTTAATGGCTGGGTCACTGGCAAGAGAGTCTAGTTCTTTGCCAGCAGTTCTCCAGTAACAAAATTAAATAGGTTTTGTTGGATTTTCAGGCTGTTTATATAAAAATACCTCTCTCAGTTGGCTCCAAATTTATATTGTGAAAAGGTAAAACAACACTCAGTGAGTATTTTGCCTTCTGAGGCACCTAAGCCAGAAGTGCCTGGTAATGGTATGTACCAATTCCAGTGATGCCATGCAAGGTCATAAGGCTATAAAAAAGCTGATGACATAATTGAAGAGGTAATTTTGTGACAGTCTTAAGTAAAATGACTTTTCACGTGCTGCTTTTGTCTGTGAGGCAGTAGGTGCAAATCCAAAGCAACTTCAGGAAAACAACCCAGTCATTCCTACTGCACCTTCCACCAGCAAGAGTGAAACCCTGGAGGAGGCTGTGTCCTCCTCAGGGACTCAGGCCAGGCTGGCAGGAGAGCTGGTGTGTCCTCTTCCCACATGTGATGTTAATGCAAAAGGTGGCACACTGGAGAGGACAAGACCTTCCTTGGCTTCTACAGCAACTCTTACTCCACACACATAATGGTAAAATTAATTTGGCAAGGGGAAGATTGCTTTCAGGCTAAACTCTGTTTTTTCCTTTGGCTGTTTATACAAATTTCTGTTCTTCTCCATGTCAGGCCTGTCTCTTCCAGACTGCTACTTATGGTAGTGCTGCAGCTGCTGCATGCAATGCTCCCCAACACCACCATAAATCCCTTCTGCTAGACAGGTATATATGCAGGCAAAGTGGATTACTACAATACTCAATACATTTATCAAAATAACATTAATCCACATTAAATTTATCTCAGTTGTCGAATTCCATGTTATTTCTGTGTACTGTTTAATATTTAACTGTGGAGCAAGGGGTGGGATTTTTTTCAGTGTTGCCTAAACCTGTCTGCTGTGATCAGTACTCTCCATATTCCAACACTATGCTAAGCATCTTTTACATTCTTTACCATTGTCCCTTTTAAAATTTATATTGCTATCCTGAGCTGCCCACAGTTCTGTTTTAACCTGAAAGCTGTCTCCAAAAACACCCTGGTCCTTTGGAAACTGTATTAATTTTGTCTCACCTTGGCACCTTCCAGAACTGGGGCCAGGAGCTGGACTCAGTGATCCTGATGGGACCTCTGAATTCAGTGTATTCTATGATTCTGTGAGAAAGCAAAGCTGCTTCACTGATTTTCAGTTATTTCCCAGCTTTCTAAAAGAGCCTGATGTGCAGCAACTCTTGGGGTTTTCATTTGTTTTTTTCTTCTGGCTTTAACAACACCAAATTCCAAGTATTAATGTCTTGGAACAGGGTTTCCATCTCTCCTGCTAATGCACTAGTGAGCCTGCAAGTATCTTGTGCCAGTGCTGTACATACTGAATGGAGAGCAGCAAATGCAATAAAGCAAGAGCAAAAGTAATAAAGGCTTATTTGCTATTAAAATAATCTACTGATGACATAATGAACTAAAGCACATATAGAGACTTCCCTGCTAAGAAGAGGGAATTCTGCACATTCACCTGCAGCTAAAGTTGGGTAAGATCAGAAGTGAGCTGGCAGATGCCATCTGCCTGGATTTATCCAAACCACATTTGTTTGAGACAGTTTGAGGCAGAACCATAATTCACACAGGTACCCTCCACTTCCAAAACACCTTAAACCATACTTCCAAACCCATATATTGTTTCAGCATCACCTTGGGGCTGATCTTTGTTTAATTTAACTGTTTCTTTACTGATACCAGAACAGCCACAGCTTCAAGCCACAAGCCAGCACTTAATCATCAGTGATTTTTTTTTCCCAAAGCATAAAGTTACTCCACACCTGAGGAGTTTCATCTTCCAAAGAAGCCCAGTGGTTCCATCAGAAAGAAAAAGCTCATTGACTGAATTCAGACATCAAAATTTTTTTTTTTTTTTTTTTTTTTTGCAAATGAATTTAATTTTGGGGTGGGGGATAAGAGTCCCATCCTCGTGATGAAATGAGAGCCCTTTCAAACACTGTGAAGGTACAACCATGGCACAGGTATTAAATTCTGGACACAACTGCTTTAGAAGATTTTTCTTATGGTAAACATGAATGTTTGTTTTAGTAGTTATTTCAACAAATCATTTCCTGCTCCTCTCAAAAAACCTCGATAAAAGCAGAATGTGGACCTCAGTAAAAGGGTGGCAAAGCTGATGCCCAAAACAAGCATCACCTTGATTTCTCAGCACTGGACATCAAGTAAGATCCTCACAGCAGGAAGTCTTTAAATGATGCCTGAGGAACATTTCTCCCCTGGGGGGAAACCAAGACATTCAAAGGGGTGTTAAGTAAACATTCTCTGGATTTTTGATGGTCTAAGGCAAAGGCATACCGGACACATTTTGGATACCAAGCAAATGTCCATCGTAAATGCCCTGTGCCTGAAACCTGCAGGTTGGGATGCAGACGTGAATTTCCCAATTTCAACTGCTTTTAGAGCCCCTTTTTGTTTTCTTAGGATGCAAATGTAATGGAGTCACAGTATAAATCCCCTCAAGATTAACAACAGGAGCTGAAAACATCTTTTTGATAACTTAAGCTGGACCACCTATGCTTAGCCAGAACACTCATAAATAAGTTATAAAAATAGAAGGGTCTTAATAGGGCTAATTAAATAATCTGACTTGTTCAAGCTGGTTGATAGTGTTCATATAGGCTGATTCTCTGTCCTGAACAGCCCTCTTAAGTCATCAAAAACAGGGAACAGATCATAGCCAAGTGCTAGCACACACTCCCATCCCCTTGCTGAGCTTAAGGAACATCTATCTATAGAAGGAGCTGTGGAGGGAAGGTCTAACTGTTCAAACTGGAGGGGCTGCACCATGTTCTTTAATCACTAACTGTGGGAACATCCTTTACAAAAGGATGAAATTATGCACATTATGCATAATTTAATGTCCCTAATTTATGCAAAATATTAAAAAATTGATTTAGCTCAGAACTGCACATCCGATTTATGTAATGCTGCTTTCCTCCAGTGGCCTTAGTCCTTGATAAATGCCTACTAGGAAACTGGCTTTCCACATGAAAACAATGGGGCTTGTGGCTGTGGGGATTGGGTTTGCTCATTTTAGTAGTTTTTCTTGTCTTCTTTTTTTTGTAATTAAGAACAATAAATAATTTTACTGTGAATCTTTCAATTTTTAATGGCATACAAAAATCAACTGGTTGATAATTTTAAATGAATGCCCTCAGACATGGCAGGTGCTGCTGGGATAAAACATTCCCACAGCCTCTGCTTTCCCATCTCAGCTCACAATAATGCTTTCCAGGGTTTTAACCTGAAGCTTTGCTTTTATTGCAAGGATTGCCAAAAGGTGGGGAAATCCATTTCCACTGCTGTAAGATCAAAACTGGGCACTTCTGAATTTTGAGGTGCACACGAGCAGCTGTGTTTACATAATGCAGGCATGGCCCAGAAGCAGAGTCTTGCAGGCTGTTACACACAGAGGCCAAAGCAAATGTAAGCCTTTGTCCACCTCTGAGCCTGCTCCCTTAGCAAAATTTCCTAAATTACCAGGCCAAGCATCAGCAGCTTGAACAGGCAGTGAGAGAAAGCCTCCTTACCTTACACAGCATCTTCAGCTACCCATTTGTGTGAGTAAAGTGCAGTTCATTTGGCTTCCTTTGGCATTGTTTTTCCATGGATTCAACAAGGAAATACAGAAGTAACAGTCTTAAAAAAGGTAAACCCTTCCACCAAGGAACGTTGACAAAGCAGAGAATTTAAGAAATTATGTTTTAACCCTTATTCCAGAATTACATCCCAAATACAAGCCTGTGTAAACCCTACACACTTCCTAATTGTGTGTATAATGTGCTCATCCCCTGTTTAAGCTACATTTAATGGACACAAGTTATTTGCATTTCACTCCTCCTCAAACTATTTTCATTTTCTACATAGTTTGAGCAACAACCTAAGAATGTGGATAGGTGTAGAATCTGTGGTATTTTGTTTGTTTACCTGGTTTCAATAATCTTCTCAAGAAACATTAAGACACTTATTCCCAAAGCCTGATGGAATAAATTCCTGCCCATGAGGAGTATGAGCTCATTAACAGAAAGAAAGCCATATACAGTGAAATGCTAACCCAGTGAGTAAATACAATTTTAGGGCATCAGCTGATAACACAGAACCTCTGCCTAATGTCTTTAAAGCAATTATTTTACCTTAAGAACTCCTTAATGGCATGTAACCTGCTTCATCCACTGAAAACCTTTTCATTTCTCCCTGATACAGAAATGACATACAGCATACCAAACTAAAAATTAAGAAAAACACCACAGTACTTCCAGGTCTTGGAAGTTTTTTCTGATTGCTGAAATTCAGCACTTTGCAGCCAAATGAAGTAAGCAGCCAGGAGAGGATCTCTGGGGGAGCTAAACTGCTGACCTCGTGCAATTTCCCTGGATAAAGGAAAAGAGGCAGAGCTGGAACTGCATGTATGACCTCACCAGCTCCACCACAGCTGCCTCAGACAGATCTCACATCTCCTCACCTTGGTGCTTTTAACTGGCTGAGCACCAGCAGGACAACCACCATCTCTAAGCTCTTCTTTCTATTCTTCTTCTTCTTCTTTTTTTCCCCTTTGTTAATTAAATAAAGCTCATTGAGAGAGTTTGTTGGGTAAACAAGACTTATGTAAAAACCTCTCCATTGCTAACCTCAATTGCTGATACACAGTGGAATAGTGCTGAACCCTCCTTTAAAGAGTTTGCACTTAAATCCAGGGCAGGCACATCACAAAATATTTTCCCTGGAAATCTCCACTATTCCCTGAACTTACAGAGACCTGATGTTAAGAGTTGGGGGAACAAGATCATAATATATTCCTAAGAAGTTCCTCTTACCACTGTTGCTTTCCCATGTTCCATATATGAATTTAAGAAGTCCAAATAAACAAGATCAATTAAAGAGAATTTTAGAGGAGAGGTGCAACACCACAAAATCACATTTCTACTACTGAGAATTGAATTATGCTGGAAAAAAGAACTACCACCTGGTTTGTCATAATTTATCTGTCTCAGGAAATGCCCAGATCTGTCATTATCTGCTGGCCTAGGGACAGAGCTGCACTGATCAAGAGCATTCCTTGGGTACACACAGAGGAATTAAAGGGAGCCAAATACACCTGAACATAACTAATAGGGACTGGTTTTGTCAAAAAAACCCAAAATTATCCTAAATTTCTGTGTTTTGTCCAAAACATCTTGTCCTAAACTCTGAAATCTATTACTATCCTACACTATTCTTTAAAAGAACAAGCAAACAATCAAACAAACAAACAAAGCTTATCTTTCAAGTATGGAAGATTTGAATTTACAGCTTTACCTGTAAAGTAAGTT
This sequence comes from Notiomystis cincta, assembly GCA_013398075.1. Classification (NCBI taxonomy): domain Eukaryota; kingdom Metazoa; phylum Chordata; class Aves; order Passeriformes; family Notiomystidae; genus Notiomystis; species Notiomystis cincta. Next base: position 83,957 of record VZRX01010213.1, read on the forward strand.
TGAAAGGTTTTGTTTATATGAATTCATACCCAATGCTATGATGAGCAGATGCTTGTTGAGGACCTCCCCAATGTTTTCAGGACATGTTCTGCACAGAAGTAAATGGCCATTTGTGCAGAGCAGTTCCCACCCATTTTCCCTTCGTTATCAACTGACTTCTCTAACACTTGTATCATTTTAGTCATTAAATACTAGAAGTGCAAAAAGTGATTTGTTGAATTTTTTTTAGTGTCTAGGGAGAGGGAGAGCAGAGACATTACACTAGGATGCTAATTAGAGGGAAAAGAGTGCTATTGTGTGCTGCAGGGAGATTTTCCTTGGTTTACTGAAAGGAAAAAAACAAACCCAAACTTTCACAAACTTAGCTATTTTGACAAAAGGACCTATGGAGCTGCTCATGCAAGAAACACATCTTGTTCCCAAAGCAACCACATCACTTTGGGAAGGGAGGGGCAGAGTGTCTCTCTCTGATACAGATTTGGAGGTGATATCCTATGTCCCATGGAGGAACATCCTGCTGGTACAGTCAGTGTCAGCTCAACTGTCTTAATATCCATTTTAAACTCAGTGCTGGTGTTGCTGCAAACTACAGAGCAAAGCAACCCAGTCTCAGGGACTTCAAATAAACCCCCAAACAAACCAAAGAACAGCCAACCCTGAAAAATCCTCCAAAAGCACCTATCAAAGTGATTTCAGTCCAGTGATCCGGTACCCAGTCAAAGGATGTAAGCTGCTCTAATCCCACTCTTTGAGCTCCTGCAGGCCCCGTTGCCATGGCCTGGCTGAACCTCCTGCAAGGGACAGGAGCCCCTCAGCCTGGCAGTGCCTCCTGCACGGGCTGTGGGTTCACACACAGGCACCGAGCATCGACTGCACCCGTTCCACGCCAGGAGGTTTTATCACAGAGAGTTCAGCTCCAGGCAGCCTGCCATCATCAGCATACTTCATTTCATTTTTCCTCTGCAGAATACCTAACACTACTGAAAGCACTCACTGCTACATTAGATACTGCTGGTTCATTTAGATAAAATAAAAAATTAAAAAGTACCTACTGGTCTCCTTTGTGCTAATAAAGACTAACTTTATCCTTCAGTATAATCCCACCAAATCAATTAAAACTCATTCAGCAGGTTGAAAGGATACCAGTGATGTATTAACAAAAGCCTGGTTTGGATTATGCAAAATTCTTGCAGCAATTGACTGATGCCAAGATTTTTGTGGCGATACTTTCAGGAAAAGAAAATAAATCTAGCTCTTCAAAATGTTTCTTATTCTGTTTTGCTCAGCAGCTCTAGGAAATTATTAGGTCAAATTGCCACAACACTGACCTCTCTCTAAGGTTTGCAAGTCAATCTGTGAGTGATGAGTGAAGTCTCCCACAGTCATTCATGGAAATATCTACAGTGCTGCCATAAACTGGTCCTAAAGGATATTAAATAGGAAAATGTCTTAAAAGAGAAGCAGCTCATATCTGGGTATGCTTGAGTGCACCACCATCAGCTGATGAACCCACCTAGGACATGTTTGAGCCATCCCAGGAATGAAGCAGAACTCCTGAGGACAGGGAAATAAACCCTGCCAGGTGTCAGTGGCTGCTGGGAGACCTGCCAAAGCATCTGTTCCCAGGCTGAAATGCTGCTGTGGAGGGGAAAAAAACAATTTCTCCCCTGCTGAGAAGGGGCTCTGGCAGGTGCTGTTACCTGTGCTAGGTCTGGACAACAGACAGTCAATACTTCTTCTTTACAAAAAACAAACAGTGGGATGAACTTTCATCTGTCAAACAAGCCAGGGATCATGTTCTCTACTGCTTCTGCATTTGTAGGAAACTGCCCCTGACATCTCCCCCCAGGGCCTGATCAGACACCGAAGGAAAAGTAGAGAATTTTAAAGACACTGGCAGGCGTTTGGTCTTTCCAAATGTCATCGCTAATCTCCACATCATCCAGCCTGCTCAGTAATCAACACTGAGGAACTGCACAAGTGCAAATTACTGTCACTTCTGTCCTGCAAACAAGTAAGAAGGAGGATATGGAATAAGTATGCCCAAAAGCAACATCAAATTTATTCTCCATGATCAGATTTACTGAAGTTTACTTCGCCTCAGACAGCAAAAAACCCAAATAAACATGAAGATATCTCTATGACATTTACCATTTGGCTGTGCAGGTTAGCACTGTATTATAAAAGGACGCTGCACAGGCTCAATGGCAGTGAGAACAGGGAGGCAAGGAGTGGTCCTGAGCTCCCACAGCCATTTTCAAACACTTCTAGAACAGAAAACCCACCATCTGCAAGACCTGATTTATTTTTTTCTTTGGGTCTGTTAACACAAAAGTTAACAGGAGCACCGGAGTTATTTTAGAACCTTATGCATCCCAACGACCTGATATGAGTAAACAGAATAAATTTAGGGGGGAGTCACCTGTTCAGGTGCAGGAGAGAATCCCAAGAGGCCACATGCCAGCCTGAAGCCTCTCTCTCTCTCTCTCTCTCACAGGAGGGCAGCAGCACTGCGAGCCCACGAGGAGCAACCTCAGCACAGGACCCAGAGAGCACATGGAAAACTGACAGTGCTCCCCTGAACCACTGGAGCACAATAGGGAAGTGGCCAATTCTTACATGGGCACTAGGAAGTTGTCCAAGACCTTCAAACTCTCATTCTTCTGGGAGCTGACCCACATTTGACTCTCTCTCTAATGGCAAAATAACCTCTTGCTGCTTAATACCTGCAGTACACAATTATGTGCTGATGATGCAGGATCCTTGAACACTGCAAAGTGCTGGGGGTATTTGTTGTTAAATTGACAGTTTTGCAGGACTAATCATTGTACCTGCCTAGAAAAAAACCCACAGTATTTCCTATATGGGGAAAGGCAACAGTGTTAATTGCAGGAGTTTCTAATTAGAAGAAAACTAGCAGGAAAAGAAGAACAAACACCACTTCTGCCCACTCCTCCAAGCATAATGATCAACAGACAGATTCCAACTTTAGTTTAAAAAACTGAAAATATTGTGTCCAGAACAGTCTTTTTAAAAAATGTGCTTTGTAAGGCCTTTTTCTGTAATATGCATCCTTTACTAATGATTTTTAAATGTTCTTCTAATCAGCTTGAAAGGGACCAGTAATATTTGGCTCAGCTTGTAGCAGCAATAGAAGGAAACAGAACATGCCAGAGGAATGTAAAATGTACTAACCAGATACAAAGTCAGCTATACAATCCTGAAATCCATGCAAGTCCACATCAGATTGTCTGTTTAACACTGCAAAATTTGTGATATTTACTCTGCCATTCAAGAATACTCTTTACATGACACTTTCCCTGATCTCTCAAAACCACATATTATATCCATAGCCACAGTGCAAATGGGAACATGAGTGCTCTAAATCCATCTATTTTCCATTTTCTTTGAAAGCATAATGTATAATAATAAATAATTTTTCCTTTTCAATTACATTTCATTAATCTTTGTCCTTTAAAATAAAGATACAAGCATACGGCCAGATATTTTTCTGCATACAGCATCATCATTCTTACGATAAAATTAATAAGTCTTCCAAGCAATTTCTGCTAAGCAGCCAAAAGTAAAGAGTGAGCACATTACAATACTAATACTAATTTATGAAACTACTTTCAAATGCCTTCAGCTTCCCTTTTCCTTGTTTGCAGGCCCATTTGATGAAGCAAAAGTGCAGATGTTCAGCCCTTTGTTTACTAAGGTAAGCGTGGCTGAGAACGATCTGCAGTGACAGCAGCAGGGCTGCCTCGCCTTGCCGGCAGCAGTGCTGCGCTGCAGCGCTCGCTGCCGCGGGAAATTGCTCGGAGACTGAAGGATGGCACTGCTGGGAGCTCTGCAGCTCCGACTGGCACAAGGAGGCAGGAGGGGGAGCCTCGGAGAGCTGCCACCACCTCCCTCCCAGGAACCACGGTGTCCCTTCCCCTCTAGGCTGTTTCCTTTCCACATGGGGACTTGGACCCTACACCGAGTCAATCACACAGTCCCCTCCTGCTGTAAGCCCAGCCTGCCACATCTGTACCTCTGTCAGCACGAGTCCTGCTGCCTTTTGAGGAGCTGACACAACTCTGCTGTGCTGCAAGCACAGGTTCAGCACCGCCAAGCAAACCTACTGTGGGTTCACAAGACAAATAAAAACTCTCAACTTTTACTTGCAGGTTGTCCTGCAAAATTCTCTCGTTGCAGACACATCTATTTCACAGCAAGTTTATTTTTTTTAACTTTCCTAAAGCAGGTACTTATGAAGGCAAGTGCTACAATGCTTGGTCCTTAGGATTGCATTTTAAAAAACAAAAACTAAAAGGCTCTGATTGATCAAAGTGTTTTTTTTTTAAATCAGAAGATCAACTGTTTTGTGCTGTTGAAAATAAGGGAACAAATCCAGGCAATATTTTCTATTTCCCACTCCTACTCTTAGAAACACATGTGACATTTATAACCACAGTGTAAAAGCTCATTTATACTCTACATTGACCTGTTAAAAAGGGTTATTGGCTTAACACAATAGGAGACATTCTCGTGGAAAACGGGCAAGGAAAGGACAGAACAGCTCAAGATAAGCCAACTCTCCACAAACAGGCTCAAAGGATGGGATCGTTAAATGACAGCGTCAAAAGCCTCCAACATTTTTCACCTCCTCTCTGCTCATTTTAAAACGAGCTTAAAACCGCAGAATAAAAGCCCAGCAAACCCCTCAGTACATTTTAAAAGGCAATTCTCTCTCAAAGGGCTGATAGCAGTCAGGGAGTGGGAGAAAGGTTTATTTTAGTTGAGCTAATCTGACAGACTGGCACCTCCTCAGAGGTGTTGGAAGACGTCTGGCGCATCCACACACCCACCAAGAGCAGCACTAAATTCTTAAACGAGACAGGGCTGCCGAGGCATTAAGTTCCCTTTTTAAGTACTTCTCCCTAGAAGCTTTGTTCTTCTCAAAGAAATCGTTTAAAGCAAGCTCCCACTAAATGTGCTCTGGGGGGAGACACTTGCAACGCTTGACCTTGGGGTTTGCCAAAACCAGCAAATGCTCAAGGCACCGTGCCCAGGGAAGCACCAAGTAGGGTGAGAAATCACCTGCCTGCCTGAGGAAGTAGAGTCCCTTTCAGGCTCCATGCAGCCTTCTACAGCCATTCTTTAGCTGAAGTAACTGTGGTTTGCTTGGGCTTTTCTTCTACCCTACACTTTCAGAAAGCAGTCCTAGCTCCTCTCAGCTTATGTTTTTCTAGGCTGAGGCCAAGCTCTTCCAGGCTACTGGTAAAATGCTGGCTGATCCTCCCACCATTATCCTCATTACCCTTCCTTGACCTGCGGCTGTTTAAACTCATCTTCCTAAGTACAGACAGGACACCTTCACTCCTTACTGCTCCCAAATGGTGATGTTGAGCTTATAGAAGAAATTAATTTCATCCCTCCTGGAGCACATGACATTCTCCTGACACCAATTAATGGCAGAGGAAAGCAGTGCTTCTCACATAATAATCCAGTCCTCCCCCACCCTGCCAACGTCTCTCAGCTTTGGAGTTGGCAAATTTATTTAGCACGCTTCCAAATCTTCTGTAAAGGCTGCTAATGAAAATATTAAATAAAGCACGATTTGATCTTTGAGGAGCTCCAGCAGCACCTTCACACAAACCTGCAGCAATAAAAAGGCTATCAACAATGAGAGCATTGAAAGACTCCAGTCGTTAAAGGTATCTTAAAAACCTCAAAAGCCCTTCTTGCAGGAGACAGGATTGCCATGATGCAATCAAATTATGCCCAATTATCTCAAGTATTTCGAGCATTTGTGCCAGCCACCCACCCCAAAGAAAAACAAAAACTGAAATAACGCTGTTTGAGTGCACAGACGACCACTCTTACTCAAACTAACTCAGAAAAAAGGTCATTGCCATTGTCTCTTGGTTCCCCCAAGATGTCCCTCTCATCCACATGAAGATGCTTTCTTAGCATCACAAAACAGCTTGCAAAGCACAGATCCCCTATGATACTGCAATTAGCTAATTTCCTGTACTGATATCTCTTACACAGCGAACAGCATTTTAATTAATTTTTTAAATATATATTCCTCCAAAAGGTTGAGCCTTAATTAAAATTAAGAGTGCCTGATAGCATCTTCTTATCTGGTTACAAATGCATTTTTTTTAAATTTGCAGCGATGATATCTCAACCACATTAAAAGGAATGCATATTGAATTTTATGTTCTTTTAGTTCAGCATAACACTAAGGAAATTAATTCAATCAGCATTTACACTCACAGAATTTGTCTCCTGCTCCAGTAATAAATATTTTTGCTTTGTTTCAAACACAAGTTTTACAAAACTGTTTCAAACTTTGCCCTGGGCACATCTCTGACCACCAGAGATCTGCTGATGCTTAATCTCATATTTCATTAGTTATTGCTTAATTAAAATCCCATTTGAAAGAAGCTGAGTAAAAATGGACCGTTTAATTATCGTGAGACATGAAAGAGGCAGAAAGTTCTTTGTAATGCAAGCTGCTCCTCAGCAAGTTTTTATCGTGTTCATCACAGACCTCTTACGTGACTTTGCCGCCTCTCTCAGCTCCGCAGCTCCCGAAGCAACACCTCAGTCAGCACATCTGCCACTACTCCCACATTCACCTTCACGCAGCACATCTGCCACTACTCCTAATTCACCTTCACACAGCACATCTGCCACTACTCCCACATTCACCTTCACACAGCACATCTGCCACTACTCCCACATTCACCTTCACACAGCACATCTGCCACTACTCCCACATTCACCTTCACACAGCTCCCCTGGCATGGGGCAGCACCACAATCCTGCGCTGGGAGCCCTTCTCACAGTCCAGGAGCATCAGCACCCAAGGCTTCCCAGGCCCCACCCTGGCCTTTATCACACCTTAACCACAAAGGCCAACGCAGCAACCAGGGGGAAAACTCCACCAGTATCATCCAGGTGTGACAAAGGCACATCCGTACAGGAGGCCTCTTCAAACCTAGCAGGGTTTATTACAGCTCTAAAGCAAGCAGCGCTGCTTTGGTACCAGCACTACCCTTAAATATTGATTAAAAAGCTAAAAAAGTTTATCCTGAGTCCCTCTGAACTGCAGTCTTCTCTCTTTACAGCCAACCAATTAACAAAACCAGCAAGTTTACAATGCAAGTACAGAATGACCAAGTTAGTGTCTATTACATGCACAACTAAACACCAAATTGTATCTGTATTTCCCCACTGCCCATGTTCAGGAACCATTTCCACACGAATGCCAAATTACATTCTGTTTTCAGGCTTGGGCATCCGAGTAGAATTTCAGCTTCCCGATATAAACAAAATGTGCTCAAAACCTTCAATTTATTTGAGAAGCATTCCCCAACTTCAGTCGTGTCTGAAACCACTATCTGAATGGCTTATTTGTGAATTGTAAATTCAAGTGTTACTGCTCTGTATTATGCAAATAGCTGAATTCTAGCATTGTAACAGAAGCGATGAGCTTGTTATCCTGTCAGTGCTGCAAGCAGACACCTCCTTAGAGCAGAATTTCCCAAACTGCTTGTGTGCTCCCTTAACTGTACTGGTTTTGATACTAATGAAGGATTTAGCACCAGTTTGAATGAGATGTCACCCAAGAATGAGCACTTCTGAAAAGCTGATGATTATCTTTAACTTGGAATGCAAACAGTATCGCCATACTTATCAAAAATTCCCCTAAGAGCATTCACGTTAGCAAACACAAGATATCCAGTGGAACTGAGAAACAGAAAAGTGAGATAGCAGATATCAGGAACTCTTGTTGAATAAGCATCACACGATGCGTTCTGTCAATGCAACAATTAGCTCTGACTGGGTGTTCAACAACCAGTTTGAGTTAGATAAGTTATACAACTCAACAGTTGTGTGTGAAAAATAAGAGTACGTGCAAGTGCCTTAAACCGAGATCATACCTATCTCGACAGCCATCCTTTGTGGAGGAATTGTGCATATGGTGCATGTGGGTGGACCGAAACCACGCCAGGCAGAGCGTTACCTCAGCGCATCCCGGCACGGCAGGCCAGGGTGGAGGGCTCATGGCCACCGGGCGCTTGTCAGAGCCTCAGCACGTAACTCACAGCGGTGGAGCCGCGGCTGAGTCACGCGGACCCCGCAAATCCCGCAGCGGTACCTCATCCCGCAACGCCCCACAGACAGACAGACAGAGAGACAGGCAGACAGACAGACGGACAGACAGACAGAGCCTGCCTACCACCGCTCCCGGGGCACTCGCGGGGGGCACCTGGCTGACACCAGGACAGGCTGTGCCAGGGCACACCAAGCCGCACCGACGGGCACACTGAGCCACACTGCCCGGCACACCGAAACCACATTGACCGGCACACCGAGCCACACTGAGTGGCACACCAAACTACACTGCCTGGCACACCAAACTACACTGCCTGGCACACCAAACTACACTGCCCAGCACACCGAGCCACCCTGCCCAAGACACCAAATCACGCCGAGCAGCACAGCCCACCGGCCAGGCTGACCGGCACAGCCCACTGCACCAACTGGCACATCACACCATGCCAACCAGCACATCCACTGGCACATCACACCATGCCAACCAGCACATCCACTGGCACATCACTCCGTGCCAACTGGCACATCACACCTCCCTGACCAGCACAGCCCACCGCACCCACCGGCGTGCTGGGACACTGGATCCCCACTGCTGCAGGCCTGAGAGCACCCAGCAGGGAGTCAGGGAATGCTCCAGAGCAGGGGCAGCCCCAGAGACAGGCCAGATGTGCCCTCCAGAGCAGGGGCAGCCCCAGAGACAGGGCAGATGTGCCCTCCAGAGCAGGGGCAGCCCCAGAGACAGGGCAGATTTGCCCTCCAGAGCAGAGGCAGCCCCAGAGAGAGGCCAGATGTGCCCTCCAGAGCAGAGGCAGCCCCCAGAGACAGGGCAGATGTGCCCTCCAGAGCAGGGGCAGCCCCAGAGACAGGGCAGATGTGCCCTCCAGAGCAGGCAGTGCTGTGACACACATCCACAGCAGCAGGGAGAGGGCACAGTCCTGATTGCTCTGCTACTACAGCACAGAGCCTCCTGGGCTGGCTGAAGTGCAAGGCAGGAAGCAGTCCAGGAGTAGGGCTGGAAGCAAACAGGATTCTGAAGGCAGGAACACATCTGAACCCCCAGCCCATGTCATTTCATTCCAGAGCAGTTAGCATCATGTTTACTTATATTCAATCCTTTTCTTTGCCTCATTTAAACTGACTTCATTTTTACAAAGAAAAGCTCAATTTTAATGTATTTCTTTAATCCTTCCCCCAGCATTCTGCTACTTTATTTACAACTTGTTTGTGTTAGAGAGCAGCTTCCCATATCTGTGCATTTTTTTGTTCAGGACAGAGGTTTCAAACATATCTGTCAAGCTGAATGAAGATAGGGAAGAGCTAAGCTCCAGTGCCTTGGGATGGTAAAACACTGACAGTGCATACTGCAGCTGAAAACAATGCAGTGATGAAGCATCAAGGGCTGTTTCTATCAGCAGACCGGAGCAGGGAGCCAAAATAAGGCTCAGACAGAAGGGAAGGAATTGATTGGGAGCTTGAAGAGCCACCTCTGCTTCCTCTCATTTTTCACAGCTATAAATTAGATATTCATCCCTGTAACTGATTCGGGGGGCTGTTTTAAAAGCTGCTAACAGGGTCTGCAGAGCTTGCAGCTTATGCATGAACAAAGAGTCACCAGCATCATTAAACCCCCAGCACCATCAGAGGTACCATGAGGAATTAGAAACTGGAAAAAAAGGGCATTTGAATATTTTTTTCGCTCTGAAATACCAACACATGCAGAGCTGGCCTGCAATCTAAATGAAACCAGGGGAATGCTTCCTCTTAAAATGCATTGCTAGTGCTTGAGTGAAAAGTTTGCTGCTGATGGGTTTTATGTGCATCTAAGCTGAGCCAAGTGAGCTCAAGACAATCTAGCAATTCTACCATTTACCATGCTGCAGTAAAATAAGGCTTCTTGCTTCTCCCTAATTATATTCTCAGACTGCACAACAGACTTATCTATTCCCACTGCCCTATAAATGACGATGGTGTTGTAATATTTAGTAATGTATTTCGAAATGTTAAAAAAAAAGGCAAACAATGAAAAGGAACAGCAAACACAGAATAAAAGGCTACCATCCATGCTTCCACAAACACTTGAGCCAAGTGTACTTACACACCAGCATAAATCAAACAGGCACAATCCAATTTAAAAACAAGTCCTGCAAGGCTTTTTCATTAATGCATGGTTTATGCTTTTGTCATCTTTTGACTAATTTTATTACATAATACTGAGAGATTTACTATATTACATTACAGCTCAGCTAGTCATAACAGAATTGAAAAAGTTAATTTTGTTTCTCTGTTTCAGAAGCTAGAGAGTATATTATGTCTTGCTGGTTTTCAATCAGTACATTTTCCTGAAATTCTTCTTTTGTTCTCTCTTACCATTTCACATTAAGAAATACACCTCCTATGTACTACTGCTGTTTTAAAAAGCATACCAAAGAATGCTTCCACCCTTGTACCTGCTGCCATTCAAAAAAAATCAGATCTTTACATTTTTTAGTTTCTTCTCTATTTTGCTCCATCCTGTTTGTTCAGGGTTTCTGGTCAAGCAGTAATAGCTCAGCAGTTCAGCACTGACCTCACAGAAGAAAAGACACAGGGCCACACTGCCTTCCTATTTCCCTTGCTTGAAACAGCAGAAGTAATTCCACTTAAATTGGGGAGATACATTCAGCCCATTTTTGAAGATGGGAACATAATTCTGGTGAGCTGTTACTAGCTTTCTGTCTTTTTTTATTGTCTTCCTTAAGCAGCTGCTACTGAACACCATCAGAAGCAGGATGATGCTCTGCCCTGAGATGGCTGTGCCTGGGAATGAATCACTCCAGGTAGAGCAGCACCACAAGGAATAAACCCACAGTTGTACATCATGTGTGCACTTACCTCCATTTCTCTGTTTAACTGGGTTGCTTTTTGTTTTATTCTTAAGTACTTTATTCCAATGTCTTAGTTCCTCAGCATCCACACACAAGAGGACCCAGCCAGAGTACAGAAAATGTTGCACAGCAAAGGCTCCTGTGCCTACATGACCAAACTAGCCTTGCTGAGAAATTCCCATCTCATATCCCAGATGCTAATGCAAAAAGAGGGTTTGGCCCACAAGACTGTGTAATGTATAGAAGAACAGAAAAAACTCAAATTGTAGGAAGACAACCATTATTACAGTAGGCTGCACATTCAGTATGACACAGGTCAAAAATACATCAGAAAAAATGGAACTCACGTTACTGATAAAAACACCTTCCACAACACACAGTGGATAATATACCTATTATTAGGGATTTTCAAGCCTTTTTCTTTGCAACTCATTTTAAAAGGACTGCTCAGGGCGTGCTGCTGGTTCCAGACTAATTATTTCCAGCCTGTGTTGGATGTTCCCACCCACGGAAACAAGTGGCACGCTGAATTTGGTCATGTCAAGGCGTTTCCAGCAGCTGCTTCATAACCACTGCAGGAAACTCATCTGGATGCAATTATGACTTGACTGAAAAGTTTTTGTTGTTTGGGGTTTTTTTATATACCCAACCACAAAAATCATGTTCCTCATTCAATTCCCATTGAAGTAAATAGGATGGTTTCCATAGACTTTGATGACTTCTGGATAAGGTCTCATAAAAAGATGAAAAATAAGAACTCTTCATCTATCAGGGTGAGAGGTTAATCTCCTATTCTTAAAGTCTGCACATCAAAGAACTCCAGCCTTGCACAGGACTGCTGCACACTAAGTGCAATATATGGCTATATCATAGTCATAGCTTGAAATCAAGAATACTTACATAAAACACACCTTCAAAACTAAGGACTTGGATTCAAAAAGACTCAGCTCTTGTCTCTGAAGTAGCACATTATCAATTCAAAGAGATTAATCTTTTAAGTTAGAAAAAAATACAAAGCCACTAATTTCATTCATCTTTTTTCTTTTCATTTCCCTACAACATATAGCAAACTTCACCTGAGCAGGGTGTACTTTTATACCTTCAATTTGTCAGAGAGCATAGTAAGACATCCTTCCACATATTTTCTCTCCACGTGACACAGCTGAAGGCAAAACCCATTTAAAGACCACTAGGAATAGGGGAAAACTTTAAACCCTTTCCCAAGATGAGAGTAACAGCCACCACACAAAAGGCTTCAGCACAGTCCTCCTCAGGAGATACTACTCCCAAGAAGCACTTGGAAAGAAAATACTTGTTTTCCTGAAAGCTTTTTACAGAAAATCTCAGTTCCACACTCAGACTCAGGCTGGGCAGAGGTGTCTTTGCAGCAGCCAGCAGCCACAGTAAGCTCAAGAACAGAGACTACAGCGTGCACAACAATCACAGGGGCATATTACACTTCTTGCTCTTCTTTACTCAAGGATCTACAACCAATAAAGTGAGAAAATGGTGAGCTGCTAATGACGGGTCTCAATAATCTACAGAATTCACAACTTGGAGCATTTGAAGCTGTTTCTGTTTTCATGTATAGCCATGATTATAGGAAAGCAGCTGCCTTAATGAACCACAGAAAGGTGTGCTGGAAAAAAGAGGCTGGAGATGAGACCTTGTTCTGCCTTCTAAGAAGTTTCTTGGCTACAATTTTTCCTCCTTGTTTCTGAAGTAAACAGACATTTCACCTATAATACAATGAATCACTTATAATGAAATATATAATGACACTGCATTCTACCTTTTGTTAGAACTGTGCTGGCAGTGTTGATTTTAACTTCATGTTAAAAATAAAGACTAAGTTCAAACAAATATTCTTAGCAAAGAAATTTTCCTATGAAATTCAAAAAAACCAATAAGTGAGAGAAGATCCTTAGGAACCTTTCATTAAAACTAGAATTCTTCCCACTTCTTGCATTAGCAATGGGCCAATTCCCAGCATATTCTCTGCTGAAATACAAACTGCTGGCATTCTTCTCTGGCATGCAAACAATGATCCAGTTGTTTCATTCTGAATATGACAATGTTTAGCATATTCTGAGTAATCCTATAGATAATTGCTCACTATTATGTGACTTGTTCAAATCAGGCCACAGTTAGCAGTGACTGAAGGTCATCAGATTAAGGAGAATCAGACAATGGTTTCATTCCTTGGTAATTATCTTGCTTTTCACTCTAAAAACCTGGAGATTGGTACCTGAAACTTCTCCTTTCTACCTGTTCTTCCAACCCTGTGAAAAATTAAATGCAATTTTGCATGCTGTAAACTCCAACTAGAGCCTAAAAACAGACATGTAACAGCAGCAGAAAGACCAGTTGGACTTGCACAGACTGAACTGCAGGCTGGAAGGAGAGCAGGGAAGGAAGAGCTTTACTTATAAATTCATATAAGCTGCTGTAAGATTAACCGAGAGGAAAAGGCCACCTTCACCACCAGCAATTATTCAGCCATCTTCTGTAGCCATTGGTATGCTTTGATTTGTGGAACTCAAGACAATTGTTTATCATGTCATAATCTAGAAATAATTGTAGAAGGTTACAATGTATTGAAATGGATTTTTTTCTGATGGTTGGCAGGATTAATTATTAATTAATTAATGTATTTACATCTTTAAGTCATTTTCTACAGGTATTTCCTAACACTGTTTCATTTGTTCAGTTGATGGGGTTGTTTCCAGTGGACAAAAGAGTCACACAAGTACAATAATGTTGGATATGCAAACACCACAGGCAAATTTGCATAGGCACAAACCATATGTTTTAAAATGTGTCAAGTCAATAAAATGTCATTAAAACAACAGGTTTTAAGATACAGAAATGAGAAAATGCAAATTGTTCAATAACCAAGGAAAGCATCAGTGTAAGGAAAACCTTGAATACGTGCAGCCACAACAGGTTTTATTTGCTTGCTTCTCTGCTGGCAGCATTGTAATAACATTGATGATGTTCAATATTATATCATATTTTTCCCACCTGTGTATTATATCTGAAAGAAAACACAGGAAACTGCAGAGGAGGAAAACACATTCCACTGAAACCAAGCGCAGTTTATGCCTGAATTAATGAAAACAGTATTTCACTCCAAGTTGAAGTGATTTGCCCCAAGTGGCACCAGTTGGAAGCAGAGCTGCTGGCTGTAATCCACTCCCTGGACTCCTCTTTTCCTCAGTCACTCCACCAGATCACTTACCTGCCTGTCTCTGCACAGAACAAGACACATGTTAGAGCACAGAGCAGCCCTGCTCCACTGCCAGTCATCTGTCCCCCCTGGATTTAGGCCAACACTCCATGTAAGTAGGAAATTACCTCGCATTTCTTATTTCAGCTGCAGAGCAGGAAATCAATACACACTGCAAAACATGCAGAAAATCCTCCAACCTGTGTTTCTCGAACTGAGAATCCTTTCACGGATTTCAAGTCTTCAGTTTCCTCCCAAGCACTGCCATAACCAAGCAGACCATCACTACAGCTTCAGCAGAGTGAGAATCAGCTCTCCCCAGATGCCACACAGGAAATGCATTGACAACACCATACCAATATTGCCCTTTTCCCTCCCAGATGTGCCCCCAACAGTTTCCACTGCACTGGTCCACAGAGCACACGTGTTTTGTTATGACTCAGTTTTTGACTTTTTAGTGTTTGTCTATAACAGACTAAATTCTGTTAGTGCTTCTCTCCAGATAAGCAGCTCCAGTAACCACAAGGAATTACTGATGGCAGAAAGCAAGCAGAACTTGCCCCAGTTTCCTTAACTGGCTAGATTGAAAATCTGTCCAATTAATCCTCTTAAAAAAAAAAAAAA
>VZRX01010213.1:98820-171593 GCA_013398075.1 Notiomystis cincta
AATGCACTGAAAGTTATAGCTCCAGCACTGAAAGCCTCTTGCCAAATTCTGACAAAGATCCTTTAAAGAATGGCACTGGAGGGCTGGGTTTTACCACTTACTTTGGGTCACTGTGGGGACACCATTTACTTATAGGTGAGGGGGGGTTTGGTGTTTCTTTTTTTAAGAACACTTGTGAATATTAATAGCTATATACCTTCAAGATAAATAAAAACCTGACGGGAAAACTCACACCAAAGAATTAAACTCACTGTTAAAGAATGCAACTCACTGCTAAGCATCAATTCATCTTCTAAGTTAACTGAACACCAGACAGAAATTGCACAACACAGAAGTTGTGCAAAACCACAATAATCATCTCAAACAATTCATTCCCTGCATGGGATGGGGTGCCCCAAAACATCCTCACTGACTTGCCTTACATATAGATTTTGTTTTCTGTCAGCAAGCAGAAGCTCCATAACAATTATTCTCTGATCCCTAATTTGTTATCCAAATGCTCTGATTTATCAAAATTCTCAGGGGCTGCTTTACACTCAATTCCAAAAGGGTTTAGTCTTGGCCTTTTAAAGAAAGACAAAGTGGTAAATTAATAGGTAAATCTTAAACAGAGAATGCAAGAAGTCCTGCACATTCATGTAGAACATCAACTGAGCTGAGAAAAACCAACTAGAAGAGACAGTCAAGGAAATAATAAAAGCTGGCAAGCTGCTCCTCGACTTCAGCTGCCCCTTGGTGACTCGAGAGTGTTTTCAGCTTTTCTCAAGACAGCACCAGTTACACATGAATGCTTTTGAGTGCCAGCCTCATTAAATCTATGTTGGAACCAGCTCCTATAGCCAACACAAAATTAATATTCAAACTTCAACTGAGAATACTGCCACAGTTGCTCCACCAGAGTTTGCATACAAGGAAAACAAGTGTTACAGAACAGGAAAATCACATTAACTGTGTTCTCAAATTGTCGCTCTGAGCATTGCATACTAATGTATTAATATTTGTTTTTAAAATAAGCATCTGCTGCTGGAAGACTGGAAAAGAACAGAAAAGCAGATGTTACCCAAAGCACCACGACAATTTAGGAAAAGGAAGGCTGCAGGTCTCTGGCATCTGCCTTGTCCACTGCCAGGGAACAAGGACTTTATTAAAGCTGAACCTAATTAAGGCAAGGCCAAAGGAGGGACTGGACAGAAACAAAGCTTAGGAACTGTTTCAGAACCAAACTTTAGTGCAAGTACTTAAAATACACATTAAGCACAATTTTAGATTTAATAGAGCAAACTGATTCTGAGTGTAGAGGAAAAAAAGAGAATTTTTCCTTCTTACCACCAATAAAAAGATCCTTGGCCACCTGAAGTCAGAAGTGCCTGATACTGGATCTGAGACAATTGGGAGTTAATTGATATTTTAGGGGCCTCCCATTTTCCCTCCTCCCTTGCCTCCTGGGGCTTGCTTTTCCTCTGTCCCAGTAGGGAAAGCAGCAAACATGTGCACAGAGGCTACAGGACTGTAAGCTGGTAAAAAGCTGCTAAGCTGACTGATGGCAAATCTGACCTTCCTGAAATGCATGACAAGAATTTAAGAAGATAAATATTATTTCAAGGAGCAGGATTCCCATGGATATCCCATTAAACTTGAGGAATAACAAACCACGGCAGTACAGCCTGCACATGGCCAGCAGGAGAGGGATGTGCCTCTCTAAGATCAGTTATTCAGAGTCCATACAAAATATAAACCAACTTCTTTATTTTTTAATAACGTGCTAAATGTTCTCAAGTTCTCCAAGTAAAAAGCATTTAAAGACCATTGTAATTCATTCCTCCCAATGTTTCCCTTAACTGCACTACTTTTTGTGCCAAGACACATCTAAGTACTGCTTCCATACCTGACACCACCTCCATCATGAAATGAAGTTCAGAGCCAATATGAGGGGACAAAAAGCAATCTTATTTCCACTCGAGATGACTCTGTTCCACATTGTATTTATATTAGAAACCTCATCTTTTAAATATGTGAAATTACATAAGCAATACAATAGCTTGCAGTGCTAAATTCTTCTACACCACCTGTCTTAACTTTGGGACAGGACTGTTAATCAGCTGTGGTCCAAGAGAAAATGACCTGATTCAGTTCTACTACAACACAAAGTCTTAAAACTTTATTTAATAAGTCATTGATGAGTAAATGGAACAAGAGATGGCTAATTTGAATGATTCACACATACTAGTGTGCATTACTCAAAACAATATTTTATCTAAAAGTAGATTAAAAATTACATTCCAGAATTCTAACCTAAATACTAAAATTTGCTCTATTTCCCCCTTATAAGAAATACAATTCAGTTGCTGTTTCAATTTTATTTAAAAGATGTAATTAATCTTTAGCAAGCCCAAAAGCAATTTATCACTTAAAGCAGCAGGACTGAGAATTTACCTGTCACCCCTAAAACAACTGTTCCAACATAATAAATTCTATTATTGATAAAGCTTTTTTTAGTGACAAGCCACGAGGTCAGCAACCCACTACCACAGATTCCACTATTCTCCCTGAATGCCACTGCAGAGATGGAGAGCAGTAATGGAAATTATAACTTTGTGGCCATAGTCCAAGGAATATATATTACACCACAAGTGAGTTTCACCTTACTCTGGATCAATTCTGTTATTCTTAGGGACAATTTTGTATCAAAATCCAGCAACAGAAAAGGCAGGGCCATAATGATGCTCTGCAAGGGAAGGAATGCTCTGTAACAGAGACAGATGGCTTCAGCTCGTATGCTGCACTCCCCCTTTGCAAAAGTTCTGCTGCCATCTCATTGTAAGGGCTTTGTAACTCACTTGTTTGCATCTGTCGTCATGTTTTGTGAGCTGTGTGCCTTCTGAATAGAAAAAAATTGTTTGTTTTTGAGATGGGAGCAGATCCTGCCCATTTATCATAATAATTCCCTCAACTGGGATACAGCTATTTTCTCACTAAGAAAAATTCCAAGTGTAATATTATTCTATTCCTCTTCTGTCAACAAAAGCAAAATGGAGTATTTTAAAAAAATGGAATAATGCTTATGGATCAATAAAGACCACAGCCACACAGGTTAACTACCTCCAAAATGTGTTAGGTGGCCTTTTGGCTCTGAATATGCTTGTCCATGTCCACAGTTAATTGGAATAACTTGGTCTTCTCCAAATAAAACAACCTTTTAGCACTGTGAAAGAGCTGTGAGACCCAAGGTGAACATCAGATGAGTATTTCCATAATGGTCCTGTCACGTATCTCACCTTTATTTGCATTAAAACAATCTCAGTTTATTTTGCACATACACTCCATTTACACCATTTGCCCCCCATAAAGCAGTTTTAATTTGCATTAGCGACTGAAGGACTGTCCTCTCCTTTTACCCAAATTTATGTGCTGCTTCTTATGATGCTAAAACACAGAGAACTTTGAAATATTTTTTTAGAGCAAAGAGGTCACAAATATGAGCACCCACTCTCAGGAAGGCTGAGACACTGAGGTTGGTCAGTCTGGAGAAGAGGATGCACCACGGAGGCTTCTGAGCATCTCCCACTGTTTGGAAGGGGCTACAAGAGAGGAGGGCATGGAGTGTGACAGGACAAGAGGACATGGCTCAAGCTGCCAGAGGGAAAGGCTGGGTCAGACACAGGAAGAAATCTGTCCCTGGGAGGGTGATGAGGCACTGGGTGCCCAGAGAAGCTGCGGGTGGCTCAGCCCTGGAAGCGTTTGAGGCCAGGCTGATGGGGCTCTGAGCCTGCTCCAGGGGAGCTGTCCCTGCCCATGGCAGGAGAAGGTCCCTTCCAGCCCAAACCATTCCATGGCTCTGTGACTCTAAACACCACCACATCCCACAGTGTCTACCCGCCCTGTGTCTCAAAATAAGCCCTGTAACAGTTCCAGCTCTGACATAAAGACATTTTGGGGCCAGGAGAGGTGTAGAAAACCCTCTGGGTGTAACAAACACCTGGCAAGGAGGAGCATGGTGCAACAGGAGCGACTCACACAAGGTGCAGCAGGACCTCACCTCTCCAACCAAGCAGAGCAAACAGGAGAGTGACAACGCTGGAGCTTGTAAATGGAAATGACACTCAGATACATTAAAAATGTAGAAGACAGGATGATATGCAATGCAAATACATCCCTAAGAACTATTCAAGTAAAAATTTATCGCAAAGAAAGAAGAAAATTCTGATTTTACAGCTAGTCCCACAACAACTAAGGCTACCCAGAGGACATAGCAATATACATGTTTTGTGGTCAGCATTTCAGCTAGCAGGACAACAATCAACTCAAGGTTGCTAAATCACATGTGTGTCTTTCTCTCTCCACATACAGATATCCATCTATATAAAAACCTGGTGCATCATATAAAGTTGCCAGTAATGCTGAAGTCCCACTTTGACAATTTTATTTTTAATCTCTTTCCACCTTACTCTCTCAAATTGAATAGAGGACATGTCAACTACCAGGCTTAATTTCTGTTCTCATTAGCTTCTACATTATGCAGATGTCAGGTCAGGAAGAACTGTATCAGATAACAAAAAATTAGTAATAATTAACCACCAATAGCAGTGCAGTTTGCCTGAAGAGAGCTATCCTTTCCAAGTGGTAAATTATTTTTTAATTATGCCATTGAGATGGAGACTTCTAATTGCAAATACTCTAAAGCAAGGAAAAAATATACACAGGGGAAATCCCAGATTATTAGCAACTGTGCAACTTTCTACATAGGTTTTACAAGTAATAAGACTTTTCCAGTTAAAAAAAAAAAATGATTCCTAGAAGATTTCTTCATCGATGCAGATAAACCTGAAATTGAACTACAGGAGAATAATGGAATTGTTAATTCATTTTTTGATGGCCAAACACTATTTTGTTAAGTCAAGAAAATAGATTGAAGCCAGACGTATTTTGAATCTGCAGATTCAAGAAAATGAAATGGGTTTTGAGCAGCAAACATATTCTACTAGCTTGAAATTAGATGACGTCAATATATATCTATTTATTTGGCACTTGAGAGGCACTTCATTTGTTCCAATACTATTTTACAGATGCAGAATTACTCCTGAGCCTTCTCCCCCATCTTTCCATTACAGGGAGAAAAGGAGAGATGTAATTTAATACCTGAGAACTTTGAGATTTTTCCACCAGATTGAACAGCTTCTCACACAACAGAAGGAAGGAACTAAAGAAGTCCTAAAATTACCACCAGATCTCCACCAGGACCAAAACCAGGGGTTTGGAAACCACATGTTTGGTTATGGCAGCTTTAAACACCCCCATTGTTCTGCATTCAGTGATGAGCAGAGCCCACTGCTGTCCCCAGCCCTGCCCAGCCCAAAGGGACAACACAGAGGGGAAGAAGAGCTCTCACTCTTGTTTTTTCTGCTTCAACCACAGAACTGGTGCCCAGCATCCTACTCCATGTCCTAACAGTCCTTCAGCTTCACCTTGACCTTCCTTCCCCCCACTTTTGTCTCCTAAATAAATCCAGATGCCTTCTAAGGGATCAGGCCATAACTGTCCCTCAAATTGAGCAAAATTAGAAGCATAAATCAGTGTTCTGAGCAGCCTTTTAAGATGCTATATGTAATTAGATGATCTTTAATATTTTCTTGCCCCCCTGGGAATAATATTCTTGGATGGCCCAAGACAGGTTTAACATTACACCCTTAGCACATTGATTTCTGAGGCCCAAACACTCTGCAACAAGCATTTAATAAAAACATTGGCTATAAACTCCTAATGGCTAATTTGTCACTTCCAGATTTCATAGCAAGCATTATCATCCTCTCCCAGGATCACAGCAAGCAAGGTTCATACTAATGTGCTTCAGCCACAAATGTTTCTATTTTAATATGGCTCAGGCACACATTTTCTACCTAATCAGCCATCTGTCACTCACTGGAGACTTCCCTGAAGTTTGAAGGGTAGAGAAGAATATTATACACTAAAGGTAGAAAAACACAAAATCCTCTTTTGTGGCTGCATTTTGGTTTTTTTTAACCAGTGTCTTTGCTGCTGAAAGCTGGCAGCAGTACCTATGTGCAGAAGGTGCACAGATTTCTGCTCTGTGGGTGCAAAATATAGTTTATAGGCCAAGTGAAATCCACAGTCAGCATCCAGTGAACTGCTGGCCTTGCAAACAGCCGTACTGCAGAAAGGAAAAGTCAAGTGTGTCTCCTGAGAGAGAGCCTTTGGGTGAGGCACATTGTACAATCAATGTGTACAGATTAACAGCCTTCATTCTGGTTTCCAGAGAGTTTGGGAGGACAAGAGTTTGTCAAAGAATGCCAGTAGGATGTAGAAAGCTTTTGAGCCTACATTCTTACCACCCTTTTTTAGATCTTCCACACAAAGCCAGGCTGAAACAGCTGTCAGTAAATCCCTTGTCTCAAAGAATTTGGGGTTCATCTCCAAATCTGTAGACAACAGTATCAAAACTCAACTAACTTTGGAGGTTACAAATAAGCAGGGCCATACAACTGCTACACCCATTGGCAACTCTTGCACCCAAGAGCTATTTTAACAAAAACAGCTCCAAAAAGACAAAGTTTTCAGTGAGGGGAAATAATCAGCAATTACCCTTTGTAAGCTTTCTTAAAAAACACTGGAATATGCAGCTTTTTACTTCTCCTAATTTGCTTTTCAAACCTTTGTGCAGAAGAGAAGCTCCAGGAGCCACCACAGAGCACCAACAGTCCCATTTTAGTCCAACACTGTGAGTGTGACATTTAGATCCAGGTCACCTCACCAACATCCCCCCATCCCTGGACTGCTTATTCTCCTCATTAGGTTACTAGAGAAGGGGAAAAAAATACTGACCAAGAGGCATGAGCCACATCTCTGAACTGACCTAAAACCACACAAGCTGAAATATCTGTAATTAATTGGCTGAGCAGTGCATTCAGTGTATTGTCCAACACAGGAGCAGAAGACATGTTAATTGCCAGGGTCTTTTCAATTCCAATTTGTCCAGTTCCTGTGGTTCAAAAAGATCCCCGAAGTCAGAGACTTTTTTTTTAATAGTCATTAGAGTTATTTCAGTTCAAATGTTGCCCCCAGAAAGCCTATAAAATTAAAAGAAAATTTGATTTTATCTGCATCTGATTTTTCCTCTTTTATATAAGCTTTAATGCAGCTCATAATTAGGCACTGCTACCTAAGGGAAAATTAATGAAATAAGAACAGACCTCCAGATGAAGCTTTTAAATGTGTCAGTGACACAAAGTTTTTTTGCCATGTTAGCATATTTAATTGAGAGAAGAGTGGCAGAAACTGGCTAGAAACACAGATGACCTCTTGTTCCACATCAATGCACCTGTAACTTGTAATCAGACATTGATATACTGAATATGTTGCTGTGCTTTTTTCTCCCCTTTCCCAAATACAAGTCAGAGAGGAAAAATTGCCTATAGACTGGGGTTTTGTTGCTGTTCTTTCTTTTAAAAGAAAACTAACATGCTACCTGTTGTCCTTTCAAAATGTGCAATTTTACTTGAAAACATAAATCTTTCTGTCCAGGTACACAGAAGTTTAAAACATGCAGTTGAAGAGCTAAAGTCAATGAGACCATTACAGAATAGGAAAGGCTGTATTTGTATTTATAAAGAATATGATGTATTTGCCATATAAAAACCAGAGTTATTCCCCCAAATTTTCAAAAAATAGAAAGAAATTTAATCAGAGAAAGACACTTCTTTTTCCTAGCACTTTAAGATGCAAATATACACTAAAACTCTTTTGATAGAGCTTAAAATTATGTTAATTTAATGAACTCTTTAGTCAGCATTACAGTTGTCCTTTGAATTCACCAATTCTATGATGAAGCACTTCTCAGACTGCTTTGGACAAAAAGACACATTACAGTATTGTTGCTCCAGTAAAGGCAACAAAAGATTATTTTTTCTAAACACAGTCACTACTGATCTGTAATTGCAAAGCTGCCTTTAAGGCTGCTACTTCACCAAAAAGAAAATGGCTAAACACACAATTATTTTAATAAGAATAAAATACTCCTATGCAAATACATGCAGCAGCCTGAATTTGACAGGGAAGGCATCAAGTCTCACACAAGTTTTGTAATTTCCTATTAGATTTATGTCACTTTTATTGCTGCTGTGACACCAGATGCCTTTCCCATTTGGAACTATAATTGAAAGAGTTCTTTACGGAAATAATCATAATTTCATCAATTAGTTTTCATATTTTCTAGTGCTGTTGCCCTACTTTGGTTTCTCAGTTTACCACTGCAATAGAAAGCTGAATCAAGGAAGACAAGAAATAGTTTCCATTCTCATTTCTTCCTGCCTCAACATATGAGGTTCTCTCAATGTTCAGTCCTTCAGCATGGCTGTGTTTCCCAATCAAGCCATGTTAACTGCACACTGAAAACAAACCACCTTCAAAAGCTTAAGAGCTGAACAAAGAAAGATTTCTCAGAAGAAAATAAACCAAGCCCCAAAGGAATACAGTTAGATATGTCTACTAACATTTGCTCTTTTCTCAGGGTAACAAAGTGGTTAGAAAGATGGGCTGGAAACTGAAATACAGAGAGTGTGGCCAGTTTCAAGGCCAAAGAAATACTCTGGGGCTTCACCAGTGGCACAAGACCATGGTGTTCATCACCACGACCTGGGGAGGAGATGAAATAGGGATGAGCTGCAGTTCCCTGACTGTTTCCAGCACACAGCACTAGAGATCTCCCTACTGCAAAGGACAGGGATGTACAGGGAGACCCTGTATTCAAGCAGTCTCTGAGCTACCCATCAGAGGAGGCTGGAAGCACTCTAGGAAAGTTTATTATTGCATGGTCAGCGCTCAGATCCCACTGCAGCCAGTCCTAGAAAGGCCCAGAAAACCCTTCCCAGATTCTTATTAAGAACTAGGACACTAAACAAGGGAAACACTGTATCTGAAGGTAAGGACTTGCACCAGGGTCAGTGGACAATTGAACTCAAGGCTGGGAGAATGAATCCACTGGGCAGGACACAACCATCAAGGAACAACTTCCACGTGAACCTCTTGATTTCTTTTACACCTTCCCATATCATTTGACTCCCGTCTAAACAGTCAATTATTCTAGTTTATAGTATTATAAAACCTGCCTCTTTTTTTCCTCCCCTTTTCAAAGCCTTCTAACATTGACTGAAGTCATTACAGACCCACCTTTAAGCTCTGACTGGCAGTAGGATTCTAAAAACTATTTTTAAAATCCACCGTGCCCACAGCTTGTTAAAAAAAAAAACAAAACAAGAAACAAACAAAAAATCCACAAACAACAAAAATTGGACATTAATGGTAAGTTCTAGGTGTATCTCAAGTTCCCTTTAATTGGTTTTGCAGAAAAATATTATTCATAAAAGTTTCTGCCTCGTGCAACCTTGTCTGTCCCTCATGCCATAGTCCCCAGAAACGAGTGGCTGCTATTCATGAATGAAACTTGATGATGGAGTACCAAAAGGAAAGTAAGAAAGTGAGAAAAACAACTTTAAAACTTGATTACTCAGTGATGAATACATAAAATTTATCTGTGTCTGTGAGTAATTGCTATCCTATTGTAGAACAAGGG
This sequence comes from Notiomystis cincta, assembly GCA_013398075.1. NCBI lineage: Eukaryota > Metazoa > Chordata > Aves > Passeriformes > Notiomystidae > Notiomystis > Notiomystis cincta. The sequence continues at coordinate 108,404 of VZRX01010213.1, forward strand.
ATTAAAAAGAAGTAGTAGGCTTCTTCTCCTCAAGTTTTTGTTATACTTTTAGGTAAATCATCTAGACCCTATCTTCATATCCCATTATGTAAAATAAGTCTTTGTGGAAAAGTGTATCACATTTTCCTATGCCAAGCATGTTTGGAAAAACCTTCACCTGAAGACTACACAGGGTACAGGGCAAAGTTTGGGGCGTAAGTGATGCCTTAAGAAGTCCACAGTTGCAGAGGTTCCTGGAGAGGCTGGATTCAGTTTCTGCTCTTCCCCGCTTTTTTTGGGAAGAAATTGGAGAAAGACTGGCTTTCTATGTGAGCTCCTGAGTAAGACTGGAGGGAAGTGGAGTGGAGCAGCAGGGAACCAGAGCAAAACAAGAGTATTTGGAACCAGAAAATCGAAAGCGCTATCGATATACCTGAGAGGATGTAAGTGCATCCAAGACTGGTGAACAGTGAAAGAGCACAGGCCATGGAAAGAGGCTTAGCAAACACAACTCTAGGAAAGCTGCAGAATGTGAGATAAAAAATTGCCAGATCATAAAGAGCTAGAGATGAAAGTTTGATTACAACAACTTGGTAGGCAGGAAAACTGAAGAAGTCGCTGACTGAGGTAAGACTGTGAAAAGGAAATAAGCACACAGCAAGACCAGAGTGGAACTAGAGATAAAATAGAAGATGGTTTAAGGTAGAAAAAGAGTACAAAAACAAGAGTTTGATACAAAATTCAGAAGTATGCTTGTTAATCTGCTTAGATACAGCATTACTGTAAAAACTACTGTGCTACAATGGTAACTCCTAAGCCCAGTCAGGGCTCCAAAGCAGTACTAGAAGTTGAGAAGATGTGACTTGGGTGACACATGAACCTCACTGAGCAGCCAAAAGGGCTGTCCCAGTGGCCTGCCAAGCCTCCTCATGCAGCCAACCCAGAGAGCCACCAGCCATCTGAGTACTGGGATATAAGGGACATAAAACTAACAACAAGAAGAAGGGAGTCGTCTTACAACACAAGGACAAAACCATGCAATTCTCAAAAAGCCCCAGGGTGTAAACCTGTCCAAAAGGCAGGAATGCTTCACACTGAATCAGAACTCACCACTTCAACCCAGCTGGGCAACTGGAGTGAATCAGAGACACACTTGCACAGGTTGTCTGCCTTCAGCAGATGGTGGTGAAATGTCCATAAAAGTTTCCCAGCCTTTCCTGTGCACATAGTAGCCCAATGTCCAATGTCTGAGGAATGCAATGACTGTGGGGCAAAGCTGGGCTAGGGAAAATAAAAGAGACTCTGGATGGTTTAACATCAGACCCAACCATTTCACTTAATTTTAGGGTATGGGTTCTTCTTTTTCAAAGAACTCAGTGCCACAGACAACTTTTTGAGAGTAACTTAAGAAACACAAACACACAGTGGCTTAGCCTCACTCTTACAGTATGTTTTCATCATCTGAAATCTCTTGAGAACTTTCATTAAAAGCATTTTTTAATTCTTTACAAATCCCTGAAGTACAGTTCTACAAGGATATTTATTCTCTTAGGTGAAAACGTTTGGTTTGACTCCTGCTTATCTCCCAGCAAACCCTCACTGTAAATGCTGCTCAAGTACTGTACCTTACACAGCTGCAATTTAAAAACTATACAGCTGAAAACACACATTCATGCACTCATATCAGCAGGAGACTGGGAAGGCTGGGACTCCCCAGACTGGAAAGGGAAAGGTGAGCTAACATCCAGGTTTACAAAGCAGCACTCTCTGTGGAGAGGCTGAAAAAAACACATGAAACTGAAAGGTATTTAAAACTAGGATAAAGTCCAGTTAAAATCATTTTTCACCCAGTGGGCAGAGGGCCCTGTGAGCTTCCTGGCAGCAGAGGCAGCCTGTGGCATCAGGTCAGAGATGGTCTCAGCCACCTCTGTGCAATCATCTCTCTTCACTTGCCAAAAACCAGAGAAACCGATGAACTCCAGGTGGGAGGGTGTAGGCAAAGACAAAGCCATCAGAGGTGTGGTTTCCATGCCACCCTGCCCATCCAGAGCCTGTCACCTACGCCCAGCTCAGGCACACAGTCCTGCCAGAGCCATATGTCCCACCATATGTCCAGGGAACGCTGGCTGGAGACACAAACGGACTGGGCTCGCCTCCCTGCTGCTACACCACATTCCTGCTGCTGCACTGAGGCTTCTGGGCAATGCTCTGGCACTGATCAGCCAGGAGTACCAGGATTTAAATCTGAATTCCCTGAGCAGCAACAGAATCAGATTACTTTGATTCGATGCAGACTTAGATCCCTACCAGCTTTCTGGCTTCTTGCATCTGTATTTCCTAGATGCAGCCTGGTGAATAAAGAAGCCAGGTTGACAGATGGGAAGAAATAAAATTGAAGAAATTGAAGGTTTCTGCTAAATTGACAAGCCCATGTCTATAAACTAGGTATTATATACATCACACACAGCCAAAAATGAAGCGACTGGCTCCCTGAGATACCTAACGAAGCTACCCAGAGAAATTAGACATGTCATCTTTGAATGCCCCAGAAGGGGAAATAAAGAGAGGTAAATTCATAAGCTGATTCATAACCACCAATCTTATTCATAACCACCTACTTCCAAGCATTACAGACACAAAACCTTGGATTTTTACAGCCTTAGTGAGTACTTCTCATAGGTAATAAGTCAGCTTCAGCAGTTAGGCAAAGCAGTTAATTCATAAAGCCACAAGTTCCCCTAACACACGAACACATTGCAGCTGTTTTATATTCAGGGCTTTGTGTAATGCTATCAATTCTCTCCCACTTTGTTTCTTCTCCTTCTTCCAGCAGAAGAATAAAGTAACTCTGAAGTAAAGAAGAAAGAAATCATTCCTTAACTACCTTGAGAAATATGTTGGCGTGACTGCGAAAGCCAAGTAAGACTGAGGGATACAGGATCTTGAAATATAAAAATTTCCAGAGTTATTGAAAAAACCCAGACACTTTGCTCAGAAGCATCTGAGGAAAGATGATTCCGTGAAATTTCATGGTATTAGAGAAAACAATCTGCTATAGTAAGTATCAGAAATTTTCCTAAATGAGAACAGAAAATGTCTGATAAAAGAAATGACGAACATTTGCAGGGAAATGAAAATTCTTATGAATGAACAGGAATGTGACCCAGGGCAGTTCCCTATTCCCTCAGGAATTAGGGAACATTTGAGAGAAACGAGAAATTCTGATGAATGACAAAATGCAGGAATGAAAAAGCCTGGAAACCAAGAGGGCAGATCATGAACTTCACAACATTAAGATTGTTTAAAATCTCATCTCCCTGCAAAACACACATACACAATCAAGTATTCAACAGATTTTTAATAATACTCACTTTGTTACACATTTGCAACCACGCTGATTTTTCTTCCAGAAATCACCTACACAAGCAGCAACTATGCACTCAAATGCAGAATCAAGAACTGTTAGTAGTAAGATAATTTTGCTTTTAATAAGTACAATACGAAATCCATATTATTTCTGCACTTTCTAGAACTCAAACTACTGGTAGTCTTTGAGCCTCATCCTCCAGTTACTCCAAGGTAAAAAAAAAGGAATATATTGGCCAAGGCAGCTCAGGAGCCAAAACCAGCTGGTTTTCATTATGGTCTTGAGGACAGTTGTATGAAGAGATTAGTCAGGCCTAAGAAACAACCTTCTTTATTTTACTCAGTTTGGAAGCAGATACACCTCACAAGAGCAGCAGAAATCAATATTAGTCCAAACTGCAATGAGCCTTCACATTCAGAAGTTCAGCTGCAACCAGGGTCAAAAAGAGCAGAAAAAGAATATTTGAATAGTACAGCGATCCATGAACTCAATTCAAGGCAGTAAATAACATCTGTGCCTGAGTGAGCTATAATACTTTATAGAACAATAACAAATGACTACACTTCTGATTGATAGGAAAGTATTATATCATAGCACAGGCACAACTGTTGCAAATGTAATCTTTTTTCCTAGGGAAAGGGACTTCTGTGATCATTCCTTCCTGCATTAACTTTCAGCTTGCCAACTTCAGAGGCAGAGATTAAAGGTAGTGTATGTTTGTATTGTATTTAAGTTGTGTGTTTGGCAATGAATCGAGCTGGTGTGGATTACAGAGACCTGGTTAACACTTTGCCAGTCTTCCAAAGCAGGACTCTGACAGGGCACACAGACCTCTGTCCCAGCCAGCAGCCAGGGGGGAAAACAAATTTAAAAAGACAAACAAAAGTAGGGAAACATGTAAAAGTGGCATTTGAAGACACAGAGGGAAAGATGCACTCTGACATCTGGGTATAAGAAAATATTTACATCAATGCACATCTGCATGGACATGACAGAAAAAAGTTTACACCATGAAGAAAAAGAGAATTGTTTTCACTCTCGCAGCAATGCATGGACACGCTGCTGAGTTTATACTGAAGATAAATGTTTGGTTTATTACTCTTGGTCAGTGACCATTGAAGGGGATGAAAAGTAGCCAGTAAAAAAAAAAAATTGGTGACCCTCTTGTGCTATATAAACCATGAAATACCCTCTTGTTTCCTCTTGTTTTGTAACACAATGAAACTGGAAAAAAAATACCATTCTTCATGCTTGAGGGATGTTTCCCTCAAGTGAATAGCAGAACAGGTTCAAACACTTTAGCCAAGATAATAACTAAAAGTTCTGTCATCTAATCAAGATCCAGATTTTACAAAATTTTGACTGAGTTTTCATACAGAGTATCATGAGAATGAATCAATCTCAAGTCTGGCTATCTAAAGCTCAATCCAAGCTTAGTGACTATAGAAGCAAAAGGAAAAACTCCTAATAATCTCTACAATTTCTTCTCCTTCCTTCCTCTCAAAAAAGAAGCATTTTATATTACCCATTACACCTTGATTTTACCACTCTCTTGCCTACCACAAACTGTTGACTGGCCAGCTTTAAATGTTTATAGAACAAGCCATTTGAAAACTAAAAACATACACAAAACAACATCCCTGTCATGTTTAAGAGTCTAGAATACATCACAGGAGAATAAACTCCAGGTGCTACTATGTGGGAAGATGTAAGAGATATAACAATAATTCAGATAAAATTGCTGATAAAGTTCCTAGGATAGTTTTTATTAAAATAATGTTTTAGCTCACAAGATAAGTGATTTTTCTTCAATTTCTAGTAGTATTATGGGCAGTATTTCCTGTGTAAAGATACAAAAACAGTGCTGCAGGAACAGTATCACATGTGACTTCTGTGCACCACTTAAAGGTAAGAAACTTACTTCAGAAAATGTATTAATTTAGAGTAGTAACAGACAGCACAATACAAATTAGCTACTGCATTTGACAACACTACATAAGTGTCATCAAAATGCCTCACTGGAGACTCAGTCCATGCTCTCACAGGGGCAATGAGCTGCTGCTGATCCTGGTACCCCACAGACAGCACAGGCAACAGGTCTGACTGATCACTATTTACCCAGTTAATAAACTCTAAAACAAACCTGCACCATCTCTCACTATGAAGTCTAAGAAATGTTTCACATTTCTGTCAGAGGAAATTAGTCTATTTTAAAAGATATTGTCCCATTTGTAAAAACTGCTGATACACAACTATTGTTATTGATAATTTGACATGCAACTCAAGCTATATTGCTCCTCTTCAAACGATACAAATGCTTGTAGTAATAGTAATTAACAAGGAAACAGCAATTACAGCTTTATGTGCTACCTTAAACATGAATACTGACATCATATAAACAATTCTGTGCAAGTTGCTGTTTTAATTAGTCCTTGTGCACTTTCTGTGAAAATGAACATTCCAGTGACTTACTGTTTAAACACTAAATTTAGAAAGTTACATTGCAGAAGCGATAAAAATCAAACAATTAACTGAGACTCATACCCAGCCTGTAATTTCTGGCTATTATCACTACTGAGGTACATATTTTTTTATATATACATGCCTGTATATGAATAATTAATTCTGAGATAAACATTCCATAAGCTGTCATTTATGTCTTGCAGATTTACTTTTCCTCTAAGAGTTTGATTTTACTCTACTCATCTCTTTTATATAACTATTTCATGCCAAACTTCTAAACTATTTAAGCATTTATACTGCAAGTGTAACATCCCTTATTGCACAATGCAGTCAAAATTTTTTTCTGAATCCATTTCTTTCAGAAACCAACTTTCCCTCATGTACTTTTCAATTCTAGCAAGGTAATAATTCCATTATTTTCAAGGCACTCATTACTGATGCTTTATGTTAGGCTGCACTTGAACAGCTGCATCATGGCTGGTTCCATAAGGCAGAAGAGTTACAACCTGATACTGCACGTCCCAGCTTGTTTGCTCCAGCCTTGTAATTTCTTTTCTTGTTTTGAAATCAAGTATCCTAAATTCCAATATACTTTTGAAGCAGCTTGTTGCTTTTAATGATCACAACCATTTTGAAGCTAAGCTGAATGGTGCCTTCAGGGCATCGTTATTAAGGCAGAAGGAATTCACTGATGCCGACACCAGCACAGGCTGCCTCTCAGGCTCTGCTTCACAGCCCATTAGAAACCTGCCACGTTTTGTCACAGTCCCGGGATGTGGCACTCAGGGCTTTGCCACTGCCTACCCTACGTGGGATGATCCTGTCAAAGCCTATGAACACCTTGCTGAGTCTTCAGGGGTTCTGACAAAATTCAATTCCAACTGCAGAACCTTCCCCGCCCACCTCCAGAAAAACACCCACTACCCTCAACCTTCCTTGGACCTGTCTGTAAAAACTCTGAAGAAACTCTGAGTCAAAGCAACGTGTTTCTCCAGAGAACAGCAAGTCTCAGGTACCTGTAAGGAGTGTTTGACACTGTGCCAATAAAGCTCAAGCAGTTTGGGCAGGGAATTTTTACTCTTACACAGTTTTACCCTTTCAGAGACCAATCCTGAGCCCAGGCATGGAATGGATTCCCTTGGAGCTCCCAGTAGAAGCTGAACACCACTGAGGTATTTCACTGCATCCCATGGAACATCCCTGCCTCAACCAATTTTGGAGGAGTTGCCTTTCCTTTTTCCTGGTGTTGTAACTTCTTCACTGCTATGAATCATCCTTTCCCTCCCTGTTTTTGTTCCATAGGATTTGCTGGAACTTCTCTTTGGCACCAAGCAATACCAGCTGTCTTTATGCACAAAGAATGGCAACTTTTCTATTTCTATTAATGTACAAACCAAACTTTTCATAACAAATATGATCCAGTCACCAATAGTTCTTCTTCACCCTCCCTTCTCTTTTCCTTTAGAGAAATAAAAACACTCACTAGTGCTCCTTAGACAAAGTTTAAACACCAGATATCTGGTATGTTCCTCCTTCTTCCTCATGTGACTTCTATCTGAAAAAAGCTCAGCAAAGGGAACTATTACCACAGTTCCCTGGTTGGCAGCAGCACCACTGAGAGCACAAGAATGTGCAAAGAAAGGGGTTCCAGGATTTGGAGGTTTTCAGTTCTTTAAAGAAGTGTTGCTTACACTTAATACAATGAGCACATGGAAGGAGAGAAAAATAAAAACCACACCAAAAACCTCGGTTCTTTTGCAATACTGCAGGAAAATTTAAGTTACAAGGAGAATTCATTCATCTTATTTGAGTTTGCAAGCCCACACATTTGTTTAACAGAGCCAACTGAAAACAGAGACCATTTGCTTTCCTGCGTTATAACTGGCAGCTGCAATGTAATCCCAACTATTGTAGCTGAGATTTACAGGTGGATTTTAGCTCTTAATAAACTGGAAATGGCAATTACGTCAGGGCTGTCAATTACCATCATATATACATCACTATATGCAGAGCAAGCAAACTCAGTTGGTGTCAGCTGAAGGTGAAGGATGGAAGTAAACGTGTAGAAGAAATAAAGGTCCTATTTTCTCTATGTTGTAACCTTTCCAGAAAAAATATTTCCATTTTAACTGCATCAAAAAGCATTTTAGTTTCTTATATAGGAAAAAAAAGGTAAACATTAATTAAACTGCTGCAAGTGCTTCCCTGCTCTGAACATCCACTCACCCAAGTTTTGGGTTATAAAAGCAAAGATAAAAGTTTTTTGTTGCCTTTCAAGAAGTCATAGCAACCTGATCTTTCATTCTCTAAACACATTAGAGACTCGTGTTACTGCTCTACTGCTTTTATCCCTTTTAAAAATTTACACGCAAAAAAACTCCCTTGAATTATTTCATTTGCATGGTAGCACTAAGCAGGAAGCATTTTAATGGAAAGAATTTTTACACAGCCATTCACAGCAATATACATGAGCTAAGTTAAGTCAATGGCAAAAAGATGTGTTAAAAGCACCCACCAGAAACGATTACTACAGATGGCTTCTGAGTGAAACTACTGTCCATTGCAAAATAGCAACTTTCATTTAAGAGGGAAAATAAGTTATAATATCAGAACATATTTCTGACTAGGAAAAAAGAAAGGGATATGCCTGGCAATACATGTGTCATAAATTCAAGTTACTGGAAGCTAAATGAAAAAATAAAGTAATTTTAACTACCTCTATGGGGTGTTTATAAGTCAAAACTTTTAAAATTCAATGTGTGACATGACATTACAGAAATAAAATTCACTGAAATGCAAACCCTGCGAAAGTGAACTCAGTTACTTCTTAAAAAGTGTATAGCACAGCTCTCAAAACCAAGTTAAACCCCAGCAGACAACCCAGGTAGTCTGTGGCCAGCACTGAGCATCCTCAGCTGCTGCTTCACAGCTTCAAGGAACTTCAAAAATAGGAGCTCTTGGAATGCAAAGATGACAAATTACAGGGAAGACTTGCCCATAAGCTAAATTAAAGGAGTTTTGAGTACTCCCCTGACTTGTGCATATGCACTGCTTTGCCCATATGTGTCTGCTGAACCTGACCCCAGGCTGGATGGGGCTCTGAGCACCTGGTCAAGTGGGAAGAGTCCTTGTCCACAGCAGGGGGTGGGAACGAGATGATCTTTAGGGTCCCTCACAACCCAAACCATTCCACCATTCTATGATTTATCACTTTTGGATCAAAACAAACTCCTACACTGTCCCCAGGGCACAAACAACAGCACAGAAGCATCAATCATCCCCTTTCTTCACTACCTTTTATCTGATCATGAAGAAAAATAAAACCAAACCAACAAAAAAGACCAACTCTGGTGGAAAAAAACAACTATCAACCTAAGTCTCAAAAGAGATTAAGTGTAGTTATCTTTTGAAGTGTTAGATAATGACTGGAACTATAATGAGTTTCCAAGTAAGGCTGCCTGTTACAAATTCCACATTAATTCAAACACAGATTCTTAGGAAAAAAAAATCCTACTAACTTGTTAGCACACCTTGTTCAGCCAGAGTTCAAAGTGAGAGGCTGGAATTCAGTTTTTGTTGTCACAGAGGTGCAGTTTATAATTCCATAGTTAATAGCTGAAAGTATTGTCACCTAGCAATAAGCCCAAGGTTTACTACAGCCATAAGACTGAGACTACAACATTTACTACCACTGTAGAATCGAAGTCACTGCGGGAAGGAGGAGTTTCACCACTTGTGCAAGATGAGAAGGTCACAGTCTGCTTCCCACCAGTGCCAGACCACTCCATAGCTCAGGAAGCACCCGAGGCACAGCTCTGCACAGCAGAGACCAAGGGCCACGTACCAGCAGTTCCAGCAGACCCGAGCTGTGTGTGCACTCCCCTCTGGCCAGGCAAGGGAAATCCACATCAGGCTGCGATCACCCCCAAGCCGCCACGGAAGGGCTGACTGCTGCACAGGCTGACACTCTCCTCGTGCCAAACAAGTCCTAATTTTGACCTGCAACTTGACACAGCCACCAAAACCAAGCAGATGGCAGACTGCAAATTCACAGCTGGAATTCAGTCCCAGGAAAACAGATGCAGTTTTGCAACATTATGGCAACAGCAGCGTTAGTTCTAATGATGTGAAAGGTGATGATAGGTACCAGGTACCTATTTGAAGGGTATCTGTCATGTTCTGCTGACTCCTCAAGAAAGTGAGGGGAAAAAACCCAAACAAATTATACTGTTGGTAAAAGCAAGCCTTCTTCAGCTATGAAAAAGACAAGTATAATGGCCAACTTGCCTGAGAGCTTAACACTGTTACCTCATTCAAATAATACAGTGAGAATATTTGAACCTAAAACTTCACATAAAATATTAAAAAGGAAGCCATTTTTGCTTTGTTTTACAATCCAGACTGGTATTAATTGGTCAACATTTGAAAGGAACCTATTGATAGTCAAGTCATAATTCTACATCCACTGATTTGGTGGTTCTTCCTCCTGCATAACAGATTCTATGATATTTTAAGTAAAATTAGCTGCTCCATGAATTCTTTTATTTAAAAGGAAATAAAGAAAGATGTTATTTTACAGCATATTTGGTTTTTTTTTTTTTTACTTCCTGCTTAAAGACAGGTAAGAGAAAATATGACAAAATCATTAAGTCTAATCCAAGCTACAAAATAAAAAAGATTTATGTAAGTTTATGTGGTAAAGGCCTACTCTGACCCTTCCATATCTGCTTTTGGAAGTCAAGTCTACCTGGCTTACCTGGGAACACCACCTGGCTACTTAAGAGAACATGCTGGGAAGCACTTTGCTAAGGTGTCTCAGCTCAAAGTCTGCCCACGTTCCTGAACAAGAAGCCACTTAGCTCAACACAAACAGGCAGTAACATGCACTAAAATCCAGTCCAACTCACTACAAGAGGCAGTCTGAAACAAACAGTTACTGCAAGCAAAGAAGTGGAAGATGCTACTTTTAATGTTCTATGGCCAAGACAAATGTCTAAATGAGACATTTTTCTTGAGTTAAATACTTTCCATCTCTGCCTACAGGGAATGGAGAGCTATGAGTTACTCCAAAAGAATCTACCTTGGCTGTGTGGCACATCCTCAAGGAAAGGCTGGATTGCCTTCAGAGATCCACTCTTGCCCCACTGCCTATGGAAGAAGCAGAGGGCCAAACTGCACAGTGGAAAGGGAAGCAAATTCATCCACAGATGGGAAAAAAATACAGAAGATATACATTATTACAAAAACATCATTCCTTTGACTCACTTAAATAAAAATGAGAACGTGAAATTGAGAAAGGTTTCTTTCCCACACACACAGAGCCAACTGAAATTCAACTACTCTGTGCTTAAGATAACAAGGTTTTCCCTCAGAAGTCAGAGTCAATCTCTGCCCAGGGATGAGGCTGGGAACTAAATGATCTTTAGGGTCCATTTTAACCCAAATGATTCTGTGATTCTCAGGGGCAGCCTGTAAATGTGGACAAAGTGGACAAGAAGCTACAGCTCTCAGGCTGCTAGTAACAATCCAAATACTCCCTGGTGACTTGCTAAACTGCAGCACTATGCAATTACATGGGTATATTAAATCTGAGAACTACAAGCCCAGAGCATCTTGTAGAAGAAAAAAAAAATCAATTTGGTGGTTACTTGGTTAGTTATGGCATGGTATAATTAGCTCAGCTCATTAAATGTCAGACAATGAATACAGAGCATCTTGTATAAACTTTATTGACAATATTACACATATAATTTGCATCTTGCTGAAACGAGCAGTAACTGCATCAGTTTTCTTTTTGGAAGGATAAGCTTCATATTGCTTAATGCTAAAAGAAATTAAGATTTCCACAGAAATCTAAGTTTCGAGTCGTTATTCCCTGAAGCAGAAGTCATACTAGAAATGGGCTTTTACATCTTTGCCTGGAATCAACCCATCCCAAAGAGTCAAGTAAACATCAACTACTTTTCTTCTGAAAGCATCTACAACAACATTCACACTTTATCTGCCCATTTCCCTCTTAGCCCTTTCACCTCACCATACACCCACCAGCACCCCAACACCACAGAGGCTTTTCCCCCTCATGCACTTACATCTTCTCAAAACCAGCTACTGCTTACAAAGAGAAAAACTGGTAAAAAATTACTCTCTGCTATCATCACACTACTCCCCTACTACTAAAAATTTTTCTACACAGGTTCTTCTTCTCTGCTATTTAAAATACACTTTTGAGAAAGGAGCTGCCTACTACTGCAGCTGTGTGAGGAGCAGATTTCTGAGCACCTCCCCCTCATTTACATTTTCCATTTTTAAATATACTCTTCCTCTAACTCTGAAAAAAAAAATGAGCATAGAGAGAGTGGTAAGTAATTGCCTGAAGTCCCATGCCACTTATATGTAAGAGAGAAAGCCTGGCTTTACAATTACTACCAAGATATTTTGGATGGAAGAAGACTCCCTTTGCTATAGATGATTTACTGAATGACAGCCATGAATATTTTTTTCCAGAAATTGCAGCAAAGAAGTTCCTGGTTATTGAGGGAGAACATCAGTCTCAGATTTCCAGGGTGGGGAATTCAACCAGTGATATAAAGCGTGCCCAAAAGAACTGTCAAGTAACTAATACAACTTCTGAAAAACAAATAAAACAAGCAGCCTTCAGAAAAGTGGTTAGAGTTGCAAATGGGAATTGTTAGTTTATTACAAATAAATTGCATCTTAGACATTAACAGTTTGTGTGCCCTATCATGCATAAAATTTCAATCCTGCTTTATTTGTCTCCCAGTTATATAAATTGTTTACAATATTCACTGATTACAGTTATATTAGAAAATAATAAACAAGGAGTAGGAAAAACAAGTCCATTATTTAAATCTAATGTTTAATTTTGCTTTGCATCGATATTCAGCAATATCAATTGGGTGCAAATAGGTTTTGTGCATGCTATTTAAATAGCAAGAACAAAGAAACTTGATCAACAACAGGAAATGCATAACAGAAAGGAAGAATGAAGGGACTGCATTAAAAGTCATAAAGCATTTTTAAAAGCTTCCTTAGATTTAGAAATGTATCAAAAACCTACATCTTCAGGAAAAATCTATAAAATTACACCATTTCAATTAGAAAGCATGAGATTTCCTGTACCAGGGGAGAAGAATGGAATCTGAAACTTCTCTCCAGAGTTCCCACCCCAGCCCTTCTGCAAGTGCCCAGCTGCGTCCAAGTGAAAGAGAGAGGCAGCTCAACATCTTGGATCAGGAACAGATGGCTTAAGGCAGGTACAAAGAGATTTACTTCCCAAGTGATCCATTAAAATCTCCAGATAGGTTTAAAGCTCACGCTGTGGAATTACAGTAAGGGAGCTGTCCTGGGACCCCAGAGCCCCGACCACAAATGTCTTTTGTTAAGAAAGCTGCCAAGGCTTGAATTTCCATTTCATATCAGTTTTCTACAAAAATACAGATAGCCTATCTAAAACATATGGACAAACATGTGCTTTAACATAAAGCTTTTGGAGATTTTTTTTTTTATTATTAACCCTTTAAACCTATCCTCAAGTGCTTCACTTGTTTTATTGGGACAGGACTTCAGAAAAGCATTTCCTGCTGCTCTCTGGCTTTGGGCACAACCATCCAGAAGTCCTTACATAGATTCTTCTAAAACATGAAACATTTGGGAATAAAAATCACTTTGGCACACAAACTAAAGAAACAGCAACTAGATCATCTAAGCCTGATAATACCACTTTTTTAATAATCCTGATTTTTTAAAGTCTTTGCATATGGAGAGAAAATGCAGATAACTTGTCCTGTAGTTCCTATAGTATACTATAAAAGCAAAAGCTTGCTAAGATACTGAAAAGCAGTGTTTATCTCAATCTTTCCTCTGAACAGAGTCAACACAAGGGTTGGAAAGTGGAACATGGAAGTGCAATTAGCTGTACTTAGGCCAAGCTGACTGACCTGAGTGTGTGTGTATTACATATAAAAGTAAAAATCAGTAAAATCTCTCCAGATCTCAAGATTGCCTTGTGCTGACATGTAAGGTAACATCGAAGGGAATATTGTTTCACTCCCATGCAAACTTGCCCTAAATGCTCTCCCCAGATGTTCCCTTCCTATTGAGTCTCTGAAGACACTTTCATTAAAACTTAACATCTGGAAAAAATTAAATTGGAGACAAGTAGTTAAGATGCTACATTAAACTATCAGTTGATTATAAACCTATCCCATAAATTCCTTCAGCACTGCCCTGTTTCAAGACTCATTTAAGAATATGGTGACTCCTGAGAAGCCTGGCAAGCTCCCTGAAAAGGGACACTGCTCCTGTTTATGATGCACAAAACCCCTCCTGCCATTAAGCTTTATGAAGACCTGGCTCATGAGCATCTCATCTGCTGAACCCAGAGAGAGCTCAATCCTGCAACAGGTTATTTGATGAATGAACCAGAGTCTTGTGCCTGGATTGCCTTCCTTTGCAGCACTTCCCTGCAAATTTCATTCCACGAAGCAGTTCTGACTCCATTACTATTACACACTTTAAAATTATAAATGTTTGTTGCAAAGCTTGTATTCAAGGCAGAAAATGCAAATGCTCTCAGGCTTCCTGGCTGCTTTAGAGGCACAAGCTGTGCAAAGCCAGGCCATCCCTCATCTTGGAGCTACTGCAGGCAGTGTGCTGCATTTGCTTTCACATTAGGGAGTTCAGCTGCTGTGACTGTTTTCCACAGGAGAAAGCTCCAAAGTCTTCCCTATCATCCAACTGAAATTTCTGCTCTCTCAAACGTATTCCAATTTCCAAATCATGATTTCTCCTTGCAGGGACACTCTCAGAAATGAGTGGATGTGCACTCTGCCTTCGTTACCCCCACCGTGCACCTTCACCCTCCTCCTCTCACCCAGGAGATGCCTCTCCAGGCTGTCACCCAGACAACTGCATATTTTAGGAATATAAATACCACAATGATTTCTGAACACTTGGAATTCAAAACACAGGTATTTCTAAAGAATTTGGTTACTTGTATGAAACAGCTAAGAAACAAAGAGGTAAATAGAACCTGACAGAGGGAAATTTTTCCCTGCCAAGGCAACAGGGAACCTCACCCTGAGGCTCACTACTGATGCAGCCCACCAGACACGAGGCTCAGCTTCCAGCTTGCTGACACACACCTGAACGCCACAGTTTTGCTGTGATCAGCTAAGCAAACGTTAGTTAAGAAAAGCGTTCCAGGAGCCCAGTAGGAAATTTCAAGGAGAATAAAGGAGTGCCTTTAGCTTCATTTTAATCAAGCTAAAATGTTTAAGCGCAAAGCAGCTACAAGAAAAATTAACGTCATTAAAAAAGACCAAGCTCTACCTCTACTCTCATCTCTCTTCATTACACTGCAATCTCAAACCTAAATTCAGTCTTAGAGGAATTTTATCCTTTGTATTTACATTCCAAAACAATGTTGGCTGTTTAAAAACTTATCCTTTGTGCAGCAAGGAAAATAGACCAAGGAAAAAACTCTAGATACGTGAATGAGAAAAAACCTGGTCTGTATAGAGCTCAGATAAGCTCAATAAAATGCTGCTATATCAAGGTATTTATGTTTGAAATGCCAACAGACACTTTTCTTAGTGTATTGGGATAAAATCACTTGGGTTGGAAGGGATCTTTCCAACCCCCTGCCACTGGCAGGGACACCTTCTCCTAAACAAGGCTGCTCCAAGCTCCATCCAACCTCTCCTTGAACAGTGCCAGGGATGGGGCACCCACGGCCTCTCTGGGCAACCTGTGTGAGTGACTCAGCACCCACACAGCAAAGGGCTCCCTCCTAACATGGAATCTCAGCTTGCCCTCTGACAGTTTGGATCTGTTCCCCCTTGTCCTGTCCTGTCCTTGTAAATAGTCCCCCTCACTACTCTCATAGGCTCCCTCCAGGTACAATCAGGTCACCTCAAAGCCTTCTCTTCTCCAGGCTGAACAATCCCAATTCTTTCAGCCTTTCCTCACAGGAGAGGAGCTCCATCTCCCTAATCCATTGGTGGCCCCTCCTCTTGGGCTCATGTCCAGCCTCTCCTGCACCAGCACCCCAAGTTCTTCTCGGCAGAGCTGCCCCCAATCTCTTCATCCCCCATCCTGGGGGGCTGCCCTGACCCAGGTGCCAGTAACAACATCCCTGCTTCACATGAAAAACCCTTTCCTGTGCTCCCCTTGCCTGGGTTTTAATATCTTTAGAAAAGTGGGAAAAAATAAAAATGAAGCAAAAAGCAAGTGTTCCTGTTAACTGTAAGCTGTAAGGCTTTTAAGGAGGCTCACAAAAGAAAAACAAAGATGTCCATATGGCCAAAAGCACAGAGAACACCAGAAGAACAGATACGGTGTAACTCATATCCTGCATGTCTGGATTCAGATCATGTACAACGCTTAAAAAGGCTGCAGATTAAAAAAATGTCACAGGGAATTAAAAGCAATTAAGAAGAGTCTGATATAAAGATAAGATTCAAGAAGTTTTCAGTAATTCTTCAATTAGTGACTAAAAATGCATGCCGTTTGTTTTCTTTCCTGTCAACTTCATTAGCAATCCAAGGCAAATTATTTATGAATATTCAAATTTCTTATTTCTACATATGGCATAACCGAATACACACTTGAATTTGTTGATAATTTTTCCTTCTCAAGGAAAACAATGTATTCAAAATATCTGGCAATGATATTTCAATGACTAGCTGAGCATTCCTGTTGTGAGTCAAGAAAAAATAATAATTTGAATCAGAAATAGGAAATATTTCTGTAACTTTTAATAGTGCCATAGCTATCACAATACCCAGTGCTACCTTTCTGTTACCATACCCTGTAGAAGCATCTTGATACCCTACTAAATTCCTGCATTACAGTTCTAAGGGAATGATCTTGCCTTGCCACAGAAATTTTGAAAAGCAAATTGTCATAACACATTGCTTTAAAGATGGTTTTAAATTATTCAGACATTTCTGTTGTTTTCTTCCAAAAGCACTGAGAAGGCTGAATTTAAAAAGATATGACTAAGAGAAGCCCAAGCACATACACTGACGAGTTTTGTGCTCATTTGGAAAGATAAATTCCTAATTAAGTCACATGAAACTTTTAAGAAAACAAAAAGTCTTCAATATTATCATTCCACCAAAATACCTCTGTTTTCCTGAAACTGCACTGATTAGACAGAAAAATTCTGGGTAGTCCCTGTCCAGAATAAGTAACCAAACCCAGACCCCTGCTTTCCTAAAAAGAGACAGAAGGACAAGGGAAGCTGAGGTTGAAATTGTATTTTGCCCTTTGTTTTAGTGCAACAGCCTGCAGTGGGAGGCAGAAAGCTGCCCCAGCACAAAGAAAATTTTGAAGAACCTCAGTGGATGCTTTTGCAACCACATTTTTTCTTGTCTGTCTCATTAACTTCTACCCTACAAAGGATTTCTGCTTGCAAAGCCCTGGCTACCTGTCGTATTTCCAGAGAAATCCCATTAATTATGACATTCAACAACACCAAGGAATCATTCCAAGGAATTCTGCTGAGCTAAAGCTACCACCACCAAAGGAAAGGTTATTAGGGACTTCATGAAAACCTGCAGTACCACTTTAGATTTTTATTTTTTTAATGAAGTGATTTGAAAGAAAAAAAAAGGTGAGAAAGTTAAAGCACACAAATGAATTAACACCCGGATGGATACAACCTTCTCCTTTACTGTTGCTCTTCCTTCCCCTCATGATGAAAGTAAAATGCCTAAAAATGAGTGTGACATCTGTCCTGAAGATTGGCACAGGACTGATCAAAACCACAGTGCAGCCTGACACAGATACCCAAGGAAGTCTGCAAGGCTGGGAAGACAGGGAACTTGAGGAGGCAGGGGGTACACTGAGCAAACTTTTCCCATGGGGTAAGTTAAGCTGCAGAGGTAAGAAAGAAATAATCCCCCATCAAAACATCTCTCTTCAAAAATTCGATTAGGCTTGCACTTTCTCAGGTGTCCTTATTACCATAACTATATATATACACTTAAGGGCTCTAATACCATTTGAATGTTTATTCTCCAGTTTAAACTGAAGAATTAGCAGCAAAGCCCATCTCTCCTGCTGCAAGAATGTAGATCCCAGTGGTGTGTGCATGTCCATCACTGGGCAGGCAGGGAGCAGTTGTGACCCTGTATGTGCTGTCACAACAAGCAATTCATCCATCAGACACCATCTGACTGACCTTGGCAAAAACAGAAATATGAAGGACATCCTGGAGCTGGCAATGCTGCTGTGCAAAGCCCAAAACCAAAATAAGCCCTAAAATAACTCTTGCTAGCAGCTGAAACTAAAGGAAGGTTGGACTGGATGATCTTGGAGGTCCTTTCCAACCTCGTTCATCCTGTGATTCTGTAATTCCATGAATCTCATGGCTTCTCATGGCAAAACCAGAAAAAGTTCCATTTACAAACACATCAGAACACGGGTACTATAACCAGATGGATATAAAGGTAAAAAAGCCCCTATCTAAACTCTCCTTAGAGCTCACTGCCAATCAATCCCGAGTCCAAATTTCACCAGTTAACAGAAAGCAAATTATGTGGATGATGTTCAATCAAAGTCCATCAAAACCCTGCAAGAACCACTTTCTCAGCTGCAATCACTTCAAAGCCTCCTAAATAACACTTCTTCCCTTTGCAAAGCAACAAACATGATTTGAGCCTTGATCACATTTACTGAAACTCATGCAGCAAACCTACTTTCATTTTAATTTTTTAATACCACAAAGCAAGAGGTACCAACTCCATCCTCAAGCCCACAGAAGAGTTCGCAGAACATCACTCTGAGGAACAAAATCCATGTAAATGGGGGAGGGAGCTTGAAATCAAACCTAAAACCCATCAAGCTTTTTTTTAATGTAGTCTCTAAAACTGTATTTCAGCTCTTGTCATCATCAAAACGATGCTGGTAGGAATTGTAGTACAGCCTCCATGTCAGTACATTAGCTGCTAATGTTATAGATTTAAAGAGTGATTGGTTTAATTCAACCACTTGTTTCCTATGTGCTTCTTACTGGTGGTTTATGTATTTTTATTATCTTGCAGACTTCCAAGATCTGTACGTTTTAATAACGTTCTGTCACATTCTCAGTTATCAAAACACAGAAAACAGCTTAGGTTTTGAGCAAATGTAACATAAAATACAAATAAAGGTAATGCAGGAGGTTATTGTCCAGCACAAAGACACTACTAGCAATATACAAGCATTGCTCAGCTGGTTGAAAACCATTCCCTGTTTCCTCCCTTCCAATTGTTTTTCTTTCTTAAATCAGTAATAAAGATATTGCCATACTTCTGCCCTTATGTTCAGTTTTTTTCCTCAAGCACCCAAGTCTAGTTTCTTCAGACTTGTGCTTTCATAATCTGTTCTTTGAAATGACAAAAGCTTATATAATGAAAAGATTAAACCAAAAATAAAGTTACATAACTATAAAGATGCAGACAGAACAGCTGAAGGGTGTAATATTAATAGCCAAAATCAGAGACCTCAGTTCCAGTAGTAACTATTCAGGTTATAAAAATATATTCTAACCTTTAAGAAAAACATGCACTGCTGTAAATTACTTCAAAATGTTATTGCAAGTATGTTAGTCCTTGTGATATTGAGTTTTCTGAGATGGAATGGTAAAGTAAAACCCATGTACAACACCCATGGAAGTAAGCCCATGAATTTGCAAGAACACTGGTTTCCTACAGACAGCCCATATGGAAGAGCAGCTTTGGCAAGTACCAGTTCAGGCAAGAGCAGGTACTTGTGAAACCCAGCTCAAGACAAATGGTGAGTCTATGTTGCTTTCAATACTTCCCAACACTCTATTGGTGAGGTTTTATAAAGCAATCATTCATCACTTCATATATGAATAATAAAGAAGATTATTGAACAGTGGAGGAAAGCCACAAGCAAAAAAGGTGGTCACCAGGCCACTGCAGGAAGTATAGAATGTACATTCATATACAGCATGTCTGTGCAAGAGAAACGTTTCAGAAAGCACTTTGTCTCTAGCGTCATCCATAATGCATCCAAAGACCTTTTTCACAAGAAGGGAGGGCTGCACACAGATCCTTCTTAACTCCTGACACAAGGCAGAAATACAGAGAGACTTGCTGCAGATTCCCCATAGTTAAGCTAGGTTCACGTTTAAAAACCAAATGCTACACTTAGAATAAGCATCCAAATATAAAGATCTTCAGGCACAAAAGAAGGAATCGAGCATTCCATCAAAAATCACTACAAATCAAGCCCTAAATTCCCAGAGATTATGGCACACAATACACAATGCATTCACAGATGCAGAGAGAGGGGAACCAGCTGGCAATTAGGAGAGCACAAACAAGCCTTAAACCTGGGTTTAATTCCATGCTGTATCCAGGAATAAATACTTCAAGTCCCAAAGCAATGATTCTGTGTTTCCCACGTACTTCCCAAGACAGCCCTGCTCCCTCCCCAGTGCTTCCCTCAGAGGCCATGACCCTACTCCGTGAGCAGCAGAGCCACAGCCAGAGAGCTGCGTGGGCACTTGGCAAGGGTGTGTGGGGGGGGGTGCCAACAGTCCTTGTCACGGGAGCAGCTCCCTGCCAGCATGGGAAAACCATACCTGCCCAGCAAGATCGAAAGGCCTTTCAAAAATTTAAAAATCAAAGAAGTACCCTAGCAGCATTTTTTCCAAGGTTGTGACTGGCGCTACTGTAAAATGTGTACGTTGTTACAGTAGCTTCACATATTATCAAAAAAAAATTAGGGAGGTAACTTTTTCAGGTAGTGAAGTATTTTAATCATTAAACTCACTGTCTTGTAAGCAGAGCCACAAGCAGGTACATGGAAGGCACTTGACAGAGACCTCTGCAGCATCTTTAGCAGGTCACCAGCTGAAGTTTCTCCCACACAACAGAAAATCTTCCCTCAGTTTTCTGAAGATACCCAGTGCTGCAGCACAGAGTGACCAAGCAGTGAGTTCTCAGTGCTTTTACCTCTCGAGAGGCTCTGCAGCACACAGAGGAGAGGGACAAAGGTGGGGGTGTGATTACTGACCGCTCCTCATGGAAACCAGCAAAGGGGATCTGTGTTTGGCTCGGGCCACACAGCAAACAACTCAAGGTAACTTTTGTTCCTGCAGGAGTCCAAAAGGTGGCACAGGCAGATCTCATCCACCAGCGCAACGTGGACAGTTGAGAAAGAGGAAGTTTCTGGTGCACAACAAAAGCGTCTGCCCCTAACCTCCATTAAAAGTCAATGGGATTTCGGCTCCTGATTCTCATTACTGCTTTTCAAAGCCTCCCTTTTGTCCTCCCACTGCAGACCACAGATGAAAGCGAAAGCTTTTCAGTTCGAGACAGGCAGCAGCCCCTTCAGTTACAGCTGACCAGGAAAAGTGAGATTTGCATTCCTGCCTAGACTCAGGGTTTTCTATTTGTGCAGTATTGATCAGGCAATGGGTAATAACCAAACTGCAGCAGAGCAGGCAAGTCCGATCAATCTCCTCTCAGATATAAACACCACCTCTCTCACCAGCTGCAACCTGGAAACTTCAGACACCTTTCAGGGTAAAGCAGGAGATACTTATTTGTTCAAGCACTGCTATGAAACAGGAAGAGTGTATTAACTCATTAGCAGTAGTAAGCAAAAAAATGCCACTGTATTTCTCTGTGAAATACAGAATATCAGAAATACTCAATACTCACAGCAAAAGACTCTGATAAAAACCACTATAAATCTGTACATAGTAGCACTCAAATTACCTTCTGATGTATAAGTACTGAAAGTTCATGAATTTTACTGATTAAACAAGACATGTAACTGAAACAATACAGTTACTGTTCTGGCACTGTTTGAAGACGTGTCTTCTCTATAATCATAGTTTAATCCTAAAATTTAAACAAAAAAAAAACTATAAAACCATGCAGTTTCTGCTTCAAAAGTCCTTTATTTCCTATCTGGCACTGGTAGCCCTCAAAAAAAGTTAAATAAACCCAAAGCAAACAAGAAAGGTATTACAAGCTTTAGTGCCTTCATAAACAGACAGTCACATTCATTTTAATTGTTCCATGATAAACAATATAGGCCTGGTTTAGCAAAGGAGATTTAGTAGCTTTTTCCACCAAATTTCTGTGTTAAAACAGGATTAAATAACCAGCGGGCAGCAGAAAGCAATCCTCATAAGCACACTGAAAAACAAGTCATCCAGGACAGCGTAACAAGCTAATCCATGACTTCTTTGATTTGTTTGCTTGTTCAGGGGCTTTGGATTGTAGTGATTAACATAAGGTTTCTAGGTATCGTTAGCAACTCGAGCAACAAGTGCAGTTTGCCATGGTGTAGTTTTGAAAGCAAATTCAAAAAAATCTGGTAATCCACTGTGAACTTCACAAGAAAGTAATCCAGACTTCTGTGTGCACAGAAACAACAAAACACTCTCCTCTACATATTCTGTACTTGATTCAAATGCTGTGGTAAGAAACACGTGTGTGTATATGGCTGCACATCTCCATTTTAGTGGTTACTGTTTATTAATGCACCCAACAGCAAATCCCAACAGGTATCACATTCCAATCATTCAGTTACAGCCACTTGGCCAGTCCTGTTTCTAGGAATACAGTGCACCACTTCAAGTCTCTGCCTTGGTCAGCTTTAACTACTTCAGTGCATATATAGAAATATATGTGCCCCTCCATGGCATCCAAATAACTTCATGGTGCTGAAATAATTGATCTGCCACTCATTGCAGAAGGCAAAAGAAAAAGTATTTAGAGAAGATGGACTTGGCTTACAGCACTTGTTCCTACAAGGGAAAAATGGCTTCAGATAGCAGTGCTAATGGAAAAACTAAATGCAGAAGCATTTCCTCCATAGTTTATGAAAATTTAAACTTATTCCTGCTGACAGGGACAGTTAGTGGAAATGAGCCTGAGAAACCTGAGCAGCTTGGTTTTTAAGACCGAGAAACACCTACTCCAAGATACTGTTAAGAAGAAATGCCTTACCACACAGGACTAACAGTGTGTCTAAGCAGGGTTTTCTCCCTGATGGGAGGAACAGGGGATGATGTTCAGAGAGAACACGTCAGCCTGGCAACAGCACAGTCCCTTTCCTTGCATTCTCCCTGCATCCACAAGTGATCCAGTAAAGGTGTCAGAGCATACGTTCATGTCCAGTCCCTCTGCTGTCCATTTATGACCTGTTGGCTGTGAATCTGCCTAATCACCTCCACAGTAAGAAGATTCAGAGGTCTGGAAGAGAAGTTTAACACTGAAGCTACATGTGTTCTCAAAGGCTACTCCCACGGGGAGTGAGATGGCCAAACCAGAGGAGTTCCGTAAAGAAACTGGCCAAGGAAATTTACAGCAATAGCAGCAAACAACTTAAAGTACTTTTTGCCTTAAGGAAGTTGGCATTTAGAGGTTGCTGCTCGAAGCAGAGCCCAAGTTCCCTGCATCCACGAACAGAGAACAGCACAATATGATTGAACAGTGCCTTCCTCATCCAACAGACGTGGAAGAACTGCCGTGTCTGAGTAGCTGTTAGGAGAGTAACACCTAAAGACAGCATCAAGTCTAACATGCTTATTATGTACCTTTTCTTGTTGTTAATAAATAATTTCAAGATTCTTTCACCCAAAAAAGAAGCCCAGCAATTGCCCTTCCTCCATTTTCTAAAAGCAGTCAGCATAAGCCTATTTTTCCCTTTTTAATAAAAAGGGTTAAGTTTTTAACATTACACACAGATCACTCGAGTCATCTCCATGGAAGTTTCACAAACTGAATTCTGGTCAGACAGGTTGCCTTCCTCACAGTTTGAGGCAACAAATTGCTAAACCCCAGCCCAGAGAGCACCTGCTCCAAGTAGGAGTTAGCCCAATCCCCACAGGGTTCATTAGTGTCGCTTTAGATTGCCACTCCAGTCGGGTTAAATAGGCCTCCTCTGAGTAGCTGCTCCTGAGAGCTTGTTGTGAACAGCTACAGACAGAAGAATTTGCTGTAAGGGTAAAGTCTACAACACCAAACATTCACAGGAATGGAAACAGTGCAATTATTTCATAATGGCATTTAAACATGACTGCTGAAATTAGACACAGACACTACAGACGTAAAGACTCAAAGCAAGTCTTACACAACCAGTTTGATCTCATATGTTTACAATTTTCATATATGAAAAATACCTTGGCAACATAGTTGCTATAGAAGTGCCTCTTTGCAGCCTGCAATATCCACCAAGCTTTTTTCCTTCCTAAGACTAATACTTTAGGTCAATTTAACTCAAAACCTTTAATGAAATATCAGGGTTCAGACACCCAAAACCACAGTAAGTCAACAGAGATCCAATTCCAACTCTTACTTTCAAGCTCATGTCCTCAGTTCTCCTTATTTTATTCACACACAAAGGATATCAGTAGTAAAATACATATATACACACACGGTATACCTAGAAGTACCACTTCAAAGCTGTTTGCTAAAATAAAACAAGAGAAATAAAAAAAAAAATTAAAAAATATTGCAAGGCCAACCAAATTATTCATTATCCCATTTGAAATTTAGCCAGTCAAGTCTGATGTAAATTTCATGGTAAATCTACAGTAGAGCTTGGTGAAATTTTAGATGAAAGTTTATTTAGTAGTAGTATATAAAACTGGCATCAGCCTTTTTACTACATGTCTTCTCAGATCTTTTTTTCTCCCAATGTACAAACAGATCTAACTAAATTTAATAATAAAACTTGAAATGCGTTTTGAAAGTTATCAACATTTTGTGGTTGATGTTGTTTTTGCAGGGGAAACAGTTGGGCTAATGAGCAATGCAAGGAAATTTATTTCTAGACAGGCAAAACCACCACTTCCACTCAGCAATCTGGCCCAGCACCACTCCTGAGCTCCACTATAATTAAAAAAAGGCAAACAGTGCCTAAGTTTTACAACTCATCCATAAGAAAAGCATGAAGGAACGGCCTGCTTGGCTGTATTTTTGAACACATGTGTGCTTGCACATACGCACAGGTGCACAAGTGAAGCAGTTTCCAAATTTGTGTCAGGCAGCCAGAACTGAGTATGTAAAATATCAAAACACATCTACAAACCTTCCACCTACAAACTGCAAAATGCAAGATTGCAGAAATTCAGTTTTAACATGCCAAGATCAAACCTTGAGTAATACACCTAACACCACATTACAGAAACAAAAGAACAACAATCTCCAACTCCATTCTTTTAAATCAATTCTGATTTTTAGGAACATATGGATAATGTATCCTTGTTGCATATTCCCTATAGAGATGCTTACAAAAATCTCTTACTGACCAGAAGTATAAACTTTCCTTTCTTGAAAATGATCCTTTCTTCAAATATTTTGATTTGACTTCAATATTTTGATGTGTTTATTTGAAAGATTACTATCTTCCTGGTCAACAACTCCTCATTCAACAGAATTCGAGATCAATTGTATCTGGCACAAGACATTTGAAAAATTTAAGTGTTACAGAATCATAGAATGGTTTGCCTTTGAAGGGACCTCAACGATAATTTATTTCCAACCCTCTGCTGTGGGCAGGGACACCTTCCACTATCCCAGGTTGCTCAGATCCCCATCCAGCCTGGCCTTCAACACTTCCAACAATGGGGCATCCACAGCTTCTCTGGGCACCCTCACAGCTCAGAATTTTCTCCTAATTTCTAATCTAAACCTACACTTCCAGCTTGAATCCATTCCACCTTGTCTATATGCTCTCGAAAAAGTAGGCTCCCTGTGGGTACTGGAATATTTTAGGAAACCTAATATTCTATCAGACTTTACATTTGAAAGAACCCATATTTGTTCTCATGAGTCTTGTACAGCTATTTTAAGTATACAGAAGACACAAAGCAGCTTTTCTGAGTCAGAAAGAGTTAAAGCAGCTTCCTGAGGAACATTCTTCCATAAGAATTCCTCCTCACAAGTGAAATTAAATCACAAAGGAGAAGGCAGACAGACAAAAAGACTCAAAACTCCATATTGTGGCCAGGATATACTATTTGACATGCTAAAATAGACATGCACAAAGGGAAACACACACACAAGAACAAGAAGGTTCTTGGAGCTTTTTTTCTTATGGGCCAGCTGCAAACACGTAGCTGTTAGCGTTACTGACTGAGGAAAAGATTCATTTATTTCACGCAGCAGCTAAGCAACCTTTGACCACTGTAAGACCTGACAACTTTAATTAGTTTTAGCTTAAAACGGAACCAAACTTGGCTTTGGCGTCTCTCCAAATAATTTTATCCCAGACTGCTCTCTGTTCCTAGCGGAGCATTGCAGTATAATTACTTTAATCTCTTCATAGGCATGTTCCATTTGCTAGCTTTCCAAGGAAATTTACAGCCTTAACATATAGCTCAAAAATAATACAAGTATTTCTCATATTAGTGAAACAGAAATTAACAAGAAGCCTCCATCTCTCACTGGCCTGTGAAGTGAATTTTGATTTTTCAGAAGTTGCTATGCCAAACCTGTGTTCATCACATCCAATTAAAGACACTGGACACAATAGCTCTGTGCAGTGTATGCACAGTGAAGCTGCTAGACCTGTTTGTATGGCTGGGCTTTGGTTCTTTTCAGGTTTTGCTTGTATCATTCTAGACAAGAAAATGACCATCTGGCACAAATTCCAGACATATTAGCAGCCATAACTATTCCAGATTAAATAATGTTATCACGTTGCTATAAAACATTAGCAGCACTTAGAGATTCAGCTGCTCTGATCTGGCCACCTCACCCACATCTCAACAGAGAAAATAGCTGGACCAACCTATTTTTGCATAAAGTCAAAGTTTTCAGAGAGAACAGCAAAGGGGGCCCTCCAGCAGAGTATTCTTCCCTAAGTGTCCTAATCCACACTCCTATTTCCCTGAGCTCTCTGTTGAGCTGCACAAGATGGTCTGTCTGAGAACGAGCCAGGAGATGAGTCTTGGAGCACACAGAGCTGTGAGGGGAATTAAAGAGGAGGCTCTGACAGGAGCCCGATGCTCACAGCTGTGGGCAATCCTGCTGTCTATCGGGGTGCTCAGGTGGGCTCTGCACTTGGGCTCTTCTGCCTTCCAGCAGAGTTTAAGTAACAAGCTGCAAAATGCACACATAATTAGTGTACACATTAATAAGCCTTCTTCTCAATAGGCTTTGGGTTTGGAAATTCACAACTTGAAACATACATATTTACATGGAATGCAGGTGAATCTATCTCATACCTCAGACGGAAAGCAAGTGTCCCTTGCTTCTGTATGAAGCCTCAGAACTTGAGCCCTGTCCCTGTGAAAATGCTCCCTGCACGGCTGAGCTGCTCTCCTCCCAGCACAAACTCCCTGAGCCTGCAGAGAATTGTCAACCGTGATCTTCGTCCAGGAAGAAGAGACAACATTATGGATTTCCCACTATAATTCAGAGCGCAATTTTCATCAGAGGATGAGCTTAATTAAAATAAGACAGGACAGCAGAAGTAATAAAAAACCTTTTAATTACATTTCTACAGTTTTGGATTTGTCCTCAAGCTAGACATCCAGACTGCCTCAGCCTTCACCAAAAATATGAAAGGAATTCAACTGTACAAAGTTTTCCTGAGCAAGCAAAAAAGGACTGAATGTCAAAAAAAATTACTACTTTCAATTTGTGCCTCTCAACCAAAGAATAACTTGCAGGAACAGAGAAAGCAGACCACATTTATTCTAAAAAGGCCAAACTAAGACTTTTTGGTAAATAAAACTAATACATTTCCAAACTCTGCATACACCATGTGCTTCTTCCATACACAGCCCTGTGCAGGAGGTCTGCATTTTCTTCCCCACATTCACCACTACAAAGCTCCAAAGCTGAACTCCATAAACGTTACTACACAGCACCTATAAATGGTTTAATTAAATGCTGTTGATACCAACTCTTCATAAGCCATCAGCGTGGCAACCTCTCATGGGCTCCTCAGTCAGCAAAATAAAGGCGGCCATAGGGACAATGCAATGCTTAACCACAAGATGCTCTCTGGGGGCACACAGGTACCAAGCTAACCAGCCACCAAGTCGTTCACTGCCAGGGAAGCAGGGTGCAACAAAGAAAACAGCAGGGAAATTCACTTAAGTTGCCCAGGCGACAGCAAAGCAACGTGATGACAAATTCCCAGTCGCCCAGTGGCAGGGAAAGCACTGGGGCGAGCTCACACCAGCCCAGGGCTGGAACTGCAGCACACCCTAGTGACCCGAAGTCTCCACAGGAAAAACTAAATAAATTCAATGCTAAGCTCACCCAAAAAGCCAAAGAGCAGTGATTTGAACTCTGCCTCCATTTATAAAACGTTTGGTGCTTGTAAAGAGGCAAAGGATAGACTGGTGTTGGTCGGGACCACCAACCTTTTCCCCTCTTGCCCTCGGAAGGCAACTGTGGTTGTTATGCAGTTTGCCATTTCTTTGGGGCAGATTTAAACGTTGATAATTAATCATTGATGAGCTATGGCTTTGCACTTTGTCCCACTGGCTGAGACCTGACGTGCAGCGTGAGACCTGTGTGCCAATGCCACAGCAGCATCCCAGCTCCAGCAGGACTGCACCAGGACTCTCCTCTCCACAAACCACCAGATTCCAGGGATCTCTGCACACTAGAGCTTATTCCTGTAGTTTCTAGGCTATGCATACAGTCTGCAACATAAAATGTAACAGAAATGAAAATCAGCAGCTTTTCAACAGGTGCTTCAGCTACTGCAACAAACAGTCTATCTGCAATACTAAAAATAACTAAAAACATGGACTTCTCTCCCTCCCCACCTCCTGCAAGCATTTTACAGTTACCTTGCACAACACTATCAAGAAAAATTATTTATATACAGTCCCAGAGCAAATTGCTTCACTAAGGCTGGAAAAGTGATAGAAATCCAGCAAGAACTAATAAAAAATTCAGCACAGCTGACTTCCACATTTTCATGCACTTGCCCAGAACAGCCCTGGCTTGGCAGATCCTAGAGGCTGAGTTCAAACACACAGATAGACCCCTCTCATTCAGGGTAAAGTACTACTCATTTTGATTGCTGAGAAGCTTCTGAATTGCCATAGAACTACAGCCCCAACTCACAACAGCTTGGTCAAGTGGCCCTTTCCCACTCACACCTTTAGCCCATCATTCCTTCATCTTCTCAAAAGTGTACCTTTCTCACACCCTATGGTTTTACCGACAATTGTCACAATCTGGAGGTGTTGTCTTAGTGACTCCATGGACTCAGTATCAAGATAAGCCTCAATAATTCAAACCCATCAAACCACTGAATTTCTTCCCCATGTGCCCCCCTGCATTTCACTGTCAACTTCCTTCTGCTACTCACTTGTGGCACTTCAGTTTTAATTCTCTCCTTTCTCTGCTTTTCCCAGTGTTTCTCTGTGTTTCCCAGTGTGCCTTTGTTTCTCCTTCTCTTGTTTCACTTTGTTTAAGAGTGCTTAAATTAAAGAAGCTTTTCCAATCATTCTGCCACGTCTACAGTTGTTGTTTTTGTTCTCAGTGCAAGCCTGAATTATTGGTTGATCCCAAGCCATGTACCTATGCACACACTTCACCATCACACAATGTCTGATATTCTTCTCATAATGGCTTTAAAGAACAATCACCATTACATGAGACACATTTGGTACCCACAGTAGCACTATTTCAGACAGGAATATATACCAAAAAAATAATTTTGGGGAGTTGAAGTTTCAGACTGTTAAGAACATCATGACTACAGCAAGTACTTACAATGGATCATTGTACCTACTAATGAACAAAGCCTGTTGAAACACTAAACTACATGATTATTGCTTAATTTCTAGATGTGGATACACCTCATTGCCTCTCTGTACAGACTACACTTTGAAGCTGAAATAATGAACTACATGATTAGAGAGCAGCTTTTAAAAAGACCAAAATTTAGTGCCTTTTTATTAAATACCGGGGGAAAAAAAACTTCAATGAGAAATTGTCCTTTAACACATCATTTTTCAAGACTTTTATATGTCCTTAAATTATGTATGAACAATCCTTCCCAACTGAACATGACTATGCCTGCACTAAATTTAAGAACTCGTGCAGCTTTTTCCAGGTTCACCGCTTAAACTCAAATCTTTTGAGTGACACAAGTGCCTTATTTAAAATCAGCAGTTTCATTAAACTTGCAAGCTATTATATGTGATGCAAGTATTAAATTTCAGAAGCATAATGTGTTGGTACCAAAAAGAGTCATCCATGCACTCTGTAAATTAAATATCTTGGACAAAGGAGGAAGACAAACGCTTTGGAAGTATCAGATGTGGATTTCCCATCCTTAAGACGAAATAGCTGACATCAGTTGAGAAGAGAAATCCTACATCCATTAACAAATCACATTTAACACCTTCTCTCAGCAAGGTGTTAAAAAGAAAGAAGTGAGCCACCAGTTGCACTGGTGTAGAAGAACAGTAATAACCATCCATAAACAATCTCTCCAAACAGCCTTCTTGCCATTCCCTTCTGCCATCAGCTGTCTTCACACAAGCATGCATGTGACATGGCAGACAATTCAACTGTGACACTTCACAGAAAAGGAAAAAGAAAACATTTAAAAGAAGATATAATTAAAAGAAATTTCTAGAATATAAAAACAGTCCTTTCCCCTGTGCACCACTGAAGTTGTATTAATAGATTTACCTCAATATTGCTAAGAACCAGCCCTCTGGGTTACCTGGACCAGTTTGTACTGAAGTTGAATTAAAAGCCTAGGGCTGTTCAGCAACTGATTTTATTTCCAGTTCATATGCACATTTTCTTTCTCACCTAATTCATAGATTCATTATATGCACTGACAAGGGATCAAAATTCAGGATTGTAACTTAAAAACTCTTCAGTCTCACTAATTATATAGGATTTATCTTCTGTATTTGCACTATGCCACGCAAACTGCTGACGGTTCAGATTATTTCCTTAGCTGGTCTGGAAGAAACACTTAAAACTGCAGCTAATTTTTTTTTTTTTTTACAGCAAAATACAGAGTGCAAATATTCACACACATTATATGCTGCAGTCCAGATACTGAAAACTAAATACTACACTTCAAGTGTATAAACATCATCTAGACAGAGCCCATAACGAAACAGCGTAACAACCCCATGCAAAGAAGTTAAGCCAATTCATTAACTGATTTCACCACAACCAGAAAGCACCCAAACTTCCACTTCTGACATTAAATCATTCTCTGTCTCACCAGAGTAAGTCCACATTTGCAGCACTGTGTTCATGCCAGGACTGGAGAAAAATTAGACCCAAGACACAACAACTGTAATTTCTAAATTATGTATTTAGCAAGACTTTGTAAGATAATGTTGTTTAACAGAGGTAATAAAAATTTTAAAAGAAAAAGAAGAAAATTAAAAATCAAAGCAATATTTCTAGCAGGAGGAATGTTGGCTTTGGCCAAGAATTTAAAAAAAAAACAACCCTGATTCAGGAGACCACATTGGGGAAGAGAGAGACCACTCAGTTTGCACAGATCCAAAGTGCCCTTTTCCTAAAGCCCTCTATCATGAAACTACGCTCTTCCCTCACTGCCACAAACAAGCCCAAGCCCACTGGAGTTCCACAGGCCCCAGCTCACAGCTGCATCTTTTCTTACTGAGGAGGGGTGCTTTACCACCTTCAACACCAAATATCAAGGCATGACTGCCTTGAGCCTCCCTCTCATTAAACAACAACAACAACCAAAAAACCAATGCCACTGATAAATCAGATTCATGTCCCAAGCCAGGGAGAGGGAACGATAATACTTCAGCTTTCAATTTAATCAAAGCAAAAGAGTGAGCTTTTCACTACGTATCTTGGCTAAAAAAGAAACATGTCCTAGCTTAGCTCCATCATGCCTGCACCAGCAAATTGACTTAATTGTCAGCAAGGAATTATGAAATATGAAGTGACTCCAGCAGCGCTCCAGGGAGACTCCTGAGGCACGGTGTCCATAGCAGAGACACCAAAGTGCCATCCATCTCACTCTCACCCTCAGGCAAAGCAAACAGCCTGGGCTCTCCAAAAGAGGCCGCCAAGAAGAACAAAACCTGGCTTTCCTGAATGATTTGCAGTGGCCCAAATAAGAAATTTAAATACATCAGCACAGCTTCCCTGGCTGCTGGAGGTCGTGATTTGAGACAGGGATTTGTAGCTATAAGGCTACATCCAGTTTCAGCTCACAGGGGCCTGTCTCTCCTGCCTCTCCTCTCCCATCCCTCTCCCCAGCGAGGAGAAAGGGCAGAAGGGGAGGGGCAGTCAGCACAAGCTGCTCTGCTGGGTGCTAGCATCACAGGACAGCACAGGAGAGAAGGCAGCAGAGATACTGCTAAGCTCTGCTTTCTGACTCCAATCCTGCTTTCAGTCTGACGATGCTGGCACAGCAGAAGAGGAGAAGCCACGTGTAACTCAGCCCCCGGACATGGGCACTAAGAAGGAAATCGGGAGCCCAAAACTTTTTGCTGGGTCTTTGACAAGAACTATAGAGACAAGCACTCCCACCGAAAAACACCCCTTTGGCCTGTCTGTCAGGGGATTCACTTCAAATTTGAAAGAGTTCCTGGTTTAATCTCATCTATTACTGGTGGTGGGGACTAGTCTGAACTAGAGTTGCCGCCTCTGAAGCTCTAAACTCCTGACCTGAAGAGCCTTTGGGCTCTAAGCCCTGCCAAAACTTCAAGTTTGGGCCTCCTAAGCAGGTTCTTTTATATCAGCAGGGAGGGGGAAGATACAGAAATCACTCTTTGTGGTATAACAGCCCTAATATTGATCACTCAGCTCCCTGAAAATGCTGTGTTTATTATCCAGTGCAGGGCTGGGAGGGTGAGGAGGTTGAACCATGGCCAAGGCTAGAACTGCTGGTTGGCAAAACTCCACTGACATATCACAAAAATCATCTGGCCTCCAGCACTCAGAGCTGCCTTCATCCAGGGAATCAAAGAAAACCAAGACCTAAGTATTTGCCTTGGTCTATCCTTCCCCCAAGGTTGATTCAGTTGTTTTATATTTTAAGGTACCGGACAACCTACAATTAAAATTGGTTCAGAACCTTAGAAATATGTTGTCAGTAATAAATTCTCTCAGCTTCCCTGGCTGGGAGAACTGTGCAGGTAAAATTCTTCACCATTCTTCACTGACTGACTGTTCTGAAAATCATTCCAAAATTTTATTTTAATTTCAGAAAGAGTAATATCACTACTCATTATCATTGTAGAAATTCAGAACTAGTCAAGTGACCTGGACCACGCTGCTCAACATAATCTCTTCAAAGTGGGCTGAAACTGACAGGATGAGAAAAGAGAGTTCCTCTGAAATAGCCTCTATACCCCAAATTCTTAGTAATGTAAAGGGAATGGGTTGCCAGTTACTATTATCTGGCATATCAAGTCACAGGGAAGACTTACTTTCCTCTATAACCTGGTTTGATAGAGTTGAAAGCAATACCACCTCTTTCTTACATAAAAAGTTATTTCACATGACACAAGAGTACAGTTGCCTTGAAAAAGCAATATGGTTCACACTTTAAATTTAAAAAGCATTTCTAACATGGATTTGCAATGCAAAACATTCTAAATACAAATCAAATATAGCTGACAGAACCATCTTTTTGAGGCAGCCCACAACTAGGCATGCCAGATATTAACTATTTCTATTTATTACTCGACAGAAAACAGCTTTCAAGCATAAAATGAAGGTGCTACAGAGACATATTTAAGTGATTCATGTTGCACACAGATTAAAGTTACGGTGGCACAGACATGCAAGTGATAAAAGAGAGAAGGAGCAATAATCCTAAAAGTTCTTCAAATCAGTGTTTTTCCCCCAAGTTTCAACCACTCAGACACAATAGACAATGAAAGCCCCAGGCTTCAAGGCTTCACTGGTGAAACCATCTGAGAACAAAGGCCATTACAACATCTCTCCTACAAGAGCCTAGTCATCTTTCCTTCACGAGGCTGCAGAAGAGAAGAAGCTGCAGAGCTCCAAGAGCTCCTCTGCAGCCAGGAGCAATGTGTTAGGGACAGGCTACCCCAAGGGCAGGAGGAACAGGACCCTCCTCGTCCCCTCCGGGCCATTCAGACACATCGTGCAGGTGACAGTCCAGGCAGGAGACACTGAAACGAACCTTGAATGTTCCTGTCACCTCGGAGTGAAGGGAAGAAGTCTGGGAGTAGCAGCAGTTCATCGCCCCACTGCTGTGAGCAAAGCACAGGGCCCTGCAGCACCTTCAATACTGTAATTAAAACAATTCCCAGACACATCCAAATCGCTCTGAACAATGATATATTACCATGCAAGTGACTACTCCTTGCACTTGATGCAAACACACTTGCCATTGTGCTTGGATTAACAAGCAAATACCACTTTCACAACCTTCCACCCACCTTTGATGTATATTTAGCTGCCATTACTAATTTTTATGACTGTGACAGCAGGTCACACAAAGGAGTTTGGAGCCCAGGTTTTTAAAGCCAAGCTGTACCCTTAATACCAATTTCTAAGTGAGAGGCATTCTGAATTCCTAAAGAAAGCAACTCGTGGTTTTGCAAACAGAAGTGCTTTTCTTTTCTCAGAAAATCAGTTGCTAACAGCCATAGGTCAAAACGAAACTTAAACTGCATTTCACAGTCCATAATTATTTATTTAACAAGTAATGGAAACTGTATTTCAAGGGACTAACATTTCCAAGACCTGCAGCAAATGGCAAAGCAGTAGGCAAACCCAAAATCCTAGCAAAGGGTGGAAGACTCAGCAGCCAAGAGAATCAAGCAAAAGCAATTCCTTCTGCTCGAGGAGAAGGCAAGGGAGCCGGGCAGGGTCAGCCAGCTACACAACAGCAGTTTTGGACATTAACTCCCACTACTGCTTTTGTTTAGCCCATTTTCTGCATCTAGCAAATTAGATAAGATAAACCTAAAGCTCACTTGCTCCAATCAAAGTAGACCTTCCCCTGGTCCATATTTAACTGCATGTATTTAACGAGATTATGTTACAGACAGAAATGCTAATTCCCATGCTGACCTTCCTGCACTGCTTGCATTGACTGAGACAGTGTTGAGACAACATCTGTGCAAACCCAGAACAACCCAGCATGTTCAGGGTTAGAAACAGGAAGGGAGGAAAGAGCAAACACACATCTGGACAGAGGAGTGTGTGCAATATTAACACTACAGGGATAATCTCAGCCCACCAGCTGACCTCTTGCTGCCAACATTTTGTAAGTAGACAGAAGAGGCCTCAAAGAAGTCTTCTCTTTTGTGTCCCAACATGTGGAAATTACTTGACTGGTTTGGGTTTTTTAAAATGCAAAAGCCTGAAAAAACCCACAACGCTGTATGCCTATCTTGACTGAGAACACACAGTTGCAACTATCAGCTTAAAACCCCCACAATCCTTTAGATAATCCCCCCCAAGTCCTGATTAAAAGTGGATTTAATATTATGAAACGAAGCATAATTGTTCAAGACGACCTTGAGTAGTTTCTTACACCACTCTACTCCATCAGTGCAGTCAAGATGACAGCTGCACTGTCAAATATATGATAAGACAGGCTGATAGCAAGGTCTCTCCAAAATATTTTCCTCTCTGAAGTAAAACAGATGCTTACAGCTCTCCCAAACCACGCCTGTCTCCTGCTCTATTTCAAACTCACACTGAACACACGTAATGAAATGGAGTCGGCATTTAATAAGCACGAGCTGCATCAATGGCCTGTCCAACGAGCACGCCTCGAATACATGCATTTTGTTTCCTCTGCTTGAGTCATTACGGATTTTATGTCCAGGAAAATGAAGGCACGCAGGCCCAAAAGCGTTTTACGATAGCAGGGGCACTATTGCCACCTGCTGTCAGAAAGGATTCTTGCATCCCACGCCACCCTAACTGAGAGAGGTCACAGACTTGTGAAGAAATCCAGCTTAGCAGGTATTTTGCTTGGATACTGCTAGTTTTCTCTAGAACGAGCACACAAAAAGCATCCAGGGTAACCGTGGCATGAAGGATCAATAATCCCACCCGGGTCAGAGAAAATAAATGGGTTCAACAACTGATGCACAAAGGAACAAGGAGAACACAAGGGTCAAGGTAAAACAGATACTGTCCTGAAAGCATCAACACTGACAACAGACTTGTAAATAAATCCAGCCACCATAGACCATCAGGTTAGAGATCAGGCTGCTAAAACACCTACCTTGCCCATATAATAATAGATTTCCAGAAGACAAGCAGACTATGCTGGAACCTGCCAGAGGAGAGAGTTGGCCACTAACTTTGTATCAGTATCAATCACAAAATGGCCTGTTTTGGAAGGAACCACCAAAGATCATCTAGTTCAACCCCTCCTCACCATTGGCAGGGACATCTTTCACTAATCCAGGTCACTCAACTTCCCTCCAATCTGACCCTGAACATTTCCAAAGATGGCATCCACAACTTGTCTGGGCAAACTGTTTTAGATAATTTGGTATCTGATACGTAAGAATCATGCACACTCATCTCATTCCACTCAGACTTCTGTGGGAGCACAGAACAACGTGAGAAGTCAAAAAGCATAGCTCTGAATCTCAACATCTGTGTCTGGTGCTTCAGCCCACAGTCTGTTAGCTCAAGGAGCCTTTTGAGTGCATTGTTCCAGTGGAAAGTACATTTCCTTCTCTACCGTTTTTTAATGGCTTCTCAGTAAGCCACTGAACACTGAGATCCGGTCCCACTGCTTGGACTCATCCCTTGACTGCCATTAACATGCAGTGCCTGGCCATATGGCAGCAGAGTGGCAAAGCTCTGCTCGAGGCATGTGAGTTCAGGTCTCCCTTCCAGCACTGGCAGCACACCCCACGGGGCAGGACCATGTCCAGGCAGCTGAGGAACACTGCCACCAAAAGACATCTCCATTACTACATGAGCACACTGGTGGAGTACTGGAATGAAAGTATTTCACCACAATTCACTTCCCCTTCCCAAAGCACCCCAGAAGTAGGAACAAAGTTCTTCCCTGATGTGTGTCTGCAGCACTGCCAAACCTGTCTTTTTTTAATGCTTGAGTTACACTAATTATACCTGAGATATCTTCAAAGTGCACTGCAACCACCCTTCCTGCAGAGCAATTCTGAGTGAGCCTCCTCAGTCATAAGCCTTGGCCACACAGCTCCAGCAAATGGTGTTTGACTGAGGCAGCACCTGCAGTTCTCCACCTCAATTAAACCACTCCTCAGCAGCCCTTGCCTTCCCTTTCATTGTCTTGAATGCTGTCACTATACACAGAATGAATATTACACTACAGGGAAGAACAGCACTGAAATGAAATTACACCAAAAGCAGAGGGCAAGTTTAACCACATCTGCTGCTCACCAGCCAGGCTTAAAGCACTTTACACAGAAAGCAGTAATAGACTCTCTCACAGATGTCACAACTGAGCATGACCGAGTCCCTCAACTATTAACATTGACTTTCCTGATGAGTAAGTGAGGACTATATATAAATTAGTCTGGGGTTTTACACACAACTGTAATTGTACCAACTGTAAATTAACTTGAGAAACCTTTGATTAACACCACAGTCTGCTCACAGTAAAGATGAAAACCAAATTAACAACAATTTGTTAGCAATATTGGTTCTATTCCTAGAGGAAATTACAACAGTGTAAGTTACATAGGCAGATGCCAGATGACTCCATACAAGAAATTTCAATACAAGTTTTCCATTTCCCTATCTGTGCACTGGAGATAAAACATGTAAATATGTTTACAAAACATTCTAATGGACAGTAAACTAGCTAAGAAGCTCCCAGTATAATCAACCATTTATGTTTAGCTCAACTGAAAAAAAAAAAGAATAAAAAAAGCCATAAAACAAAACAATACCAATAAATGTAAAAATCCCATGTCAAAATGCTATAAGCAACTTAAGGGCAGATTTTACATTTTGTTTCTTCCATATTCAATAACAGGAACATTTGAGTTAAGAGACTTATTTTCATAGCAAGTTATTGAAGAATCATTTCAAATGAGCTCTAGGGTAAGAACTACTGGTCACTGTAAAATAAAAAAGGGGAGAATAAGTATACACACAACACCAGACCAGGCTGAGTGAGTGACTCAAATACCTTCGTAATATTCAGACAGGCCACTTTTGAAGTAATTTCTGCTTCAGAAGTTACAAGATGAAAATTCTGTGAGATAAATTAAGTTGCCAAATGAAATGGATTAGCAATCAGTGAAATTGCCTGATGTCAGATCTGTTCCAGATTAGAATCCATCCTTTTTCCCCACCTGTTCATTAAGCACCAAGTTCAAGGCAACTGCAGTGACTGATTGCACATTAACAAGCTGTTTGTGTGGAAAGGCAAAGTTCAGTCCCTATCTATACTTACACACTTGTGTGACTGTAATTCACTGATAATATATTCACTTCCCAGTATCAATACATAGCTCTTCTACCTTGAGGTGTAATTTTGAACTTGAGAAAAAAAGGAACACCTCATTAAGTTAAGCAGTCATATTCAAGGTCAAGGCCAGGAAATGATGAATCTGGAAGAAAATATGTTGCTACCTCCAGATAAAAAAGCTGCATAAAGATATTGCTGTGACACAGAAATACTGAAACAGGGTTGTGAAGTCAGAAGCCTGAGGGAGGGAAGGCATATTTCACTAGGAAAGGTGAGACTCAATATGAAAATATCTATTTCATCCGCTAAATCAAGTCATGCAGGGGCTCCAGTGAAAACCAGTCCTGCAACAAGCAAAGCAAACAGAGTATTCAAAACTGAACACTTTCCAGTTCCACACACTTTCACTACCAGGACAGGGAGGTACAGCAGGACAAGCATCTAAAACTTATAAAAATATTTTTAAAAACTCAGCTGCAATTCTGTCCCTGGAAACACCTCTGCCTCTTGAAGCAACCAGGAGAGCATCATCACCTCCACACACCTTCCTTCCCTCAGCCAGCCCTACACAGTGCACCCAGGACCACGAGGAACCTGCTCCTGCCACACCAGCACTCCCAGCTGAGGCAGCAGCTCACTTCACACAGGCACATGGTTTCCTGTAGAGGAAACCTCTTCTGGAGCAATGTCAGGCTCAGCAACCAAATTCCAGCAGCAGGGGTTAGTGAAAATGGGACATGAAGAGTTGTTTACTTAAGTTAGTCACCAACTCTTTTCTCTTTATCAGAGAAGGATTTTAAATCACATTTGTATTCTCATTTGGAAAAGATTAATTTTAAAAATTGAGAGTTCCTTCCCCAAATTTTTGAGTATTAGAAATGATTCTAGCACTCAAATACAGTTTCAAGGGAGACACCTAGTTGCTATAACCGTAGCAACTCTCTAATTGCAAATTTAGATGCAATAGTACAGACTTAGTACCAGAAATATCTAATTGAATAGAAATGAACATCTTCCTTTTTCCTGGAGATTAAAGGTTTCTGTTCTCAGTACCATACCTTTGCACTGATACCAAGATTATTTTTCAAAGAAGAAATATTATCTCTTGCAGTGTTCTGCAAGTCATCATCCTCCTCCCTATCAGATAAAAATAAGGAGAATCCTTTTTTCCCCCTGACATAATTTTTCCCCCTTGATCTTCCTCCCAGTAAAACTCCCTCACAAGCATATTACTGCATGCCTCCTTATCTTATAACTGGACAGTAAGATTCATTAACAGGCAGGAAGTGAATGACCTGAGGTCAGCAGTGATGAACTGCTGCTTTAGGTGTATGAGGGACACAGACATCCCCATCACACCCACTCCAAAATACCACTCCTGTACCTACCTACTTCAGATAGTTACTGCAGACACAAGTTTTCCTTATTAAAAATGCAGAGGAAATGTCTTTACTGCTTAGTTGGTACTAAAAATATTGAAGGACTTATTTTTCAAACCTTACTCAGGCTTTTACTGCTTAGTTGTGCATTTGGGATTGCCAGAGGGACTAAAGGACACCCCTCTCCCCTCCCCTAGACACAGACACACCACACCCCCTCTGAGCTCCATTCTGATGGCTTGTTCAGATGTTGGCCAATTGTGGTTCTCTGGCTTCCAAGTGCTTGAAGCACTTCTGGCATCAGGATGAAATGACATCCAGGAACATTTAATCTGCTAAAAACTCCAGTCAGCACAGATTAATGCAGTAAGTACAAGCCTCAAGGAGAACCTGTTTACATTCTTGGAGTGTAATAACAAAGCACAGAGGAGGACACAGGAGTAAAACCAAGATTTTCACACAAGTCTTACCTGAATCCTTAAAAAAATGTGTGAAGGAAAATAGCATAACAGGACACCTTAAGCAAAATATCAAACTAATACCTGTCTGCAATGCAATCAGGACTAAGGGAGTTCTAGGAAACAACTGTGTAAGGAAAAGCCATTTACAAGGTAGATAACGAGCATCAATCTTAACAAAATTGCACATCAGCTCCTTTGTCTCTCACAATGCATCTCATCTCAGATCCTCACCCTGGTCTTGAATGGTTTCAAAGAGGCTGTTTTGATGTGGTTCTTTTGACAATGAGCTAAGACTCAAACTATATGTAAAATATTTTTGGAAATGTGGTTCTTTTGACAATGAGCTAAGACTCAAACTATATGTAAAATATTTTTGGAAAGTAAGTAATGTTCAGTTTGTCTGCTAAAAGTCTAGGACAAAAAGGGATCCTTTGGCAGCAGTGCTCATCAATGATATCCTGATATTTAGCTACAGAAGATCACCATTTATATTAATTTATGTCTCATTTCCTCCTTACATATTTGAGAATACACTTTTCTTTTTTGCATCCACATCTGGAGACAATTTGAACCACCTGGAACCCATCCCAGAATTCGCCAGAACATTCCCTTTACTTCAAACGTGTTTAGTCCTTCACATAAGTCAGTGTAAACATTCAACTTGTAAGTACCTTCCTGTGGCTTTAATTTGGATATGGCTTGCTGTATTTTAAACTATTTATTACAGGAGACAGTTAATGGGATTTCTAAATTCAGAGAGAAAGTCTCCAGAGGGTCTCTTCCCTCCTTCCTAACCTAGAGCTTGCAACAGATAGGAGGG
This sequence comes from Notiomystis cincta, assembly GCA_013398075.1. Classification (NCBI taxonomy): domain Eukaryota; kingdom Metazoa; phylum Chordata; class Aves; order Passeriformes; family Notiomystidae; genus Notiomystis; species Notiomystis cincta. The sequence goes on from VZRX01010213.1 coordinate 149,276, forward strand.
AGCCAGTCATTAATATTTGGTGTAGTCAAAAGGCATTAAGTACAAAAAGAACTTGCACAGATTTACCTCCAAAACCCCTCTCCCCTACTCCATATTCAACAGGCTGCATTTTATTCAACTTACACACAGAAACTGGGACTGTGGCTACTTACTGCTTCATGTCTTTGAGGCTTGGATAACTTCAGCTGCAGAGGGAAGAACAGTGGAGTTCTCCGGGAAAGCATCATACGGTGCACAAACATGGGTTTAGATACTGAGACCCTACAACTTCACTCAAACTCTTTGATTTAAACAGAATCTCAGCACAGCAGATGTGCTGCATGAATAATATGGACCTGGAGCCAAAACACCTTCCTCATGGAGCTTTCCATCTATCCTCCACAGCTGGAAAGGTTAACAGAAAAAAGTAACACTGAAACCAGGAGCAAATCAAAGGCTTAGACTTAATTACTGAACTGACATATAGACAGCATATGGTTTTTCTGTAACTGTAAATTAGTATTTTAATCTAAATTTATTAATATCTCGTAATAGTTACCATATCATGCCCTTTAGGAACTACAAAAGGTTACAAAAGAGTCAGAAGAATCTTAAAAATCCACCTGTACCAAAGCTCTGGCCCTCGGAGTGCTGTTTTGTGTCAGTCTGATACACCAAAGTATCACTATATAAACATGTTCCTTTCAATAAGTACCTTTGCCAATATCTAATCTCAACCTCCCTTTAAGCCAAAATTCAATTTATAGAAGACAATGGTAGAAACAACTTCTTTTTTGCCAAAAGCTTTCTAGATACTTTCAGATGTTATGTCTCTCTTTAGGTCTTTCAACTTCAGTCTGTTTTGAGTGGCCTTTAAACTTTTTCTCAAAATTGCATAAACATGTTGATTCGATTCTTTTTTTTCTCCTCAGAGAGATGCATTTCTCACCAGCATGGCAGGCAGATAATAGGTTTATAGGCAGATAATGTCATTTACAGTCTGGGATAAAGTTTTTTTGGACCTTTCAGGAGAATTAAAGGGGGATTTAAATAAAAAAACCCAAAGTATTCCTGTTCTAAAGCTAATCCATAACTAGTTCCAGCCTGTAATTTAAGGAAGGCCTATGAACAAAGAAAAGCTAAATATAAATGGAGAGAAGTATGCTAATATTGGCTTACTGGAAAGCTATAAAGCAAGTTAGTCAGCAAAAGCACTGCTGGAAAAATCATCTTTAAAAAAGAATGAGGAAAAAAAATTACAATATTAAAGCTTCAGAGGCCTTGTCAACACAGTGAGGAGAGGATCATGTTACATGGATGCTACTGTATTGTTATTTAGGAAGGCTTTTGTGCATCAGGAAACTAGAAGATTAATTAGAATTTTTTGCATGGGAATACCAGCCTCAGTACTTGGAATGCAAAGATGTATTTAGAAATGGCAAAGGATTCCACCTGTACTTCACACAACCCATCAGCAGACGTCCACTGGTGAAGTGTCACACAACCAAACAGTCCAAGAGAGTCTGTTCCCTGCCCTCTGCTGTGTGTGAGCAAACATCCCTGTGCTCTTTACAGACAGGAACCAGTAGCTCCACACAACATTTTCCTCTGAGAAGCAAACACACCCATTTTGGCCATGACAACCCTGGCAAGCCCTGAACTTCATTCCACCACACAGAAGATACTGCAGTATGTTTCCTTCCAAGAAATTAATACCACCAAAACTACTTCTTGAAAATTAATCAATGCCACTCAAATCCTAGGGAGGAACAATTTCCAGCCTCAGGACACACAAACCACACACTCCTTTTGGAGTGGAGAGTGCAGGCAAGATTTGGCTATGGGCTAAGGGTAAACCTTCCCATTGCTTTTTTGCCAAAAAACTGAACCAGCTTACTATAACCTAATACACAAATTAATTAATTGCACAGGCATTTTCCTCTTCTACTCACAAGATGCTACACAAGTTCTTCACTTCGGCTGCACACATGGAGACACGGTCACTGAGCAAGAGGCGGCACTGAAACACTTAAAACTCTGTAGATCATGGCCAAAAACTTGAAAAATACCATCTCCCAACAAGAAAGCAAATATGAAAACCACTTAAAACAAATTCTGTTTTCCTTTCACCTTCGTGTTAAAGTTTTCTTAAAGACTGGAATGCACTGCATGAGCTTAGTAACTAAAACGAGCCTTCTACAACACAAAGCAGGAAGGCTCAACTAACCAAGTTAAGTCAAAATATGGACTCAAGATCAATTTTTTCACGGCAACCATGCTATAGAAGTTTCACAATCCCTGCCACAGTAAATGCACACAGGCTAAGCAGATGCAATATAAAGGAAATGGGGGAAAAGCCATATTTTCCAAGAGATTCCCACAAGACACCCTAGTTTTAGGCAATTTTTCAGAGTTCACACTTGTGCCATGGAGCTATGAAGGATTTTCAGGACATAGCAACACAAAACATCGAACCACCTACCAGCATTGACGATGGCATCGACCTCAAGCAGCGTAATGTCACCTCTGTAGAGAGAGACTTTCTCACTCAGGCTTTTCTTCCCTTGCAGGTCTTCTTTAGCGTTTTCACCTACAAACCAAGAAAGCAGAAAGTCAGCACGGGTCCCAGGTGGTTATTCACAAGCTTGAAGAGGCAGCAGACCAGGGACACTACAGCTGTCAGAGTCCTTCAGTTTCACCTCGAGAGGGCACCGGCAACCCGCAGAGACACCCGCGCTGCCCTCACATCACTGCTGCTTGAAACGTGCAAACACGAGCTAGCAGGAAGCACTGAATCCTTAGCCACGTACCGCTGGACTACAAAAATGTTGAAACATACATGTTTTCGGAGAGAGGTCCAACAAGGAATTTTATTTGGTAATCACAAGGCTGTAAGTTGCAAAAACAAACTGATGAATTAATTAAGATAACCATCCTAACTAGAATAATAATGTCTCCAATCCAGAATTACACCAAATGAGTACAAGCACACCATTTCCCAAAATTCAGAATGACTTCTGAAGACATGTAGCCAGACAACAAGCCTGAAAAAAAATCAGTGCAAATTTTCAACTTGGAGCTTGGTCATCTTAAATTGCTCAGGTGGGAGGAGGCAGGTGGTGATGACAACATACACTTTGAAACAGACTTGTAACTAGGTAATGGTACCGTAGGTCCTTTATTCCCGTAAACTCTTTGAGATTTTCCATCACCAGTACTTCATTTACACCCAATTCAGTCTATAGAACAGTTCAGTTACCTCAAACACTTGCACAAACGTACTGCCCCCAAAGCTTCACCAAGTTGGACATGAACATCACTAGCAACAAACCGAGGAAGGAAGATTATTAAATTCACTTTCCCTATTACTTTTCTAACATTCTTTCCAAGACAAGTCTCAAGAAGCTTGAGTTCATCTACTGGTCAGAAACAGCACTCATTTGCTGAGGTAATTACTAAAGTGTGAATCAATTCCGAATCTTCAGAACAAGTGAAGTTTCTTGATAAGCAAAAAGAACCCTCAATATTTAGTGAGAAAGTAGAAGCAGCCCAAATTTGTCTCTCTAGTCTTACCCTGCATTTCCACCGACTCAAGAACACCGACTGGGACCTGTCAGCAGCTCCATGCTGAGCGCACGGGAGCACATCCCCAGGCTCCTGGGGTCCGTGGCAAGACAGAGCAGCGGGCAGAGCCCGGCAGAGCTCAGCCCCTCCGGCTGCCCTTCCCTTGCCATGGCCGCGCTGCGGCTGCCAGGCGACAGCCCTGTGACATCAGGGCCGAGCCAGCGCCTCGCACAGAGCCCGCGGGCACCGCTCGGCCCGGGCTCGCGGCTCCTCGGCAGCTCCGCCATGCTCCGCCCGGGGCTCTCCCTGCTCCTGGCGCTCTGCGTGGCCTCGCTGCTCCCCGGCACGCTCCGAGCTCTCGGCTGTGCCCCCGGGCAGGCGGCCCGGGACGANGGCGCTCTGACCGCGCTCCCCGCCCTGTGCCCCCAGGACTCGGCCTGGCCCCGCTCGGCCTGGCCCGGGAGCTGCTGCCTGGCCGGCTGCTCCCCCCGCAGTGACGAGGCCACGGGGCGGCAGGAGCAGAGCGCTGCCTCCGGCGGGAGCTTCCTGCGGCACCTGCGGCAGCGCTGCCGGCCGGGGAGCGCGCTGCAGCGGCGGGGGAACCGCGCAGCCTGCGAGCGCTTGGACGAGGAGGCAGCGCTGTGCTCCGACTGAGAGCGCAACACCCGCCGGGCAGACGGAGCTACACTCAAAGACTACTTACAGCTTATTATTAAAATGATGTATTAGGTAAGACAACTTACCAACAAGTTGATCGTAACTCTTGTGAGCAAGTGAAGTCAATGGCCACTAAATCATCTCTACTTGCATGCTCACAAAGGATGGAGTTGATCCTGGTACGTCCTTTCTAAAATTTGGAGGTTTAGGCTATTACTGCTGACACACTGAAGTGGAAATACTGCCGTAGGTCCTCCTTTTGTCTCCTCTGCCCCAGCCTCAGTAATACATTTCTGCTGAAAATCTTCATCAGAAACACCTGAACATTCATGTCCCACCCCCACTTTTCCCCTCTAGACACAGCCATCATCTTCTACCCCTCCGCCTATAAAAGCCAATTACACTCAGCTGTTCCTCCTTTGGTCATATTCAAAACACCTGAGTCCACAGAGCCACAGCCTGAAGTAGGATGAGGCTGATTAGCTGAGCTCTTCACACCAAATAGAGAAAATAGGCAGTCCTAGCCCTCAGCTTTGTTTGCAACTCCTTCCAGCTCATTCCAAAGGAAAAGGGCCTTTACAGCTTACACAAGGGTAGAAAAACCCATCAGACTAAGTCAGCAAGAACTGCACTTGAAAAGAAAATGGGTGAAGTTCATCTGCACCGAGTGGACAAGAGACCGTCAGAACATCTCACTAGAGGGAGCCCCCACCCAGGACATCAAAATACTCAGCTGGTGCAATGGACAAGGATGGCACAAACCTACAGCACTGGAAAATCAGCCCTGAAACTCAATCACTGCTCAAATAGCCAGAGCTTTATAGTATATTAGTTTTTTAAACAGGTCTCAAGCATCCAATTACAGAAATCCCTACAGCAATACCAAAGAGCTTACCACTAGAGGGAAGAGAAAAACCTACAGCTGGAAGAGTTTATTATAAAAAACCACTACATTTGCATTTTAGAACGACCACTAATGCAAGAGCAGAGCACACACAAAGCAGTAAAAATAGGTACCAAAGCCCCATAGTATAAAGCAATACCTATGGCAAAGCAGAAGTCTCTTGGCACTCCATGAGCAAAATCCAGTAAGAGAAGAAATTGAAGACCAGCACAACAGAGAAGGACTGAGGGCAGCGAGGCTCACACTGTTATAAGAGAAGTCTGTTAAACAAGTCACATGACACATTTCTCCTCAAGCTCATCAAAACAAGCAGCAAANGAGAGAAGAAGGACTGAGGGCAGCGAGGCTCACACTGTTATAAGAGAAGTCTGTTAAACAAGTCACATGACACATTTCTCCTCAAGCTCATCAAAACAAGCAGCAAACTGCATTGCAAGAAAAAACAGCTGAAAATTGGAGGGTTTCATCATTTCTAATCAGCTTTACAATTCCCAGCTGAAGCAAATTAATTCCGAGTTCAACAGAAGTAAGTCTGCCCACTACCTGATGCCTGCTACAGCAGCTGCTAGCAGAGACATGTATCCCAGAAGGAAGGCTTCTCCAAAAGGATCTGGAAAAAGAACCTAAGGGACAAGAATCACATCATCCCTAGACAAGAGGCAGCCCTTCCACTCCTGAAAGAATCTCAGCAAATATTTGACTGGGACACTAAACCACTTTTCTTGGGTTGCTGAAAACACAAAGGAGATGAGTGAGCTTTAGGAGTGCATCTGACCCTGGGGCAACGTGCAGCAACAATTCTGCTACACACTCGGTGCCTTTGCCTTTCAGTACCTTTTTTTTTTTTTTCACTTAGGGCTTTGTTTTCACAAGTTTCCTGTACAGACTAAAAATGATAAACTATTAGCAATTACTAATCTCACATCTAACACAACTTTCCATTCCATTTGTTTCTGCATAGGCTTATGGAGTGTTAGAATAGACAGATTGTTAGAGCTGTAATATTATGTGTCTGCTTCTACTCCTACTAAGCGTGGATGATTGTACAGGAAAGGCAATTGCTTATCTAAATCAAGATAAGTATTATTTCCATATGTTCCATCACCAGGGGGAAAGCTTTCACAGATGCACTGTAGTACTTCAGATTTGTAGTACAGATTTGCTCTATCACTTCTTGGACTTAAACGAGATCAGAACCTGAGCACAAGGAAGAAACATCTGTTGCAGACAAATCATTTTCTACCCAGCCAAAAATGCAGCACCACGTGCAAGTCAAAAGCACTTGATGATGAACACCAACACCTTCTTTCTGCCTGCACACTCTGCCAATATGGTGTGTTTCAGCTAATTACCAAGTGGCATAACTGGATCAGCTGAGGACTACAGCCAAGTACCCCACTCCAGAGACAAACAGACACCACAAATCACAGAATGGATGTGGTCAGGTGGCACCTCCTGTGATCATCAAGTCACCCAGAGCAAGTCATCCAGGGCCCTGTCCCAGCTGAATTTAAAGTAGCTCCCAAGACAGAGATTCCACAACCTCTCCAAGTAACCTGTTCCAGTGTTCAGCCAGCCTCACAGTATGTGTGCAGTTCTGGTTTTCAATGCTCAAAAGCACTTCCTCTCTCAACTTGTGCCTACTACCTCTTGGCCTGTCACTGTGTACCACAGAGATGAGTCTGGAGAGATCTCTTTTACACCCTCCACTCTATGTTTATAAACAGTGATCAGATCCCATGTGGGGTCTCTGTTCTTCAGGCTGAACTTCTGCTCTCTCAGTCTCTCCAGACACAGGAGATGCTCCAGTCTCCTAAACATGGTTTAATCATCTTTGTGGCTCATCTGGTGCACGAACTACACTTCCCACTTTTGCACCACTGACCAACCTGCTGAGGTCACACTGTGCCCCATCTTCCAGGTCAGGAGGTCATGGTATCTCCTACTCAAGGTTCTACAGGAGCCATGAAATATCCCCCATCTGAGGGGCTACAACTCACCCCTGTAAAACCACAGCAAAAAGCCCCAAGCTCACTCACTCAGGCCAAGTTTAACAAAGTCATATAGCTACCAACAGCCCTCAAACAAGGTTTAATATGAGCCTTGACTTTTCAGCCACATGTTTAAATGGGAGCCATTGAAGACATTTACACATTACACAGAGAGAGTGGTGTACCATGAGAATTGATCAAAACAGCCAGTCAGTCTGAACAACCCACACAATGCTCATGCAAAATGCAATCTTCCTGTGTTACAAGGTCTTGCATAGTCCTTAAACAACCTTTTTCTCAGTCTATCCCACACAGCTCTCTATATCCCCAAAATAACAAAGCTGAGAGGCAAAAATCCCTTTAAGTCTGGGAGAGAAAGAAGGAGAAGGAAAGGAGAAGCCTGCCTTTTTTATGAAGTTTTTGTAAACCAAGAGAAGACTTGGTATGGAATGCAAAAGTACCAAAAAACAGAGTTTGAGGAAGGAATAACAACAAATGAGGAGAACAAGAACAGAAATACATTCCCAATTCTAATTTGTGATGCACCCTTATCTGCAGGGACATGCAATTGTCAATTCATAAATCAGTCTTCTCACTTCAGCAGCATGCACATTGACAGCAAAGACACGACACAAGTAGGCTGAGGCCCTTGGGTATTTGTGTGTTTACTTGGAGACTCAGCATCCAGCTGCTCTAGTTGCTATGCTTGCTGGAGGTTTCATGATTTAGGGTCCACAGAAAAGGCTGCTGGTTCAGCTGTGTCTCAGAAGGAACTGTGCTTTGTCTGTGTGAAGAAACCTATTCAATCACTGTCTTGTTTGGTTGGTTTTACACTGTGAACCTTCAGAGGGATTCCAGACTTTGTAAGGACACAGTGGGATAAAAATGCTGTGGGATACTGTATTTTGCTAAGTTCTTGCCCAAGCCTGATTATCAGTACCTCACTCCAAGGGATACCAAGAATTTCAGTACAGATTCTTCTTAGCTGAGTTGTAATGAAGAATATTAAATGGTCAGCCAAGGCCACACAGAGGCAAGAACTACACTGCATTGCCTCAAACTCAATTACTACTTTATAATCTCCCTCTCCTACACAGGGTTCATAATTAGCAGTGGAGGTTCAGAAATGGAGACACAAACATATGAGACTGCTTTAGATCACTGTTCACTGCCCCATGTTGATACTTGTCTATAAAACTAGAGGACTACAGGTGACTCTGCTTCATTAGATTCCCTCCAAGACAAAGCAGAGCTGTGTCTTGGCAGTAGCACAGCACTCATACAACAATTCCTGCTGTGTTCAAATGGATGCAGGAACACTTGGGGTAACTGTGAGCCTTCATCCAAAAAACACCACCTGCAGTGCAGCATTCCTCCATTCACCTCTATAAAATGGCTGGGAAAAAATGACTTTTCACCACCAACCAGGTATTTAGTCCTCAGCAGTACCTGTTTTGGTTACCAAAATGTGAGAACCTATCTAAATAGGTGAGCACATTTAGCATCAAGGAGGATTAAAATAAGCTTATAGTGGGGACCCACAAATTCATTACTTTCATTCATTAACTTATTAAACAGTAAGACAATTTCTCTTCTGTGTTTTCTGCTTTTTTAATTCCCTACACCACTGCTGAGCAATGACTTCTCTACATGAGTATTACAGGCTTTTGTAGTACTTGAAGTACAGCCTGGAAATAAAACGTTAATACCAGAAAATACAGAACTTGTGCAAAGCCATCAGCAAATACTTCATGGCACTGTCATTCAGAAACCTCTCTTCCTGACACACAGTGACAACAGGTGTGAGAAGGAACTTCAGCTTTCCAGTATCAGGGGACAGGTAGGTAAGTGCTGCGGTTTAAGATTTGATTTAAGATCCTTTTGTTCTTTCTCTCAGGGAATCTCCTCCCACATGTTGCTAGGAAACAATAAGGACCCCTTAATTTCAAAGTTACAATAATTCCAAAGGAAGGGGGTCACATTCTCCATTTCAAGGGAAATTCCTGTCTCCCTTGGCAGATACCTGTCTTTCAAACCAAGACACTAAGTTCTCATGCCTTGCAGCATTTCCCTTCCCCTACTCCCTGAGATACCACGTGTAATTTGCTACCCTAAAGAATACTGGAGGTTCAACCCAAACAGCAAGGGACAGAGGAAACTTTGAATATTTAAAGACAACTCTACCACTACTCAGTGTTGCAAGTCATGCTTGCTTCATTCAAGGACTTAAAGAACAGAAATTAATACAAACTCTCAAGCAGTTACAAACTCACTAGCAGTTAACAGAAAGATCTAGCTCTGTCTTCTTTTACATATCTACCTAGAAGTGAAAGACACACCAAATCTCAAAGACTGTAAGTCAATATAAGAATGTCTATGTACATCACCTATTCTCCTGGATTTAGTTATTTGCAGTATATTTACACTTCCCCTGTAAGAGCACTGGTGGGAATGCAGAAAAGAAGGGAAAACCAGAATGGAACTCTTCTTTTTCTTTAAATATGACTGACACATCCTCTCAGTGACAGCTACATGAAGTCCAGGGTTTGCTTTCACAGGATGCAGACTCAAAGGACAGCACTGCAGCACACAGTAGGTAGGGGAGCAGTGGAGTACCTTACACAGGAAAGGTTACATTGAGCATTGAGAATAAATCCAGGGCAGGCTGAACTTCAACAAGTCATACCTGTGCAGCAAATGGAAAACACAGAGCTTGGAACACCTTTACAGTCTGAGCAGCCATACCAAGGAGACCATCAAAAAAAGCCCATCATTGCATAAAGAAGCCTTTGTGAAAAAGCAAAGGGCAGGATAAGGCAGGGAAATATTTTAAAGAAAGACAGAGGTGCAGCCAGTTCCTTTGTATCTACACTTTCCTCACAGCTGCTCTGCATTAGAGATGGACTGAGTCTTTTGGACAGGAGCTTTGGGTAAACCCTTTTCTAACACATCTGACCACCAGCTCCCAGGGGTGCTATTGCTGTAAAGGAGCATGCAGAGTACTACTTCCACTCTCAGAAATAAATGTATTAGCTACATCAGCACAAGGCTGAGAGGCTTCACTTTCCAACGTGCATGCTATAGCATCCCATCCCCCAAAAACATCTGGCAAGTTTGGGGAAGCCCTTGTGACACATTTCTGCAAACATGCCAAGACTTGCAATAGCCTGCAAGTCTCAGGACAATCTCTGTGCACAAACATTATGCTTCTCCTTCACACCACACATTGAAAGAGAAAATATTTCTCAGTATCATTTCAATGGTTTTCAAAGCTGTGCAAAATCCAAAGTTATCATCTGTCAACTGGACTGTTAAGCCTTCTCTCCAGCACAGAATAGCATTCTCTGGGCATCATAAAAAACAAGCAGCACTTCCTACAGGGCTGAGAATTTTCTCTCAACTGGATTTTCCAAATACACATCAGCTAGATGCCCTCATGTGGAGAAAGCCACATATCACTTCACAAAGTCACTACTCCGTTTAACAGTGGGACTCAATGAACTTAAGAAGTCTTCTGCAACCTTAACAATCCTGTGATGCTACACCACAATTATTCAGACCCTTGCTGGCTTGTTGAGAGACATTTCTACATGCTGAGCAGTTTGGTCCACTGAATCAAAAAGCAGAAGCCAGACTTACGTTGTTTCCAGTGACTGGGTGTTTAACACATGTGTAATCAAGTGTTTAACTGTGCATGAAGCAAATATAGCTACACATGGAAGTTAGTTAACATGATCCAAACAGAGAGCTTGGTGAGCTTCAGCTGCACCAGTGATGGCCCAGCACCATCAGGGGAGTTAAAGCATTATCATTACTTTGTCTGAGTGTGAGGTCAGTTTTCAAACTTGTTGCAAGCCTCCCACGCCCAGAGAGAGGCAGCAGAGATACCCTCTGTCATCACTAATTATAAAGAACCAGGCAGCAAATCCTAGTTAAGACAATAGTTCAGCACCTTCATAAATACCTGTCATACCTAAGCTACAGCAAATTAAACCAAGACATACCAGTCTCTACCTGTCTAATCAGCAGAGGGTTCCATCTTCTGCAGAAGGACATCAGCTTTTTCCACCTGCATTTGAAAATACCTTCAAGTCACATAACCAGCAACAACATTAGTGATCCATGACAAGAGTACAGTTTAGCAGCTTGGTTTTGGCCTCAGCCTAATCCTAAGTGCATGGCTTCCAGTCAGGTTGGCACACTGGCTCCCATCTGTCTGCAAAAGACTCCCAGGACACAGGTCAAAATCCATCACAAATCATGGATTAGGGCAATAGCCATGATACCATCCCAAGCAAAGCTAGATGACTTAGTGAAATTGTCTTTGTAGAGCAATACCTTAATTTGGGGGGTTGATCTTGCAATCCCCCACATTGCAAAGAAGCTCACCTTTTATATACAAAAAGAAGAATGGAAAATAATAATAATCAAAGACAGAAGCCAAAAGATATAATCTGTTACTTTTCCCCTACACATATTAAACTAGCTTACTCAAGTCAGCCACCAAAATATTCCAAGCCAGAACCCAGAATTTTTCTCAGCAGTTTCTGAGGAACAGCACATCCCAACTCACAGCACCACTGCTGCTAAAGCCATCCTCCTCACAGCCTGAACGAGCCTGCCAGCTGACAGCACACTGCATCATCTTGACTTCCTCACTCTACTGAGTACTTCCTTAGGGACCTCTGCACAAAGCCTCACTGCAGTGACATTCAGAAGCTACCAAAAAAGGGATTGTTTCTCATATTGCACAGGACAGAGGCTTGAAAGTTATTCATCTGGCCAAGATTCATGTCACCAGTAATTAAACATTAGAACTATTCTTTCTGGCAAAGATGTGCCTAACTTACCTTTGAATCTCCACCTACTGTCCCTCTCTAAAACCCATCAAGAGCTTGCAGAGTCTCAATAAGGACACCAGTTTATCAGGTTGTTGTTGAGAGCAGCATCCTTTCCTATGGTTAACTTTTGCCCCTCAAGGAGCTGTCTGCCACTGTAGATAAGAGAGCTTTTCAGCTGCATGCAGAAGAGCCACAAAATAATAACTCTATCCAGGACCTGTATAAGCTTAATGCTGTCTGGAAGTTACCTTGTTAAAAAAGTCACAGAGCAGCAGCTTAAAGAGAAATCATCATCTTAATTACATCAAAGACAAGTGATTTACTTTCTTCTAGAGAGGATTAGCTACACTGGATTTTGTGTTCTTAATCTGTGTAAACAGATTTGAACTTTTTAATAATCATCATTTCGTACTTGCTGAAAGCAAAAAACATTTTTGTTTTTCCCCAAAACACTTGAATGCAAACTGTAACACAAGCATCATCTCTTTGGCAGCTAATCCATCCTATAAAGGTTATCCACATGCAGCTCACAGGGAATTACAAAGTCAGCTGAATACATCTTCAGTCTTTCTGTTTACTGCAGTTTCCCTCCACCACTGATTTCCCTAAACACACTAATTTATCTGCTTATATCAGGGATATCACTAACTAGAGATGATTCACCTCCAGAAACAAACCAACACACACACACAGATTATTGCTCAATTCATGCTCAAGTAACCCTGCACCTGAAGAGTTATTCCCATCTCTGTACTGTGCAAGTCTATCTTTGGAAATCAGCAGCCAAGGTGTGTGTTGGGAAAGCCAGAAAGGTGTGTTGGGGTCATGAGATCACATGGTCAGATTTGCACCACTCTGCAGCTTTGCATCTGTTCAGGACACATCCTGAAAGGGCAGCCAAGAGCCTGAGCACAGCACACAGGGCTCTGGTTACACCCCCCTGCCCTGGCAGCCTTGGGGTCTGCTGCAGCCAAACAAACACCAACTCAGCCCTAAAGTTACTCCACGTTATGCCATGGGCACCTTCAGCACAGACTAAGAAGCTGCAAACATGGTTTGCTCTTCTTACCCATCTCACTCCTTTGCTGCTTCCTTAATATGCAAATAAACATGGACAGAGAGTAGAAATGAGCAAATAGATCTTCAGCTGCATCCACAAAAAGCAGGTTAATTTCACAAGCAATAAAAACACTTAGTTACCGTGATCCTCACACAATTCACAGAAACCACAGCTGTTTGTTTTTTCATGCTGCTCCCCAGCAATCACACACAGCAATTAATAAGCAGTGCTCTCTATCTGCATGTAGGAGCCAGTTTTCTATCCTCAACCACACCAGCCTTGCAGAGACCTCGTGCCAGGAGCCAGTTTTCTATCCTCAACCACACCAGCCTGGCAGAGACCTCGTGCTAAGATGTTTACTGTGAGTAACAGTGGTATGCCAACCCACAAAAAGTGAGGCCAAAACCAAATACAGCACGAGTTTGAGCAAAGCTGGAATTCACAGTCAGGGCCACAGGACCCTGAACTGTGGCACACAAGTTACTGTTTTCTGAGTGTACTCAGCAGAGAAACTGCTGCACTCTGAACTTCATCGAACCAAGAGTTTCAGTAGCAAAAGCACCTTTTTTTTTTGAGACACAGCAAAAATTACACTAAGCTGTCTCAATTTACTTTCATCCTTATGACTCAGCTAAAAATCTGTTATAAAGACAGTTGTTAGAGTCATTCTTAGAAAAGAAAATCATTATGAAAGCTGATGGACTTGGATTTTTGGTGGGGGGACGGTCTTGAAGCACACAAGTTTCATACTGCTCTGACAGACAGAACTTGTGATTGTCAAACTTCTCTACTAATCTCAATGTTCTAGTTGATCAAAATTTCTTTTTCTGTATAAATCACTGATAATATTGAGTGGTTTAGAGAGATGCCATTTCTTCATGGTAGATGTCTGGCTGAATTTCACTGCAGCTTAGTAGTGGTGTCACTTTGCAAAGACTGTTTAATATTCATCAACTTGGTTCCTAGTTCCTGCAGGACAGGTATTCACATCAAGCAGGGCTGCATGGAGATATTGGGCTCTTTGGAGAGTTCCTTGTGTTAAGTTACCCATCTCAAGAAATGCTGGCCAGAGCTCACTGTTACCACACATTTTCTTTCCACCATGAAGCATTTGGAGGAGCTCATCTACATGCTCTGTCTCTAATCTTGTGGCAGCCAACTGTGAATATTTAGAAAGCTACACATTCATAATACAAAAATGCTTTTATTAAATCCAAACATTATTATTGTACATAAAACCCTCAGTGTTAAAATAGATTAATTTGAAGAATTTGAGCCATATCATTTTCTTTAAAAATGGCAAATTAAAAAGATTCAGAGACTGTCAAAACATCTAAAAATATTTCAAGACTTGTTTAAAAGGACTGCAGACCTTTTGTGTCATTTAACCTTAAACAAAAATAAACTCTGTTACCATGTCCTTCCATTAAAACTTCATCCTATGAAAAGTAGTTTTTACCACTAGCAAAGATCTTTAAATTACCACCTGAATTTGCAGTTTTCTTGGCATCACTGTCACAGCAATGAATTCCAGGGGCTCTGAGAGTCAGCAGGACTATCAGCAGCCTGGAGTTAAACAATATCATTTATTCAATTTTCTGAATTACCCAATTAATACCACAAAATGTTTTCTATCAGTGACACACAAAACTCAGCGACAACAAAATTCCCAAGACCCTAATTTTGAAAAAAAGCTTTCCAGAACAAGTTTTCTGAAGTCACCTCTCAGATTCACCACTGCAGAGTAAAGACATCTTTGGGAATTAGTGTGTACCCAACAAAAAGCTAATATATGTATTTAACTTCAAAATACACTAACTGTTAGTCCACATGGTGGAATTTTATTCACTGAGCAACATTAGCTCCCATCACTGTACAAGATGAGTGCCTAACAAAGTGTGTGTAATAAATAGCATTGAAGCAAAAACATAACATTTTGGATATAAATTCCAGAGCTTCATAAAACAAAGTTTCCAAAGTCAGCAACTCTTCATTTCCTTAATAAACACAGTTAAACCAGAGAAAGCTTATATTTACAGGACTACTTCAAGAACTAAAGTTCTCTTCCTACCACCCCCTCTTGACATTAAAGAGGGCTACTTGTCACTAATTGTCCCTTTTCCTTCCAGTGCTGCAGCACTTGATCTCTGAGATCCACTTGTGCAGCCTGGCAAGTGGCACACCAAAAATCAGGGATGGTGACAGCACAGACCTTCTGGAAATGAACATTCCCACATCACACTGCTTCCCTCAGCTCAGAGAAGTGGGCACCAGGCTTAGCCTTTGCATTCCACATTGTGCCACTCTCCTCCCAAAAGAGAAACTTAACAAAAGCATTGACCAAATTCCACACCAAAACACACACCAACCTAATCTTTTAGGGCTAGTAGTGTCCCTACCAGGAGACCTGCAAAAAATGTAGGGTTTTTCTTAGTCACAGCAGAGCAATTTAAAAAAGATGCTGCCTCTTTGAACTTCCAAATGTTTTTTAATAGCTTTGCTGCTACAAAGCGACAAAGCCCTTGCCAGCTGCCATTCCAAATTCAGTCACTTTGCTCCTCAGGAGCCTTTATATAATTGCACAGCACTCTGTTATGTTACCCTATTACAAAGACTTTCATGCTCACCAGAACATCAAACTTACTCCAACTTTACTGGTTTTCTTCAGCATTTAGTTCTGAACGCAACTTCCTATCAAAGAGTGGAGGAGGAGTAGAGAAAAACCTTCTTCCACAAACTAAGGTGTGTTCTTCCAATTTGCCAATAACAGAGGACCCATGAAGTACCCTGGTGGTGAGATTGGTTCCTTCCCAATATGAACCTCTTAGGTCATTTCAGTTTGAATAATTCTGTATACAGCTTTTTCAATAAACCTCCATTAAACTGCCACACAACAAAAATGTATGCCTAACTGGGATCTCCCAACACCCTCCCAGTGAGTCACTCACATTTTACAACAGGCACTGTAAAGGTTTTACATTGCACACACAATTTTTCCCAGTAGCCAGTACAAAAAATTGTGCAGCCCTGAACACCTTTAATCTCCAGTTGAGTACTGAGTGTCTATGGGGAGCTGCCAGCTCAGATGCTCTGCCCTTCCCCTACAGCTCCTTACTCCAGCAGCAGATTGATTGCACCTGCTTCACTTGATTTGTTCTTGGTTGCTTTCTTGATTTTTCCTCATCTCTCTTTCTGAACAGCCACTCTATGCTTTACTAATCAATCTGTCATTTTTTTACTGTATATGGCACTGGGAGTAAATGGTAAAGAATTTTTTCTCAATTCCCCATCAGTTCTTGTTTTGGCTTGACAAGTATACAGGAGGTTTTATTTTCACCACTACCCTTCAGACCTCTACTGTTTGTCAGTGCAAGCAGCCACCTTTCATCTGAAGAAAATAGAAGAACCTGGGCATGGCACTGTCAGATCATCACCAAATCCACCACACCTGGGGCTTCACTTGTTCTCTCCAGAACTCCTTCAGGCTGGACCTGTTGCCCTCTGTATGTCCCATCCAACAGAGAAGAAGCTCTCATCAGGACTAAGATTTAAATTCTAGTTTTTTCTGTACTTCAGCTCAAAAAGACAGCTTATAGACACACTTGATACTTTCAGAATGGGGTCAGCATTTAAGAGAAATAAAATTTGAAACAGATGCAGTAACAGCCACATTAATACACATTTCTTTTAATTGTACTAATCAGTAGGAACATGGAAGCATTTCAGCAGCCCAGCCTTCCAGAAGTTCACTATTACACATGGCTTACTTACAACAAACACATCAAAGAAAAAGACTGACTACAGATATTTTCTCCTGAATGTACAGTATAACAAAACCTTCAAGCAGCAGAGAAGTGTTTCAGCACTTCTGCCTTCCAGCCTTTTTTTGCAGTGTACTGGGTACTAACAGAAAGAATGCAAGAGCAGCTACAAGGAAATAAATTCACCACTGCCATGATTCAATACCCACATATTAGACACTGACATTTTGCTTCTGTGAAGTGTAACAGCAATCACAACGTAAATTCACACCTTGTCACTTGCAGCAGCCCAAGTAGTACAACACCTGTGAATTTCAGGGCTTTAAAGAGAATCTCAGAGTAGCTGGAACAAAAACATAGTTTGGGCTAGGAAGGATAAAGAGTCTCCCAGTTAAACCACATGTACTGTATATTCCCACATACCACAGACCTCCAAAATCACCTTGCAAGAAACCAGGTAATGTTTTTTATTTTTATGCAGCCTTTGTTTTCTAGAGACAGGCTTTCTGAGGTTGCAAGATACAAATGACCTACTCAAATGGGAGAAAGAGGTCTCTGGGTACTGATGTAACACAGTACTCACCAGGGCTGACGAGTTCAGCAAACTCTTGACATATTTCCACTTCAAAAGTTATTCCAGATGCTTTTAGGAGCAGATAACAGCAATAGCTGCTTTTGACAAGGACACCTGAAAACCTGTGAGCTTCTCCAGGCTGTGCTAAAATAAGTGTTACAGCCTTCCCATTTTATTAAAAACAGCTGATTAGCTCCAGGCCTCGTTTCACCTGGACCATCTCCATAAAGACCACGTTCACTTGCAGCCACAAGGTTACTCTACACACCTCTTTACCCAGGCCACTATGTGCCTTTAATGACAATGAAAGGATCAGAAAATTAGCTCTTCATCTGCAGAGGCAGGAAGCACTTTAGGTCTCATAGTTAGATACTCTGTCAAAAAACCCACAGGATTCAGCCAAGTAGGACAGCAGGACACAGGGGAAAAAAAAAGAGGAGGAGGAAGAAACCAGCTCAAAAGCCATCCCAGTTCCTCCAGACTCTTGTGTGGATGAAAGAGTTCCAGAGGAAGAACAAGGCACTGTTACAGAATTACTTGCAGTAGAGCAGAGAAGTCTGTAAGCAAATAGGGTTCACATTTTTGGTCAGTTCTCACTGCCAGTGTTGAGACAACTCTGCTGGTGATCACAGCCATGGTAAGGCTACACACACTGAGGAAATGGGAGGTAATCCAGGCCAGGCTCATGTTCCTCAGCCCAAGAAAGCAGCAAGACCAAAAGTAAGGGAGGCCTCAAACCCCATCTTCTCCAGTTCCTGGACTCTTAGAAAACAACACAGCTTGCACACTTGCCCTCTGCCTTTGTGTCACCTGCAGCACTTCTGCCCAGAGTCCCTGCACCATTATGCTCAGTGAGTTCAGGCAAGGCTGACTGCTGGAATATCTGGGAAGCAAGACTCATGCAGAGAACATCTATTTTACACACTTAAGGGTTAGTGACTCCATCTGGGGATACCAGCAGAGTGCTGAGACACCAGTGAAGCTTTAAGAAATTTCCCCCCCACCACCCCCCAATCCCAATTTTAGGCTATCACTGTTCATAGCAACATGGGTTCTAAGTCTTGGCCTTCCCAGAAGTAACTTCAGACTGAGAAAACAGAGCAGTCTGTATTTTAAGACTCCCCCAGCCTTACTTACCATCACTTTCACTCCTGCTCTTTAAGTCTTCCATCCAGGTTGGAATGGTTTTCAAAGCAACGTAATCCCCCAAGTACTCCTTGCGCCTCTCCTCCAAGGTCATCTTCAGCAAACGTTCTGTTTGGGGGAAAGGGAGACAGGGGAGATTTGCAAGCTTCCACTCACTGCTGCACCAGGAGCCACGCTGTGAGCAGGGCAGAGCCCCTGAGGAAGGAAATGCCACCTGAGAGGACCAAGCCTGAGTGATGCAGGGAGTTACACCAGGAGCTGAACACAGCTGCACGTGGCTGCTTCTGGAAATCCCAGTTCTGCAAAGTCAACATCTCTTCCCAAACTCTGGGCCATCCAGGCTTCCTCCCCACATCACTGCTGTGCTGCTGCCTCCTGCCACTTGAACTCCTGTATCAGGACAGCAACTTAAGCAGGGAATTGTTGTTTTATAGGGAGTTTTCAGGGAAAGTCTGTTCTGTAGGTTCTGCAAAAACAAAAGTTCAAGCAAAGGCAGGCAGCATGGTGGGAAATGAATAAAATGCTACTACATAACAAAAGAGATCAGAGCCAAAGCAAATGTTCTGTCAGTTGCTAGGTGTCTGGGGTGGTAAAAAAGGCAAGTTTAGCTTTAGAGATTTTCATCTGAACACTAACAGGACACACCTGGTTACCACACTAAAATACAGACAGACAGGTGTTTCTGTTTTCTCCTGACAACGTCACCACCTCTTTTTTCCAGACATTTAGTGGAAAGTAAAGCCTCAAATGTCACACAAGTATGACAGCTACTGCCAACTTCACTCTTCTTCAGACCCAGCTATAAATGGACTTTTACAGTAAAAAAAGCCATCCCAATGACCCAAAACTGCAAGCAACCCCAGCACTTGAGCTCATTTTTACAGTGACATTCTCTTCTCCCTCCCTACCTCATCAATGCTTAGTATTAGCTCAGTACAAGATGAAGAGTTTTTTCCTTCCCAAAAGAAGAAGGGAAAAGAAAAAGAACAGCAGAGAACATCAGGACACCCATACTCTACTCAAATTTCTGGGTTTTTACCAGTAGCACCGTGCTACTTTAACCACACTAACAGTTTTTCTTGACATGTTAATCAGTAATAAATGCTCTTCAATGACTGAAGAATTTTTAGGGGTAGA
Organism: Notiomystis cincta; assembly: GCA_013398075.1. Lineage (NCBI taxonomy): Eukaryota > Metazoa > Chordata > Aves > Passeriformes > Notiomystidae > Notiomystis > Notiomystis cincta. Next base: position 168,890 of record VZRX01010213.1, read on the forward strand.
GAAAGGCCTGACCCATGTTATTTGCATTTTACATAAAGGACTAGGTAGACATAAAAGGAACATTTTCATCTCAAGTTGAAGAAGCAGCACGAGAGTTGAACATAGAAACTGCTTCTCAGATCTAACTTAAAAAAAAAAAAAAAAAAAAAAAAAACAAGAAAGAAAATCACTGGGGTCTAGTTTGGGGTTCTCTTGTTTGTTTTCTGAAAATAAATTTTCCTAACCATGTTGGCTGCAGTCAGCACAGTCTAATAGGGCAAGTTTTGAGCACAGCCTCTCTCAATGAAATAAGTTTATCTGGGTATTTTTTTGGACAGTATTACCAATTTCTCCTGTTGACAAAAACGTTTCTCTCTCCTCATTCAGCTTGGTATCTCAGTGGGATATTTACACCTGCCAAGTGGAACTGCCAGAACAAGGTGACCATTATGCCCAGCAGCTCCTACCCTGCTCCGTTACCTGAGCTCCAGGCAGCAAAGCCCCAGTGTCTGACCTGCACACTGGAGTCCTACAGGCAGGCAGAGCTCAGGCAGCCTGCAGCTCTCAGGGACTGACGAGCAGAGCAAGTCTTTGCTGATGGAGCCACTCCTGTGCCTTCCAAAGACAAGCTCTTCTTACAGGAAGGTTTTACAAAAGTTTGCTCTTGTGAGTCAGCAGCAAGAACTTGAACTGAGTCTTAATTATACACAAACCTCCCTGAGGATGCTCCCAACAGCCTTCACTGCAAGGACACTTTTCTGCCTGTGGCAGGAACCTGGGAGGTTTGCAGACAGCCCAGTCCCGTGTCTAAGGCTCTGGAATCACCTCCACTCGTGCTCCTGCTCCGTTCCAGCTGTCCTCAAGGAAGATCTCCCCTGGGAGGATGTGGACCAACCCTTAATTACCAAGAAAGTAATTAAGAAAAGCAAGCGTATTGCCAGTGGGTTTGAACTCAATATGTAGCAGTCAGTGCTTTCTTCCTTTTAAGAAGTGCTTCAGAATATAAAAGGCTGAGAGCAACTGCACTCAGAGCTTCATGGGAAGAACACAGCCAGCTTTGCAGGAGTTCAGGGGTGCTTGTGAAACCTGACAAAAGATTTGTTTTCCAAAGAACTGACTGAGAAGGAAGGAGGAAGTTAGGCTTCTTATAGCTTTCCTCTCTAGCAAAGAAGATACTTGATAAAACAGTCCCACAAGGGCCAAAGCTGAAGGGCAATGCCAGCAATGAAGAGAGAAGCTTTTTCTGCCCTCCTCACTCAGAGTACTCACCAACACCACCAGCACGGTGCTGAACAGCTACTGGAGCAGAAGAGTGGCAATGCTCTTCGTTCTCCCCGGGCAAGCAGACAGGGAGCTGTGGCCAGCTAGCACTCAGAAACGTTTGGAAACGTTGGAAAAACCTCAGCAGCACTGAGCAGTGCTGGCTTGCCTTCAGTAACACCAGCAGGCTGAGGGAGACCACCATGCCCACAGCTGACTGAGACACCAAAGCGTGCCAGCAGCTCCATTCCCTGACCCTCCACTCTGCCCTCCTTCCTAAGGGTCTCCGGCTACGAATCCACAGGGACAGAAACAGCTGAAAGAGACAAGGGGGAGTAACCACAACATCCACTGGAGCCTAGCAGAAGCTTTCCCCCACCTGCCCCTCGCATTTCTTTTGAAACATACAGCATTAAGGGAGGAGTCAGTTGCAACTGATCAGACATAAACAATGCTCTCGACAATTTCTTCCTTGTAAACAGAAACTTTCGTCAGGCAGAAATTTGTTGCCTCACTTTTACTAGAGAAACGTGCATTGTAAAACGGTTTGAAAGAAAGAGACTCACTTCGTTTGAGAGGAGCTTGACAGAAGCAACTAACCTACAGAAAAATAAATTAATTTGTCCCATTCGCTGAACTGAGAAACATACTTAGCTAGAAAAATACTTAGGAGTTACAGAGGTAATGGAAGAAAAGAAAGAGAACTTAAAATATGACCCTCTGATCTGTTCTTTTTCCTCTCCTTGTCTACTACTACATTATTTGAACACATTAGGCAAGAAGCTTTCCTCCTCACAGATATAAATGTTGCACTTCCACTCTGTGAATGTTTTTCTTAATTTTTATAATGCTCTCCCCGGGATCAATATAAAGTACAAAAAAAACCAAGGTCTGCATCAAATGCTTGGCCCACAGTTTTCATGCTCTGGAGTTTGGCTTAGGGGTTTTATAAGCTGAGAATACACAGGTGAGGGTCCTTAATACATATATAAAAAATAAATAAATAGTTCAAAAGATGGGAAGTAGAGGTGCTCTGAGAGTCCCATACCCCAAACATTTCACCGGGCTGAAAGACACCAGAATCTAAAGCGATTACACCAATGATCCCAAGGAACCATGCCTCCCCTCGGAAAACAAACGCATTAGAAGAAGAAAAAGCACGTTTCGAGGGCATGTGCCCAACTTTCCGGCCTGAAACACTCCCACAAGGTGACTTGGGGGCGGGAAGCCTTCAGGAGAGGGGTTGTTTACCGCCCTCCCTCCGCCCCGGGGCTCCACTCCGCACGGACCCGCCGAGGAGCGGGGTAACATCCCCGGCTGCCGCACGCCCGGGCTGCCCCGGAGGCTGTTCCAGCCGGAGAGCCCAGGACAGGGCAGAGAGCGCGGGGTTCCCCCCGGCCCACGCCGAGCCCGGCGCCGCGGCGGGCGGGACGCGCTGCCGGACACCCCGCGGTGAGGCGGCGGC
>VZRX01010213.1:171854-258495 GCA_013398075.1 Notiomystis cincta
CTCCCGGGAGCGGCCGGGCCGTGGGAAACTGCGCCCGCCGCTTTCCAAACGGGCGCTGGAGCTGCAGAAGCCGGGCTGAGGTTCCCGGGAGCGGTGCTCGCTGGTGTGAGCAGAGGAGGGCAAGAGAGCCGGTGTAGGGTGGCAGCACGCGTCCTGTGAGGAGCGGCTGGGGGAGCTGGGGATATTCAGCCTGCAGGAAAGGAAGCTCCCAGGTGGCCTTACCAGTCTAGAGCGCCCCAGAAGAGGCTGCAGCCGCGTGGGGTCGGTCTCCAGTCCCATGCAGCCAGCATCAGCACAAGAGAAGATAGTCTTCAACTGGGCCGGGGGGTTCAGGTTGGACATTAGGAGGATTTTCTTTGCAGAAGGAGTGATCAGACATTGGCAGGGGCTGCCCAGGGAGGCGGTGGAGTCACCACCCCTGGAGGTGTTTAAGAAGGGACGGGACATTCAGTGTCACACTGTAATTGACGAGTCGGTGTTGAGCCAAAGGCTGAACTAGTCAGTCTCAAAGGTCAATTCCAACCTAACAGATCCTGAGGTTCTGAGACTCCTGGGATCCCCACAGCACAGCCCCTACTCTCACCTACTGTGAAAATCGCTGCTGGTGCAGCAGAGGCCAAGGTCCACCTTGGCTCCAAAGGTCAGGGAAGGCACCTCGGCCCCTGTGCCACTCAGCCGTCTCTGTACCAAGAGTAATTTTCTCCTTCACACACAACTTCCACGGACTAAATAAATAAACACAGAAGCTTCCCTGCAGCTGTACAGATGCTCTTCGCTTCGCTTGCGTCCCCGAGGAGGGAAGGCCCTTCCCCGTGCAGGTGAATGGATGTAGCCCCGGAGCACAGCAGGTGCGGACTTGGAGCAGGAAGGGTGAGGAGCTGCTGTGACACAGGACGCTCTCTGTGCCTGTGGTCTGACAGCTTCACCAGGACAGCAGTTCCCAGGGGAACGGAGGTGTCTGACTGAAGTCAAACACAGGGTCTACCTCTGTTCCACAGAAATGGAGTTCCAGCTACACTACACAGAGCGTGTCTCGGGGGCAGCCCCTGCTCAAGGACTGGCTTTTCTCTGTGACACACCTTTGCTTCACCTGGATCAAAGAAAGGGGAGGCACAGCTCAGCAACATTTCACTTCTTTTCTCATAGTTTCTGCTAAACACAAACATTAGCATCTCTACTATAGTCATTCATCTTGGCACGGTTCCTTACAGTAAAATCATTAATCTTACCCCACTCAGTGATCAGGGAAGAACCCAGTTTAGCTTTTAATAAATCAGACTGAGTCCTTTTTACAAAGCATATTTAAACATTCATGTTTCACCACCTCCTAAAGGGATGTTGTTATCTTTACCTGATTTCTTCACTTTGCCCAGGTGATGTGCCTTGGTAGCCCAAGCACAATTTTCTCATCTTGATAATAAAAATGAGACAGAAACCAACAGGTAAATTTTCCTTTTCTTCTTTTTACATCCACAATATGGAGCAAATATTTGAACACATATCCTAGATCATTGCATATTTACCAAGCTACTGAATATTCTAGTGTCCTGTGGGATCTGTTCCACATTTTATAAATCAATGTTTATTGGACCAGAAGAGGAGAAAGAGAAAACTTAGCTCTCTTCCTGTAGAGGCCATCTGCATGCATTTGCAATTTCATTTGTAAAAGCAGCTACAATAGCCATAATTTTGGAAAATATCTAAAGCAAGGGTGAAAAAATTAAGCCTGATGTTTACACCAGCACTGAAATGAAAGACAAGATAAAAGACAGGAAAAAAAACAGTCTTCAACTTAAAAATAAAAGTGTCCAAATGTTACAATTCCAGTAAGAGAATTCCTACTGCATGTTCTTCAGGTGCTGGTGAAACAATTGATCCCACTGAAAAAGTAAATCATGCCATTGGCTGATAGAAGCACGTCCTGTCTTCTTACACTTGTTAATTCTGGAGGCCTGAAGGCAGAGAGACAGTCAGCATTATCATACATGGTGGGAAAATTTACCTAAAAAGTAGCATTTCAGTATTTGGAAGAAAACCAATCATGCTGCAAACTGGGAGATTATTTTCTAAGAACTCTGTAACCAGCTCTGTGCATTAAGGGCTAAAGCAATGCTCAGAAAGGCTTAAAAATGTTCTGTTGAAAAGATGAGCGTGGCAATGGGAGCAACAGGAAACTGGTGTTGGTCTAATGAGCTGTGTGTATTTAGTCTGAACTAGGTTCAGAATGGTGACATTCTGCAGAAGAAGACAGGAAAACTGGGCAATGTCCAAAATTAGTATTTAAGAGATATATAGCTTAGGCAGAATACTAATAGCTGCAAAATGAACATTTAACATATGGATAAAGTAATGACTGGTTAGAGAGTTCCCATTAGGGATATAATAGGAAATGTAAATTAATATGGGAGTGAATTCTATGCTATAGCCACGAATAAATGTACCAAAGGAGAGCTGGAGCCTCGAGCCAAACTGCTGGGTCATCCAACCGAGCCGGCATTAAGGGCCCTGCGAGCAGCATTTCCATCGCCAGCGACCCTGCTGACCAAAGCCAGGGCAGGCACAGCAGGTCCTGCACCGGGCTGTTTATTCAATTTTATTCAATTTTTCCTTGAATTCCTTAAATATGAAATGAGGATATCTTAAAAATTCTTAAATAATTCAAATTTTCGTAATTTAAATATCAATGCTATTGATAAAAACTTAAAATGCAGATCTATATTATTTCCTCGATTTCTACCTCATTAAAAAAGAGCAACAGAACATTGTGGACAGTTTCACATGTTAAGAAAAAATTCCTTCATCACATATGTGAAAGTACCTTTTTAAACATGCAATATCTGTAGCTATTAAAGAAAATTGATTTGTTAAACCAATAAATAGAGCAATATAATAATCTAAAATGCGTTGATAAATTATTTATATTTAATAAAAATTTTTTTTCAGCCACCATTACTCTTCTCAAACCTTGCTGGTGTAGCAAACTGTGCACTATACATGGTGCTGCTGATTTTGATAAACCCTGTGCCACGTGTGTTTTCACTGCTGAAAATTCCAGTGCAAACTTAGAGCCTCTGTACATTAAGCACAAAGTCTCTCCTCCTGTCCATTCCCATCACATGCTGGAACTGTTCTGAGCCCTTTTCCCAAGCTCCCACAATATCACTGCTAAGATGTCACCTTTAATCAGCAGGTCCCCTCTGAGAGACACTAACATGCACTGAAAACATAAAATGCACATCATCCATCCTTCCTGGGACAGCTGCATCCCACCTACTGAACTTCCACGCTCATGGCCCACCTGGCTCAAGGTTCTGTTAATAAAATGATGCTGAGTGACAGAAGAGAGGGAGTTGACTGCCTGCAAGCATTTGATAAACTGCTACCTGTAATTGCTTTGGTTTGCTGCCTTGGGCAAATGTGCTGAAGAGGAAACAAGTAACTGTGAGCCCCATTTGTCCAAGTAAGTGAGTGGAGATGAAGATGAAAGTCAATGTACTCGTGTTACTCACAGCTTTATGATTTTAATCCACTTTGTCAGGGAACTCTCTTTTTGGTCCATCAAATAATGTGATAGCTTAACTATCCAAAGAAAGAAAATGAATGTTTCTGTACTTTTGATATATCTGTTGATATGATTGTGTGATTCTACTGTTTCATAAGTAATCAAGTGCACAGTGTTGCAGCTTAACCACTAAGGCTATAGTTGTATCTAGATATCATCATTTTTGGTAATAAACCAATAATATATTAAATACATAAATAATTTGAGATAATTATTCAAATAATCTAATATATATACAGAGTGACACTTATGACAAGACTCATTTTTTCATATTTTGATATACACTTGTCTCATTTTTGATTTGTTGCAGCATTACAAACTTTTAGAAGAGAATTTTTTAGGTCCTCTGAAGTCAGGCCTATTTTAAATCAACTATTTTGGAAAACATTGTTCCAGTACAGCAGTATTTTAACGCAGGTCAGTCTGGTGATGTAAATGAGTGGAGCATTTTCCCAAGACTTAATTACAGTTCCAAAATTCCAGGTGTGATTATGTACACTGTGTGGGACTGCTGCATGTTGTTACCATGTTGTACCTGAGTTCTGCAGTGAGTGCTGCTGGTCACTACAGGCAAAGGAGGAAGGGAGAAAGGCAAAGGAGAAAGAGCTTTTCAGCATTTCCACAGTAACCCACCAGACCTGATTTTTTATGTGCTGCAGAAAACCCAGGAAAAAAAAGGCAGGAATGTTCAACTTAGGCTCCTCTCCAGGATCAGCATCATATGGAAGAGATAAAAATACAAGCTAAAAAAGTCAGCAGTTGATCCAGACTGAGGCTGTCTCCTGCTCCTGGAACTATTCCTGGCTCAGAGAGGAAAAGAGGAAGAAAAGAGAAGTGGCCCACCTCGGAGATGACTCAGTGCAGAGTGCAGTGCGATGCCACCCTGGCTCCCTGAGTTTGCCACAGTTCAGGGCTTTGCAGGTGTCATGGTGGTGCTTGCACAAACCCTTTCAGGCCTCTTCCAGTGGTGGCTGGAAACACAAGTAACTTTTAATCTCGGTCATTCTGTATCTGAATGAACTAAGCTGTATTCTGCAAAGTACTTGATAGGGAAGAAAACTTGGAGTAGGAAATTACTCTTCTGTATGCCACTTGAAAAAGCAGAATTCCTGTTCAGCCTGCAAGGTCCTCAGTAAAAACTGGACATTGAAGGCACAAACAGAATGAAACAGTCAATGTGACCTCAATACAGAAGAACAGAGTTTAAAAAAAAGACAAAAAGAAAAAAGCAGGGTCTAACCATGTGCTCAAACGTAAAGTACATAAAAGCAATTCCATTGACTTCACCAGCACCACTGACGTACTCTGTGACTGCTGAACTTGACCTCAGCTGGCTGCATGCAACCTTCTTATCATCAAGAGAGTCACATCATCAAGTGTCTCTGCAAGGACAGAACATCATGAAATGGCATCACATCTAGCAGAGCAAAGCATAATTGTAATCGGCAGTAGGAGGAAAAATATGCCCTGGTTATAAAATTCCTTAAATGATAGCTTCTCTTCTTTCCAGGAAAACAACACCCTGCCATTAGAAGAGTTCAGGCCAGGTGGCCATAAGAGGAGGCAAACATGCATTTTCTTCTTTAGCTTCTTCCCTCATCACTGCACTCATCAACATCTATGCTTGGCTTTTTATTTTAAGACTGCAATGGGCAGAAGGTGAGTGATTTATTCCAACGTGCTGTGCCAGAATAGAGCTGAACTGGGGCTAGTTGGGCTGGGAAGTAATTGGTTGCTAAAACCAATAAAAGATGGAAGTACCTTTAAAAGACATCTAATGTGCTGATTGTTAAATTGGACTGAAATTACATTATTAAAGAAAGCTTTCAAGTGTCATAAATGAAAGAATGTCATACATTCTCCACTGAGGAAATCTAGAGCTCACCAGAGGGGACACCCACTGTCATTATTCTGCTATTTTATCTGTTTTGTCTTTTATAACAACTTTGTCGCCAGACAGAAAAAAAAAAAAGCTAAGAGGTGGTTGAGAGTTGAAAGAATGAGCAGAGAGAACAGATAAATTATGTAAGAATTGAAAAAATAACTCAAAATGTTAAAATTACATACAGTGTAAAGCTGGTACAAAACAGTTGATAAAAAGTGAAGCTGTTTTGAATGTAGACATTATACATCTTAGTATTTTTGTTTCAACAGATAATGTGCCTCATCAAAACCAGTGGAATTATACCACTACAAATATATGTGTATTTCATATATAACCAGATATTAATTTTTAAGTCTGCTTTTCCATCTCCCTCCTTTGCATGGTTATTTGGTTTAGCTTTGTTCCCTCCAAATGATGCCATCTATTTGTGGCTTGATATTCTCACCATTTCTGCTCGATTTTGTTGTTAAATCCATCCATTTCTGTACACACCTTTTGGTGCACAGACTGGTACAAATATCAAGGCACATTTCAGTTCTGAAAGTGCAGGTGCCAGTGAACATTAGTGAGGTTCTGTGTGTGCTACAGAACCCCAGCACATTCAGAACGAAGGAATCGTGGCCACACTGTGGCGGGGAGGCCCACAGAAGGTCTCAGGCCACAGCCAGGTTGCACCAGGGTGCTCAGAGATTTGGCAGGTTAGGTGCTGAACTCTTCCTGGGGGAGAGGAGTCACAACCTCTCTGGGCAACCTGCCCCAGCCTCGGCTGGGTGTGCTGAAGTTACCACCATCCTTTTTACACTTTCATCCAGAATCAGCTTTAAAGGAACAGTCCATGGAATTTCAGTTCAATTGACTGGTGTGCCACAAGACTCAGGGATGAGTGAGTGCATCCCCACACTCTGTACCTTTCTTGCACTGCACTGATGCTGCTGTTGCCCCAGCCCTCTGCTGAAAAATATGGCTTTTAGGCAAAGAACTGTATCTTTGTACTGTACAGAGTCCAGTGTGAGAGAAAGAGCTGGGGTGGAGGTGTCTGCTGAAGCAATGGCATGGTTGCTTTCCAGGTAACTCTTCTTTCTAATTTTACTTTACTCTTTTGTCTTCTCTTGCTTTTTTTTTTGCTTTGCCTAACATTTTGTGTTGTTTATTGCTCATCTTTCCATTAGTAGCACACTGTATTTTTATCCCCTGTAAATGCAACACATGCTCCTGCTCCTTTTCTTGTAATGCTTCCAGCACTGCACAAGCATATCTCCATTTTCCTTTTCTTTCCCTTTCATCTTAATGCAATATGCACCATATCCACTTCACTACTTTCCTCTCAATTAAATTGTTCTAAATTATTTGTTTGGTGTGAAGGGAGAACAAAAATGTCATAAAAATAACTGCTTTACCTTTAATCAGCTGGGTATCATAACAGTTTGTGTGTATTGTAGTCAGAGTAATTATGTTATATCACTTGGCAAAAATTCGTTCAAAATTTGGGAGTTCAGGCTTTAGAGGAGATAAAATTGAAAGTCATTTTATATTATATATAATAATATTGAGCCTGAATGGTGTTAATTAAAATGTCTTCCCCATAACTGGAAGTTATAGCTTTGTAAATAGTGGTTACTGTGTCAGTGACATACTATATGATATGCAAGGAAAGTAGGAGATTTACATCACAATTCTTACAAGATATTTTAATTCTGACATTATTTTTTTGTAGTCCTCATCACCATTAACTATTTTTTGCCTTTTTACAGTTGGTTTTGTTGCTGGTATATTAATAGCTTTTCCTAATGTGCCCAAACCAGTGCAACTCTTGTTACTGGTAACCCATAATCCACAAGTATTTCTTGACCTGTAGGAAGCAGGAGCAGCACAGAGGAGTTTCCTGTGGGTTGTCTGCAAGCTTAACAAAGGTCCTGGGACCCTCTTTGCTCTTAATCCATCTGTACTTATGTACAAGAAGTAGCACAGTTTAGGCTGATACATAGCAAATTCTCCAAATAGTCCATTCCAGGGAAAATGAAGACTTCCTGTCTGCTCACACATAGTCTGAGGGGTAACTAGCTGGCTAAAACACCACTTAATTTATGGTTGTTCATGTAGGTGGCTACAGCTCAGTACTACTGGGCTGCCTTTTGTTATAAGTTGGAAAATTAATTTACTCTTGCTTTTTTTCTTTTAGCAATCCCTTCCTGAAAGCCCTTTCAGCAGTCTGTAGTGTTCTCCTTAGAATGTAATCTCTTATGCTTTAATAACTATCCTAACAGGTTATTAAGGTGTTATAATTATTTTTTAAAAAAAAATATATATAATTAATTAGCAAATTAAGACTTTCTCTCTCAGATACTTTCTGTTTGAATAGAAACAAAAACATTTTATAACAAAATGAACCCTCTTACCAATAACTTCCTTATTTTCAGAGGCAGAAAACATCTTTTTTAAACCAGAAAAATAATGTTTCAAAACAAGTAAATGCATTTCAAAGCATAATTGTATAATTTGTCAGGAAGAGGGTTTAGTCCCTCCAACACAGTCACAAAATGTGTTGCACATTACTTCTCTAAATAAATTTGAACAATTGTCTGAAGTACCAGTGTTTTTTACCAGCCCCCAAACTGCATCCACAGGGTTTTTTGAAGATGTGTGGATGGGCAGCAGTCCCACAGCTTCACTGTAATGGACCCTTTGGAAGTGGAGCGTTGAGTCCCACCTGGGAGGCAGCGTTCAGGAGGCTCAGGGCAGGCTGTGCTGGTATCTGGGAGACCCAGGGCAGTGTTGTGGAAGCCAGCAGGAGCTGAGGACCTGGTGAGTGCCATGGCAATGAGGTTGGCCAAGCTTGGCAAAAACCAGCATGACCCACTCCCATTGCTGAGGAAGAGCAGGAAGGGAGGAGCAGTCCCTGTGTGTGCCTGAGTTTCCAGGGGGTGAGCCCACAGCACTGCTGGTATTTGTGTGAATGACCTGCAGAGCCTGCCAGGACTGGAAGGCCACAAGGCAATGACAGCAATTCCAGTGTCTCCCAGGGATCCACTGCAGGGACGTGCCCTTCTTGTCGAGCCCTCACTCAGAGAGTTACTGCTCTGTGTGGACTCTGAGATTTCAGCAGGCAGGAACAGGAGAGAGCAGCTGATGCCTCAGAGACACTCAGAGCTCTTCTGAGAGGCTGTAATGGGACTCAGTCTGAACAAGTCTCTGGAGGGCAGCTCCCACAGAAGAAGGTGCTGAGGAATAAGTCCATCCACGTCCGAGAGCAAGTGCCCACCTTCACACTTTGGCTGCCCAGCCCTGGCCACCACCCATGTCGAGACCAAGGGTTCCCAAATGACTTGTCACCACAAGTCTGGGACATCTCAGCTCTGCTTCACACAGCAGTAGAGGCCAGCAGCTGTGCCCTGTGCTGGGGGAGCAGGACCATCAGTGGGGTACAGTGCCTGGCATTTGTCCCCAGGAGCCAGAAATTAACTCTGTAAACAGCTGTCACCTCACAGAAATTGTTCTCCCTCCCCCAGCCACACATCTTACTGCAGATGCACTTACTAGTAATTAGCTGAGCCACAAGCATCTCTCATTGTGTGTCCCTCTCTCTGGTCACCACTACACAACTGGGCAGTGGAATACATTTGAGCACAGAAATGGATAGAGCTAATGAGAACTCATTTTTAAGTCCTGAGTCTTAAGGACTGTTTTTTACAGTAAGTGTTCTCTCAAATGATGGCTAAAAATTGCAATTTTCAATAAAGTCTTACAGTGTCCTATCATTACTGTGGTGAAATAGATTGTTATTATTGGAAAAGGGAAATAGCATTAAGCTGCTGTTATATATAACAGCATATACTGTGAATCTCTTGTATCTTGCTGCTGATAAAGCAGGAACCTGAAAAGACTGATGAATCAGCCCAGGTTCCCAAACTAGGAATCAGATGGAAATGGAGGTTTCACCACAGAGAGCTGGAGTTGCCCCACAGTATTTGAGTACAATCACATTTTGTGAAGTGATCATTAATTTTGGCTCTGCTCATTTTTAGTATCCAAATCAATACCTCATGGATGTGATTTGTGAAGAGGGCGCTGATTAAATGAGTTCAATTTCAAGTGTTAAGCTATAGATGAGATGCGTGTAAGAAATGCTTATCAAATATTTGCTTCCAGATGCAATTATTTTAGTAGTAAATTTTTGAAATAAAATCTTATTTTATGCCTAAATCCAGTTGCATTTGAATGTTTTTATTGGAAATAAGCTATACCAGAGACAGTCATGTCTGTGAACGAGAGAATCAGAGGCTGCTCTCCAGAAGCTTTTTATTGTTAATTTTTTTTCTGCTGGAGACTTGCACATATTTTAGACTGAATTTATTTTGTGCTGATGCTTTGCATGTGGGGTAATAAACAGATTTATCAATATACAATCCATCTGAAACCGGTGTATTTATTAAATAATTGAGTTAGTCCTTTGGGCCTTGCCTCAGTTGCATTTGAAAACAAGGTTAACTTTTCTGGATTGGTAAATAGCACTGTAAACAATAAGAAAAATGCTACTTTCATCAGGAAGGACTTCTATGGTTCGTGAAATATTAACAGCTTTCTGTGTATGGAATATATATTCCACTTTTCTAAAATCTTGTTATTATAGACTGCCTCTGTAAGGCAGCAAAAGTTTTCATGATGATTTCTGGTTTTGACACTCATCTTACTTGCTGGTAATTTCCCCTATTTAACATCACCCTTAAAATTAAGTATTATAAAGTGTTACCAAAAAATCATTTAATTGTAACAGATGTAAATCCACAAAAAGCCCACCTAGAATATGACTTCTCAGACCTTAATAATAAACTGACCCTTCTGGCAATCTAACTGGAGAATTTAACAAGTTTCCCATACAAGGGAAATCAACTACTCCTTTAAAAAAAAAAAAGAAGATAAATGAGTTTTCATGTTATAGACTCGAGTCTGCAGCACTTCAGTCTCCTCATGTTGCTGCAGTTGTACAAAATGGGGTAGAAACAGCCTGAGGGAAGGATCCAAAAGGAATGAGGTTAGTTCAAGTGGAGCTGACAGAACGAGTCTCTCTCAGTCCCCAGCACTAAGCCCAAGATGCAGCAGGTAACATTCACCTTAAACTATCATAAGATCAGCAACAATTTTTCTGTGGTTTCTACTTCTGTTTTTGTGGTTAAACACAATTTCAGCCAGTGTTAGAAGGTTCAGACCACAACCTTTATGAGAAGTTAAAGCACCAGATTAACTGTATGACCACGTCTGCCTGAGCAGAGCTCTGCAGCAAGTTTGCACAATTTTCCCCTTTCTACAATAACAGTGTCTGCTGAGCTTTAAAACAGTTTGTGTATGAAAGAATTTGTTGTGTGTGGAATAACAGGATATATTTTAGTTCACCCTGGCCATTTGATGGCAATATACCTGCCAGACCTACAGTGGCACAAGGATAATTAATTGACACATTGCCAAAGGGACATAACACATTTACTGATAAATTCTTTACATCTTTCCAAAGGGGCACAGTCAGTATTTCAGCTTTAGGCTGGTTTACTGCCTAGAGCAAATTTGATTTTGATAGACTTACACAAGCTATGGAAAAGGTGATCTAGCATGGTTACATTTCAAACATGAAAAATATTCCAGGGAAAATAGAAAAGCTGCTGCAGTTGAACTTCTTCATGCAAATAAAGACTTACCTGAATATAAATGATGTGCATTTTTGAGCAAGGCTGCCAAGCTGAAAAAATCAAAGCATATTAATATTATAATACCAAGATGAGATAGCTTGATCTTAGTTTGATAGAGATGATTTAAAACCTAGATTAAGGATGTCATCACGGTGCAAACCATGGATAGAGGGAAATGAAAAACCAGAAAATAGAAATCCTAGCAGGAAGTTATTTAGTGAAAAATCAATTTAAACCCACTCTAAAATAGTTCTAAATTAGAAACACCAGTGAATTTTATTTTTATCAATTCTCCACTGTCCTTCCTGCATAGACACAACAAATCTGACATTAAAGTGCTTTTGTTAGCACAGCTGACTTTGCTTAATGAACCAGTCCTTGCCAAAATACTCATTTATTGATATAACTCTGCCAGGAGACTTTTTCATGTGTATTATCCAGCCTCATACAAGGCCCACCTCTGCCTTTCCTTTGATACTTAATTGGCCATCACCCTCTTTAGGCAGCTTCCCATCGTGCTATCCAAATGAAATACTGCAGTGATTCAGCAGCAACAGCTACAGGTTTAATATGTTTGCACTTGAACCTTTTTGTATGCTAGTTTAATGTAAGTAAATGGTATAAAACCCTCAAAACTGGTCTGATGTCAGAGTCCTGTTGGATTCTCCTGAAATATTCCTGCATCTGAGCAGGATTAGAGAGAAGCCTGCAAAGGGTTTTAGTCCCAAAGGGCAGATGCTGCAGGCAAAAGTATCCATTGCCTTCAGTGATGATTAAATACCATCTGTGGTCACAAATGCCATTTCAGAAGTGATGTCGAGCTCCAGTTGAAAAAGTAACACCCTGAAAGAGAAAACTGAAATGGAACTACTCAACACCAGACACTGTGCTCCAGATTCTGAAGAAATATTAATGGGGATGCTGAAATTTTACTTCTTCAAAGACTTACAAGGTTCTCCCTTTTTAGAAAAGTTGATTATACCAGTTTTCTTCAGGAAGAAAAAGTAGATCAAGGATAGCTCCAAATGGGAAGTAACAATGAGGAGCATTAACAAGATTTATGTCAGTAGCCATGGACAGTATTTTGGTGGGTGGGTGGGCAGGGGCAGGAAATTTGTTGGAGTTTGCTTGTTTTCTTTGGAAAAACCAGAATTTGGGTTCCTTGGCTTAAGAAACAGCTTTGGCAGGATAAAAATGGAAGCAAGGTTCCTTCTAGTAGGTCAAATTCCAGCACTAATAAAGCAAGGCTATAGCTGCATTCCCTGGATGTGTAGATATCCCCAGGCTGTGTGTGGAGGCTGTGCTGACTTACAGGGAAGGAAACCTGGCCTGGCCTTTGAGATGTGGGTAAACTAGGTCAGGTTAATGTGAAACACAATCAGGCAAACACTCAGGAAAAAGAAATATTCAATGACTGTGATGCCCATGGCACACTAAATGAAACAATAGTTTTTTTGAGAATTTCAGTGATTATGTGCCTTAAGGAGGAAGACTCCTCCAAGTATATAATGAATGATGTCACCAACGTGTGAGCAACACTAGCCATGGGCAGAACAGTCATCCTGAAGGAAAGAGCTTTGCCTCTCTGCCTGTCACACTTGTAAGGCTGCTGTAGGTCAGTGACAATAGAGCTGATCTCAGTTATTTTGTCAGATGCTGTACTTGGGAAGAGCCTATCAGATTTATTTACTTACTGAGGCAAGTTTTGGTTCCAGGTTTGTAAATTCCAGAAACATGTTGACTTGGGTGAAATCTCTGTGGTGCACATGTAAGCACATGCCTCGTGTCTGGGAAAAGAGCAGCCTCCTGAATGAGAGCAATGTCAGAAAAAGTCAAATAGAGAAGTACAGGGGCAAAGTTATTAATAGTAACAAACAGAAAATGTTTACTACACAATCATATCTTCTTTTACTTTCTGTTTTCTGTAAAATCTGATAAATATTAAATATCATTAATTATGAGATTTCATTGATAACACTGGAGTTCTGATCTCTGTTGTTACTAAATTCCTAGTGCTAATAAAGCAGAATCTTGAAAGACTTACTGAAATGTCTTCTAAATAGTGAATGAGCCATTCATCCTGTTTATCAAAACTCAATACATACAGAGTATATTTTCTCAATGATCATGCTGTCTGTAGCTACCAATTATAACCTGCTTTTCTCCAGTCTAAGGAGACCAGGTTCCTTCAGCTCATATAATATGTGAACATATTTGTGCCATCTCAAAAGCAGATCAGCTGAATTTTTAGATGTTTTATGTATGGGATGTCAATCTTAACAAATACTGCAAATACAGCTCAGCAGCAAAACAAGACTGTTTAAACCCTATATATTAAGAATAAAAGTAGAGAACTGAGTGACATTTTACGTCAGTTATTGCTAACATGAATGATGAACGAGATCTAGAAATACACACAAGTGTGTGTGTGTGTACCTCAAAAAGAAAGATGGCTTTGAAAGAAATGGTGCATCATTTCTTTTCTTCTCAAATCCAGGACACACTGAGTGAATTTCAAAGATTAAGAATGGAAATCATCACCTCACTGCAAGTTAACAGCCTTGGCTTTAAGTACCTGCTTTCCCCACATGCTGCTTGCCCTGTGTAAAGCATGCTGGCAGTGTGAGACAATGGAATTACAAAGCTTTTCTAAAGCAGATGTGTCTCAAAAATTTAAAGCACCATCTTCAATAAAAAATTTCACTTTCTTCTACTTTTAAGCGTTACATCACACCCACTCCAGATGTTCCCCTGCTGCACGGGGGTCCCTCCCACAGGAGACAGTTTTCCAATGTGAATCCTTCAAGGACAGGCCTCTCCAGCATGGGCTTCTCTGTCCATGGCCCTCCCACAGGCTCACAGCCTCCTCTCAGGCATCCACAGCTCCTCCATGGGCTGCAGGTGGGTCTCTGCACCCCCGTGGGCTGCAGGGCACAGCTGCCTCACCATGGCTGCAGGGAAGCCCTGCTCTGGTGCCTGGAGCCCCTCGTGCCCTGCTCCTCTGACCTTGCTGTCTGCACAGCTGTTCCTCACACGTGTTCTAACTCCCCTCTTCTCTGCCTGCAATCACAACTGTGCAGTAACTTCTGCTTTCTTCTGAAATGTGTTATCAAGAAGATTTCTGTCTTCTTAAAGGTGTTGCCAATATCTCTAACTGGCCTGGCCCTGACCAGTGGCATGTCCCTCTTTGGAGCCACCAGGGACTGGCTCTGCCAGACATGGTGGAAGCTGCTGGCAGCTCCTTGCAGGAACCACCCTTGTAGCCCCCCACTACCAAAACCAGGCCATACAAACTCAGTCCAACCCCAATCTAATCTTCCTTAGTATTGCCATCAAAGAGGACGTGCAATGAGTCAGTACATACAAGTGTCACATTTGATTCCTGGGTGCTCACATGACCTGCCTTCCCAGTTCAATGTTTAATCCCACACAGGGTTCATTTTCAATTCTCATTCAGAAGTGCTTCCATGTGGTAAAATCTTTGAGCATTTGCCTAAACTTTTAATTGAATGTGGGCCCAATTCATCATTGTTCACCTGATTTGCTTTTGGGAGTAAATCATTATTTTTTGAAACCTGTTCTGTAAAATGCAGATTATAGATTGTTTGATGATCCAAGAAAGTGACTCAGTGGGGAAATGTGCAAGGAGTACATCAAAATGAAGAAATAGTCACAGAGGGAAATGATGAAGATTTCTTAAATGTTTGGTGTATTTTAACTGTGAAATACACAGTCTTTAGATCTATATTGTGGTCAATAGTGATTTTCAGTGCTGCTGAGGGATTTGTGAGGCAAAGAAGCTTTCTAACCTAGAGCTTTTAGAATGGTAAACCATCTAGACCAAATATTTGTTTATCATTACTCAGAAATCAATTAAATATAATTAGCAAAGTATATATTATATACAAGCTAATTCTATTAAGATACCTGTTTTACATAGGCTCCAGCTATGTAAAGACATTTTGTTTCCTCAGGAAAACAAGTCACAAGTAGCACCTGCAAAACTCAACCAGATTAATTTGCAAGAAGTTTTGGAATTAGCTAAATCTATCTCAACTCATCTGTTACATTTAAACTGAAACCCATCTGCAGTTGAATTATTGAAAAATGTGAGGTGCAAAAAGATGGGTTTGTACAAGTAGTTCAGCAGCTAGAGAAAGTCTAGGGAAATTGTGGGACTACTCCTGAGCAGGACATAGAACTGATGACAGAGGACACAGAAGAGAGCAAAGTACTCAATGTCTGCTTCATTTCAGTCTGACCTTCTAAAGAAAACTGCCACTCTCTTCTCAGTGGTATCTGGACAGGACAAGGAGCATCTTAAAATACAGGAAACTCCAGCTAAATGGAAGAAAATGCTTCTCTATGTGAAGGTGATCACTACAACAGGCTGCCCAGGACCCTGTCCCATCAGGTTTTGAATATCTCCAAGGATGAAGCCTCTACAACCTCTCTGGAGACCGTGCCTAAACAGGGGCACTGGACCAGCTCATCTCTAGAGATCCCACTCAGTCTCATCCACTCTGTAATTCTGTGATAAAATTAAGTAAAGAAAGCAAATTTTCTTTACTACAAAAGACAAAAACTGGAGTCATGGTATTTTTCCCCTAATGTAATCTAATTGATGCTCAAGTACTGAAAAATAATAATTTCTTGTTTCATTTGACTGCTGGATTTTTCATAGTAGTGCATTGACAGTAGAATTCTTTTGATTATTATTGATGTTGTCTGATTGAAGATGAGATTACCTTATTTTCATTGTGATTTTTAAAAAGACATTGCAAAGTGTTTCTGTTAATTATTTACCACTAAAGCTGTTTCAGAAAGATAATAGATAGCAAAAAAGAAAACATCTCTTAGCTATGCTTGGTGCTGTAATTTATTTGGGTGCTTCTTTTTGCCTGCAAAACAACATTTCCAGGTGGCAGACCACTGCAAGTAAATCCCTCCTTGATAGTGATAATAAAGGCATAACAAACATTAAATTAGACAGCCCCACCATCTACTAATCATGGAGCAAAGCAGAATGCTGTCCATTGCTCTACACAATGGATGGTGTAGTACCTAAGCAGCACTGTTTTCTGAAAGCCTTAAAAATGGTTTGGGTTTGGTTTTTTCTTCAACTTCTCCAAGATACACTTTTCTCTAATCTGGAAAAGGGATGACTAAAAAGGGTATGACAAAGATCTACAGAATCATGAGTTGTATGGAGAAGTTGGATAGAGACCAAGTATTCATTGCCTCTTCCAAAACAAAGCCTGTAGGGGATCAAATTAAGCTTTTAGGAGCTGTACTGGAAACCAATGAAAGTTTTCTCCATGTAGCAGAGAGGAGATCAAAGGAACAACATACCAAAAGGGGCAGTAGGTGCCAAAAACTTGCAGGAGCACCAGGGGACACTGAACAACTTCACAGAAAATAAAACTACTGAGAGTTATTAAATACTCAAGCACTGTATCTAGATCAAGAAAGTCTCTGAGCTCCTCAGCAGATGGAGGCTGGAAAGCATCCTGTGTACTCACCCCCTTTGTAATCTTTCAGGAACATTCCCATTCAGTCACTCCTCCTCTGAGTCTCCACTTCAGGACAGGCTGGAGTGTTCTCCCTAAGCAAGGCAGGAAGAAACAAATAATTACAGAAGATGAGAGAAGATCAAAATGAAGAAGAAAAAAACTATTTAAAGGAAGAGATCCAGACCACCTTGACAGCACTTACTGCTGTCTCCAAATACACATGATCTGGTGAGCATTGGTCAGTTCCTGGGGCCACAGGGTCTGTGGTCTGAACTGGGAAATGTCAAGCACAGTAAAGCTTCACAGTAAATGTGGTAATAAGATGTGTAATTTTACAGTATTATTGCAGGAAGGTTATGTTACTTTATGCAGTTATATGTGATTACTCAAATGATAAATGCTTTTATTAATTTGTCTCCTGTCAATGTGTGACTATTACAAGTTAAATAACTCCATAAAACATACATTATATATGTAAAAAAAGTTATGCATTGAAATAAAGCTTTTGAAAACCAGTGACATTCATTTAGGATTCAGCTTCAATAAAAACTAGTGCAGACATACCTGAATAAAACACATTAAGACTTAACAGATTTTATAGGTACCAATCTTTCATATAACTTTCTCCTTCAAGCAGCTGTAGTTTTTAACATAATGAAACCAAAGGAAGAAATATGCAAAGTAACATTAATGTTAACTTGTAATCCTTAAAAACACACACAAAAATAGGTGAGGATCCTGATTTAGAGCTTGAGGACAAGGGAAGAAACATTGAGAAGGAAGTTGGTTCTTTGTGAGGGAACAGCAATTTGTACTTTTCTAGCAGCCACTCACAGCATAAAAGTCTACTAAAGAATTTGTGATGGCATTCCCTCACTCATCTTTATTACAGAAAAATAGGCATCCAGCATGCTCACTAAGAATATAAGACAGGTTTCAGTACCTAAGGCTCCTTCCTGTAAAGAGCTGCTGCCTGAGGCAAGGACCACTGCAGAGGGAGCACTGGTGGCTGCAGCACTCCACTATCAAACAGCAACAACAGTGAGCTGTTTTATTTTAGCCAGTGACCAACATTTGACACAAACAATTTCAGGGTGTGTATTTTTCCTTTTGATGGGAGTATTTCCCCATCTCTTCCCCAGAAGAGCCCAGCTGACTGGCAAGGTGCAGAGCAGTTGTGGAGCACACATGGCAGGTATGTTCATGCTCTGTCCCTCTTTTACTCAGAGGAAAACTCTCTGGCCCTGGTAGAAACAAGGTTTCCAAAAGCACATACTTTGTACCCAGAAATCAGGCTTCAGAGTAATGCATTTCCAACCAGAGGAATTACTGGTACTCTAGGTACAATGGAGGAAAATGTTATTTCTTTCTCTTCCACTTAATCTTCAAGCAGAATTTCCTTTACACCAAAGACAAATATCTCATCTTTTCACACCAAGTTTAAGTTGGAAATACACTGGCGCCAAAAGAAATAATTCCTTATTCTTACCTCGTGCCATCCTCCCCTTGTACAAATTGATGAGGGTGAAGAAACTGATCTGGGCTCTCAGTGACCTGACAGTATTTTATTGGCCCTCTGGTGGCCTTCTTTAGGTTTCTGCAGCTTCGGGTGTAAATCCAGCCCTGCCTGTAGTAAATGCAAAGGGCTTTAGAAGTCCTCTCTCTCTCACCAGAAGCTTTATGTAAGCCTGAACCAGATTTTTTTTTTTTTCTCCAAGTTAACCTTCCCATCATCTTTTTTATCCCTTTAATGTTATTAACCCTAAACTCACGTTAACATTAATGTTACCAAGTAATAGTCACATTAAATTGAAACTACTACTCTGGGAGTGTGGGAGGAGAAACAGAACGTGAAAGATCTTTGTTGCCAAAAAACGTGTTGTAGTTAGCTGGCAGACAGGGGAATAGCAGCTATTGGTGTTCAGGCCATTGCTCTACATTTCCTGGAGCTACTCTTAAAGGAAACATTCAAATTCAATTTGAACCCCTCGGTTCTGAAGCAGAATCTATCACTGCCAGCAAAACAACAGCCACAGAAAATCTGAATGCAGTGGGAAGAGCAGCTCCTGCTGCACTCCCCAGACCTCAGAGGCCTTGCACACAATGTGTTGCTGTATGACATCTTTGGGGAAAGAAAGGAAGAAAGAAAAAGGTTTTATAAAAGCCAAGCTAGAAGCATAATTTAAAATTGTTTTTGTAAGTGTATAAAGCTTTAATTAGCACTACTCAGCTGGAAAGCTTATAAATATTTGAATAGCAGTAAGAAGCAGTTTACTTTTACATAGATCTTGGCATAAATTGGGGTCACGTGTAATTATCCAAATGACAGCATCTTCTTTGAGATGGTTTTGAGAGGATCACATTTCCTGATCAATGTTGGAAATAACTAATATTAATGAGTGCCACTGAACCTTTAATGTACTTCCTTTTTATTCTTTAAAAGAATTACTTATGTTCAGAGCTTCATTCATATTGGAATAAGCTGTTCCATGTCACTTTTTGTGACAATTACTAAAGTTCCATTTTATTCTTTGGCTCCAAAGGTAATTGACAATGTTTAACTAAATATTAAATATGAATCCCCAAGAAGGTTTTAAACTTGAATTTTGAGGGAGTGCATAATGTGGGAGATGTTTTGACTACTTTAATTCAGATGTTCTTACACTACCACCAAAAAACATATTTAGCTGTCAAAGTTATAGGTTCATCTTTAAATGAGAACAAGGTCAAAATATTTTCCTGAGAAAAAATTAGCTATAATTCAAAAATAGAAATACTTTTAACTTCTTACAGTGAAGACTTTCTCATTTGCCTAATTCTCCTGAATAGCAGATATAATTTTGAAGAATTTTAGTCTGAGTGAAACTCCTTTGTGACTACATATGCACTAAGTACACAGGTTAAAGGCCTTCCCTTAAAAAGAAGAACTGTTTTTCCCAGTTGCGCTTTTCTGATGACTCATACCAGATTCACTTCCCAGTACAACTCTCTGTCAGTTTATGTGCCTTCATTTCCAGAGCCAGCCAGCTTTACCACTGTGAGCTCCCTGCTGGGGATCTCTCTACAAAATCAGGTACTCCAGCTTCTATTAATTTAATTCATAATTATCAGTGGATTAAATCCTCAACCACGTATATCCATTAAGATGTTTCTCACTGTATTGTTTAGTACAGACTAATATTTTGTGTAATAATTGATAATTGATACCTAATTTTAAGTCAAGAGGGATCTCCAGATGCCAAATATTTGCTTGTATAAACATGTTTGTTTGGTGAAGTGAAGTAAATGTGACTAACCTGTCACTCAAGAGGGTATTTTAATTGACTTTACTGTATTCCTGTCATGCCCTGGTACTGCTCTGGCCAAGGTTTTGCATTTTGGTTGTATGAATTTCCTTGGAAAGAATAGTTTTGTCATCTGTTTCAGATCCCATTGCACCTCTGCCAACCACAGGATGAACAGAGAGAGTTTCTACTTTAAACTAAGCACCAAACACAATCTCAAATCCACATGGCAGATAGTACTTGAAACAAATGCTTCATGTAGGGCAACTATATCCTGCATGGGACAATTTCTACTTCTAGTGAGACAACACTTCTGTTCTTTAAAGTCTTCTCTGCAAAGATATTCAAGAAACACCAGGCTGATCCAGCAGAAATGCTCAGATTTTTCTCTCACTGCTCTAAAGAATGTTCACTACAGACATTTCCATCATTGTGTATCACAGATACCTTCTCCTCCTGCTTCTGTAGCACCTTCACACACCCAGCACTGCAACAGATGCCAGTCCAGGTCACTAACTAAAAACTTACTCCAAAAACTCAGAGCAGAATTGCTGAATTGTTAAGTAATGGTAATTGTTCAAATAAACAGCTAGAAACTGCAAACAACTTGATACATTAGAAACCCTTCAAAGCAGCAGGCAAATGCCATCCTACAGGGCTTGGTCACACCTCTTAGACAGAGTTGAACATAAAATTAAGTTAATACTTAAGCACAAAGACAACACATTAACCAATTTTGACAGCTAGTACTTTGGTTTTGTCTCCAGTAGTGCCATAAGCTTTTGGTAAGCACATTATGCATTCTCTGTTTTTCTTTTTTTTCCTCTTGTGTTTGATTGAAATGTATGTTTTCCTGTTGGGGAAAAAGGAAAGGATTAGCACAGATTATGTGCTGCAACGTGATGCATCCTGAGTTTAGGGTGAAGGGTCTAACCTCGAGGAAGCCCCTGTGCTGTGCTCCTTTCTCACCTGGATTTAAAGAGCATTCTCAGTGTTACCGTGTCCTGGGAGCTCAAGAGGTAACTTTTGCTGTGACTTGTGGTGCTGCCACATGCAGACACTCCCCTGGCATCCACACCAGTGCCAGCCCCTCAGTTACAGCCTGTGCACCATGGAGTTACCAATTCCACTCCAGCCTGCTGGAAGCAGACACTTTACAGCAGTAGCTCCTGTCCAGGCCTCCACTGCAAACCCACTGCTTCCTACAGTAGTGGAAGTAATTTATGATAGACACCCCAAATCCCAGGACAGAACTCCTCCTCTTCCAGCAGGCATGGGTTATATTGTTAGCCAAAGAGCTGTCACTCTTTATTGTGGGTCCCACTGCTTAAATGAAACTCTAGATTCCATTGGAATCTTACTCAGGATGGATTAATTTAAAATTTTTCCAGTTTGTTTAATTTCTTGTCAGAGTAACCATGGTGATAAGCTATTCGAGAATTAACAGAATATTTTGCAATATATTAATGTTATCCCTTACCCATTTTAATGAGTGCCATCCTTCAGACAGTAGCTTAGAATACTGTTAGTGTTGAGGTCCAGTGGACTTCTGTAATACTATTAAAGTAATTGATCCAGCTCCCAGCTTTAGCAAGAGGCATTTGCTACCATTTAAAGTACAGTATTTCACTTTTCTGGACCAGTTCCAAAGCACAGCATCACATATGGGCAAGTCCCAGAGCTTTCTATTTATTTATTTAAGAGGAGCATTAAACCACAGAACTAGAGCATTATCCAGGGTTATTAGCAATGCACTTGTGCTGGAAAGGTTTTAAGGATTTATGCAGCAGTATCAGGAGCAGCTCTATAGGCTGTTTCTCCATTTTATGTTCTTTGCATTACTGTATAGTGTAGGTTTTCTCATAATACTATTGTGCTACTTGCATTCACTTAAGTAGGTGATTGTGGTGAATTTTAAAGATAAAATGCTTCAAGGAACATATATATCTACCCTGCTATATTTGGAATGAAAATTGAGGAAAAGACTTTGCAAACAAAATACATAAGTTAGATATATCATAAACAGAATACAGGAAAAATCATTCTTTAATCACAGGCAGCAAGACATTGTTATCTTGGAGTTAAGGTTGCTAAGCAACTTAGCTGGTACAAAACCTACAGAGCAGAAATCCTACTGTTAATAAACTATATGTGTGGTAATGTCCAAAGTAACATTTATAATTATAATTAAATTTATAATATTATATTTCATATACTCCCTTATCTGTAAAAACCAGGCAAGTCATAGTCTTATTCCCATTTTTCATTACAATAATTTTTCATTTGGTTGAACCCTTTATCACTGTATAAACAATATGGTATAGAAAACATAGTCTAAAAGATAATGCAGAATGGACAGTAGAATAAGTATCAAGTGATGGCAGAATTTTCAAGACATTTTCACTTACTGAGACTTCTTACCTGAAGACCTCTTGTGTCTGCTCCTTACTTCATTCATAAAAATCCCATAGATGTACAACTTAAAGACCTTTTAGGGATTTTGATCTTTAGGTGTAAATGCTATTTGGCAGGCCAGGTTCATCACTTAATTTACCTTAAAGACATAAAAATCACTGCTGTTCATAGTGGAAACTATGAACAGGAAGATAAAGGAAGCAGATAATAGTAAACACACTGTGGACATACTGAATGTGTCACAGTAATTACAAACAGTCCTCCAGGTATTTCCTAAATAAGCACTTGATGTGAAAAGAGGCTGAACATGCCAAAGTTATGACTGGAGTTCATCACGTAGCTCTTACATATGAGAAAATAAGTCAGGATTTTGAATCACAGAACAGGAGCAAAGGAGAAAGAAGACTACACTAGAATTTTATTTTTCCTGAGAACTACACACTGAAATCCTCCTCATTGCTGTCCCAACAAAATCCTGCAACGTCAGGAACACCTCCCTGGCTTCTTTCAGCACTGCCCACGTCCTTGTGCCCTGAGTTTGTCTGGAGCAGGCACTGGTGTCCCCAGAGCCTGAACGTGACCCCTGAGTCACCGAGCTCCTCTCAATGGCCAGGACCACTCGTCCTGGGGCAGAGCTGGCTGGGCTGTGCTTGGACACAGCCTCTCCTCCTGCTTCTGTTCCTTGCCTGTATTCCAGGTTATTACTATAAGTCTTTGTGAGAAAAGAAGGCAAATTCACGACAGTGTTAGCTAATGAAGGTTATGTCTCAAGCAAAGAGTTCCAGAAGTTGAAACAATGGCATTTTCAAATGGCAACTTCAAAATTCAATTGCTTTACCTGATGAAATACAAAGATTTATTGGGTCAGTGTTCAGCTTATTGGGCACTCTATTCTGCAGCTTAGACTATGGGGATAAGTGTGATAAAAGTCAGAATAAATACATTTAAATTTGATTTAGACCTCAAGTTAAACAACCTTATTTCCCATATACCTTTGAACCATCAAGGCTACAACAGTCCTTAGACTAACAGTGTCTCTATAGGGCTACAATTACTTTTAAAATACAAACTGTGTGACCCTTCAGATTATTTTTGCTGGATCCCTGCTGCCTCAATACTCACCCTAAGAGCTTTTAATCTCAAGCATTTTTCCTCAGCTGCTCCACTGACCATAAAGCATCACAGCAAGACAGGGAGGGGAAGACATTAAACACCCAGTGAAAGATTTCTGCTGACTTCAGTAAACATTAGATCAAGCAAATAACCGTGCATCAAATTCTGCTTCGATTAATGGGTGTCAGTGAGAACATATTTCATGAGCAAAGCCCACAGAAAAAACACATTCATCCTTGTTCCTCTGAACTTTTAGTGGAGGGTGTGTGGAGTTAAAGCACCATGGCAGTGATCTTTTCTGTTGGTTACCAGCACATGACCATGAGCAAGAGAATTATTACACCAGTTTCTTCATAGGAACCACAGAAGCAGTTGGATAACTAACTGTGCAGGGAGCATGGGCTGTCTTTATACAACCTGAAATAGAATACAAGTCTTCTGCATCCCAGCTAAATGTCTACACCAACAGATCAGTTTTATGGACAGCAGAGCAGCTCTCCCTCTGATGGCTATCAGCTGTCTGGCCTCCATAACCTGTGCTCTTTAACCAGGCAGTTTCAATAACCTGTTTAAGACTCTTGCACCACGTACTGCCCCAGGCAGGTTGAACTTCACATTTCTTTGGCATGAGTCCACCTTCCTTTAGATGACACCAGTTTGAATGCTCATCTTTCTCCTTTTGCTCCTGTGCTCAAACAGGAAGACTGTCAATCTCTTGTGGCATTACTGTCTGCAAAGTAGGAAGTTCAGTTAATTTGGACTAAGAACTTTACAAACTCATGAGTGGAAATAATTTGGGTTAATGGCAGTAGACTGTCCTGTCTGGATTTTATTCTTCTTCAGTACCATTTATAAACACTACTTATAACCAAGCTCATTGCTACACCTTATTTAAGAGCTGTTTAATATAATGGCTTTCCTGTTTTGTTCTCTATCTGCTCAGGGAAGGGAAGAGAAGGGAAGAGAAGGGAAACCCAAGAACATAAGGAAAAAAAGAGTAATCATTTTGAAGGCTCTGCAGTAATGAATAGTTATTGCTGTCCCCAGACTCCTTAGGTAAATGACCCATCTAGTGATTACCACGTCGCTGGAGCATTGAGCCTGGATCCCTCTGTGGTCTCCCCTCAAGGGCAGCCGTTTAACTTCCAGGCAGAAGCAGTTATCTCTGTCTGATCAGCCCCTGCCCCTTCACTTCCTCAGCAGGGTATTGACCTGAAGCTTCCTGGTAAATCGTGGTGATCATTCTCCACTGTTCTGAGTGCAATTCAGCAGCTGCAGAAAATGCACCCCTCAGGGGATAACAGAAAAGCAGCTGATAACTGCCTTACTTTGCAGTGCAAAATAAGAAGTTTAGGACAAAAGCACTATGGGAAAATCAGATAAATGACTCTAAATTACTCTTATACATGCTAATAAAACCAAGATTTGCATCAACTTTACCCAATCCTGGACTGATGAAGAATTTTTTCCCTCTCCACTTACTTTGCCTTTTTTCCTTCCTAAGATACAAAGAAAACTGAAATGAAACCACCTGAGTACTCTGGCAGGATCTCTCTTTGCTCTTCCCCTTGAAGTATGAACTTCAAAGGAGTCAGATACCACACATAGCACAGTTTAGTGACTGCACCCCACTGCAAAAAAACGCCATGGAAGGCACCAACTGGAGACAAGGAACATGTTGGCCCAGCACCATTTACCCTTCCCTTGTCCCTACAAACCAGATCTGCCCCTTCTGCTTCCTGTGTGAAAGCTTTTTATTAGTGAAACAACTTCACTCCCCTCTGTTTCATCTGATGCAGCCCAGAGAGAGCCACCTGGGGCAGCTGCCCCTCTGGGGTACATCCTGCAGAGCTCTGACACTTGGATGCTTTTCCTGCTTCACTGTTATGCTTGGTCACACATATTAGGGATTCATGTTAGTTCGTGGCTTCAGCTTCTACAAGAGACCTGTCTTGTTCAGCCAGGAAATAGAAGGCTTATATAACAGTAATTCTCTGTTCCTCAGCTGCTCCATGCTCCCATAGCATCTCAGATAGCAAGTCTGCTTTTGAAATTTCTGCCTGGCAGCCTGCTCCAGTCTCCTGCAGAGAACCTGAAAAACAACATTTATTTTTTCTATAATGTTCCTTTGCAATATTTCCTGTAGTTTTACAGTAGACAAGATTAAAAATACCATGACCAAAAAGGAGTTCTGTAGCAGGTGACAATTTAAGGTGCAATTCTATGTTAAGAGATTGTTAGTATGGAAGTTTGCTACAGCTTTGTAAGAAACAGTGTGCAACAATGCAGTTATATTTAGAAATTGTCACTCAACTGGGAAACCCCCACTGCCTTGGTCAAAAGTCTCTCCAGTGCTTTGGCATGGTTTTCCTTTAGACTTAACTCACATTTCAGAGGAAGCTGTGGAAGAGAAGTTCTATTCCTTCTTTATTTAATATTACAGCAACTTCTTTTAAATTGTCAGGTGTTTGTCTTTTTTTTTTTTTCCTCTGCACTTTCCCTCTTGTGCACAATGGTGGGCTGCAAATGGTCCATGAATTATGCACTTATCTTTCCCCTTCAGTCATTTTAAAGGCTCTGAAGAACCATATGTTCCTTACAAAAAATACATTAATACATTAAATGGACATTAATTCGATAAAAATAATAATGTCTGATATAATAATTATCTCTAGAATTATCTCTAAGAGTTATTATCTCTATTTTGAATATGCTACAGCACTATTTCCCTGGGTACATGGAAGGATCTTCACTAGAATATCTGCAGGATCTACTGTAGATTTCTATCTTTCTAATCTCAATTATCATTCATGTTTTTAATTCCAGACTGGAGCTACCAAAAATCTTGGAATACACTGCAAAAATGGCATACCCCAGACTCCACATGAATTTCCACTGGCTTCATTTGTGTGCTCCCAGCCTTTATGATCTTGTGATTATCTGCATTTCTGAGCCACTGAGTTCACTGGACCATGTCCAGTTCTCAGGAGCCTACACTGGAAATATCACAGATATTGAGATCAAGACCATTTCTATTCCAAATTCCATACAAAACTTAAGGTTTTGAGGTGGATGGGTTTTTGTTAGTTTTGTTGGATTTTTAAATGAAAGCCACAAGCCAATGAAATCTCTTTCAATTCTTCATCAGAATTTCTGAAGTGTGCCAATGAAATTTTTTCTAAGTCAAATAGATATATCTATACATTTCTAGTTTCAGTAGTTGGTATATCCCATAAAACAGCCCCAAAAGAAAACCAAACAAAAACAAAACACCCAACCAAAAAACCCCAAACTGAAACAAAGCAACTCCACCTTGCAGAGGTTCCATCAGACATAACTTGCTGCATTTTGTGCCACTGTAGCCTTACATCTCAAATTTCAACTCTGCACTAGTGCTTTAAGCCAAGAAATGAACCTGACTGTGCAGCTTTGAGGCTTTAAAGGCTTTATATTTGATTATATTGATACCTTGTTTAGTCTTGCAGAGTACGAGAGAGCCACACTTAAAACTTCTTAGATATCAAGCTGAGCCAGCAGAGCCACAGCTCCTGAGACCTCTGCTGCTTCCCTGACATTACAACCAAAACCAGCCCAGCCCTTTGAGCTACAAGTTCCCCAAATACTTGATTCTTTCAAAATGACTGTACCCTACATTAACTGCAAGAGTAGGTGTTTTGTCATACAATTTAAAACTGTACTATTGCAATGTATTTAACAGAGCTGACTAAGCTTCCTGTGGGAAATGGTGCCAAGCTCTGTTCTGCAGGTGGGTAGGGGTAGGAGCATTTCTGGCCCTGATACTTAAGCACCAACTAGAAGTTTCCCTAATTCCCGAGATTTTGCAGTACTTTAAAAAAAAACTGTAGCCATGTTGTTCTTTAAGTCATAAATTTTTACTTTTAACTCTGTTTCTGAAGCACAGTGAGCTTCATAAGAAATTCTTTTTGTAAAGGCTGAAGCCATATTTTACCATTTGAAGTTAATATAATCAATTTGAGTTTTCTTATATTATTCTGGTTTTGCCAGAGATAATTTTATCCCTAAAGCATCATCAGTAGAACATCCAGTTTACATGAGTGATAGTAAAATGCAAGTATCTTATTTTGCAAACCAACAGTCTTGAAATAGTGTCCTTAGAGCAGCAACAGCAAAAACAGAGCTAACAGAGACATACAGAACTGGCAAAACTCCTATGTTTTGGTAAATAAAACCATTATTTCTCCTTTATCGTTGGCCTCATATCTGCAGCCACACAAAGGGTGAATTGTTGATAATTTCCAGTGTAAGCCCTGGCACTGAATTTCTCCAGGTACTATTCTGTTTTTACTGAATTGTCTAATAATTACTAAGAAGAGAAATGAATATTGGAAATATTTCCTTGTGCATGTTTATTCTAGTTACCCAACATGTTTATGGAGTTTCATTATGTTTAGTATAAGCTGGCTGGTTTGATGTCTCTGGGTCACTACATACAGCTTTTTTTTTCATCTCAGCTTTAGGTCTTAGAGTTTATTAACAACTGCTGCTGGATTAAAAAGACAGAGATGGACAAAAGTTGAGTGTTTAAGCACTAAACCATGTGTTGGGTAACAGAAGGTTTGGGGGAAACTCTCAGGTATGTTGTTAAAATTATCTGGGAGCCTGGGGCGAGACGGGAGCAGCACAAAAGGCAGCAGTGGTTTGGGTGTTTTGGGGATGTGTTTCAGCCCTGTGCTCTAGCAGTGTTTCTTGAGTTGTGCTCGAGGTACATCCTGTCACACACAAAAAACTTGTGAGTGTTGTGTGTGCAAGTCATTAAGGCCTGTGTTTTGGGCACAGAAAATCATAGGAAGCAAGCCTTACCAGAAGGCTTGAAGCCACTGGTTCCAGCTGGATCCATTTAGGTCCCTGGCTTCCCTAGGCACTCAGCCTGTGTATGCCTTGGGCACCAATCATGTTGATGCTACTACAACAGCAAGTTTTATACACAAAGTCCTGGGTTTGCTCACTGTGCTCAAGAATGTACTTTTCAAAGCAAATCTCACTGTCCCCATCTACCTGATTTGCTTCACCTCGTGGACCAGTTTTGGTGTGCACTGACTCGATTAGTGTAAGGTGAAACTAAACTGGAAGTGTGCATCAACCACCAATGGGTATTTAATTCACAGAATGAGATCTTAATTAGTCTGATGTAGAGCCACCCTCAACCCTTCAAAACCCACACAGTGAGTACCTGCAGCCTGCTTGTTCCTGCAGATCCACATCCACTGCTCCACACTGTTTGCTAATGCAGATGCAGCCTTGTGGAAGAGCAGATTGTACTTTAGGACTTCTCAGGTGGAAGTTGGTTCTTGTGCTTGTTTTCACTGGGCCCAGAATAATGAGGCTTCAATCTAGATCCTAAGATCCAATATTGCAATAGTTATAAAACCTAGAAATATGAAGGAAAGATAATAGGCTGCAAATATGGAATCAAAGGTTTTAGGTCTCCAGCAAAATGGGAACTGAGGCTGACAGACAGCATCAAATCAGGAGAAAATTCCTTCCTACTTCAGTGCTGTAGGAAAAGCAATGGAATCAGAGGGTGAGTCTCATTTCTTTCTATCCCCACTGTCAGAAAAGAAGGAACAATTCTGACTTATGAGGTCAGCATAGTCTGCAAGGCTTTGCAAAATAGCAAAGATGTGAGTACTTCCTTGTGCCTAAGGCTTGCCCTCTCAAAAGGCATATATATAACTCATACACACACAAATATATATATATTCATTAATTTTATACTTTGCTGAGCACTTTCAGAGATACTATCATCAGCTGGGCAGAGCAGGGAATGTATTTGAAGTGATAATACTTTGGAACACATTTCATGTTTTCACAAAAAGTAACAACTTCCATATATACCAAAGCACTGCAGCAAGCATTCCAGATTGCTGGTTTGTCTGGTTCTAGCAGAGTTACCCGACCTTGTTCTTTAGACAGAAATCTTTCCTGCTGAAATATCCAATTCTTCACAGACAACCTCAAATTCATCCACTTTCCACCTCCCACGCTAAACTGTGGCTATTTTGTCATGACAAATCTGCTGAGCTGGGACTGCATATGTGCAATAATAACTTCTAGCAAGAAATTAGATTAAAAAGCTTATCAGAGAAACACATTTTTGTGCATTTTAATATTTTTCAATTCATATGAAACAAAATGAAAATGTAGAATATATCAAACTCTTTTCACCTTTTGGGGGTGAGTGGAAAGACTGTTGTATTTTGAAGAAAGCTTTTCACTATTTGATAAAGACAGTCCAAATTGGGCACGCTAATGGTATAGCATTTGGGAAAAGGCATGTATTATTTTAAGGCTAATTTGATAAATTGCCATCATTAAGGAGTTGCTAATGGGTAAGTCTAATGCAGCTGCTCAGGTGCATAAAGGTAGTATGATGGCTGCTTTTTGTTCTTTTCCAGAAAATGCTGTAGTTTCCCTTGAGCACTGCTAATAGAATGGGCTGATTGTCACTACCTCCCAACCTGGAGAACAGAATTTAACTCGTAGAAATCATGCAATTGGTGACTTAGTTTGAAATCATATAAATTAGAATTAGCAACAGTGTTACCCAAAGAAATCTCTCTAGGATCCAGATGGAGATAATTAATAACATACACTTACTTTATACTTAAATCATACCTCAACCAAACTCGAAGAAAAGCAGGAGGAGAATGTAGAGCTTAACTGCAAAGACACAGGACCAAGTTACTCTGAGCACTTTGGCTCCACTGAGCTCAGTGAGGAGCACTGAGTTTATATTCCCCCAGCTTTAGGCATTAATGGGGCACTTAGATGTAATAGGTTCAATGTAGATTTGGGACTCTGCAAGTTCCTATGAAGAAAGGGTTGGGTCCATAATGCTTGTCTTGATCAAATTTTAAAACATGCAGGAGAATTTTTACAAGTAATTTTCATGGATTGATTTGGCATTATTAGCTGGTGGAAATAGAAATGCTATTTTGTCATAAAATAAAGCCAATACTTACCAAATTAAAATGCAAACCCCTACTAGGTTTACATTTTTCCTCTGTTCCCTGACTCTACTAATATTTAGGATCCCCGCTGTCCAGATAACCCATAGCCAACAAAAATCTTGGAAGGAAGCCATTATTACCCAAAGAATGAAAGGATAAAATAGGCAAGAAATTAATTACTTCTGAATGGGATTTAAGTGAGAAAGAGCAGATTTCATCTGGACGTTTTTGACTCTACAATCACATCACCAAGCACAAGATATATCTATATTAGTGACCAACATTTCTGGAAAAAAAGTCAGAGTAGCTCTTTTGCTTTTAAAAATTTCGTAACAGCAGTTGAAAAAGTGTCATTTCTTATGTTTTTAATATAATCTGCACTTAATTATGAAAGGAAACCATGCAATCCACTTAATGAGATGGAATTAAAAATAGCAAAAATGGGTACTACAATATATAATGAATTTTGACAGCTGTTTATATTTAGGGAAATAATAAATTCTATCCAAGCAGTTGAACAATTGGAAGAGGAAGCAAATTCTCATTGTGTGCCTGAAGTGTGAAGGGCTATTCACCAGGGCACTAACAATCTTCAGAGCCAAAGCTCAAGATCTCATTAAAGCATAGAATACTTTATGCATATTAAAACACTGAGGTCTGGCTCACTGCTCAGCTGGGCTGCACAAGTGTAAAATCTCACTTAGTTCTCCTGCTACTTTTCTGTCCAGCTTTACCAAAGTGCTTTTGAACCGGAAAGCTGCTCTAAGAACTTCTGTACTGTATATTTTCTTTCTCACATTGGTGAAATCAAGCCACGTTTGGTCCTGAGAATGCAGTTATTCCATTATCAAAGGATTCATTCTGTGATCAGTTCACAAAATAACATGTGCTATGAAGCTTTATGCATATTAAAAATGATGCACAGCAGGCTTTCATATCCTCAGGTTGTGCAACCATACCTCTCACTTACATAATCATCATACATAAATATTCTTTGCATCAAAAGTTATCTACTCTCTACCATATCTACAGTCAGTAAAACTGTAAAAGAAAAGAAAATGTCTTCAGCTAAATGAATCTCTTCTAGAAAAAAATTCATCATGTTCCCTCAAAAAATTGAAAGAAATTAAGCATAAAAATTGAGGGAAATGAGTAAAAAGATTTTCCCTGTTAATTACACAGTACTTAGATCAATTAAATGCTATTTAAAGAACAAGCAGTTCTAAAGACATTTATTTTTCATCCAAGTGTGTTAATGTAGTTTGATCACCATCCACTCTCAGGTATGTTTTTACTCTGAAGGGCTACAGTCTTACATAGCAATCCATAATCAATGCAACAGCTGCAAGCTCCAGATTTAAGGCTGAAAGTAAGCCTCACCTTTTAAAAATAGTAAATAATTAACCATTGCAAATAAGGCCTGTGGTGGCTTCTCTGGCAGTTGAACTCTCAAATCAAGATTAAATATCTTTTGTGTCCCTTGCTGAAGTCACCAAGGCTTCTTCAGTATTATGAAGGATGTCCCTAAGAGGGGGTGCCCCAAAGACAGGAATCTATCGAGCTCATGAAGACCCCAGGCACAAAAAATTTTACCAATCAGCATGAAAACTCTGAGAAAGTTTCACGACAGCACCACTCTACTGGAGCCTTCACAAACTAATAGACTGCATTGTATGCAGCTGCCAACACAAAACAGATATCCTGAAGTACTTCCTCACCTGTATCCTTAAATCAATCCTACTTACAGACC
This sequence comes from Notiomystis cincta, assembly GCA_013398075.1. Taxonomy (NCBI): domain Eukaryota; kingdom Metazoa; phylum Chordata; class Aves; order Passeriformes; family Notiomystidae; genus Notiomystis; species Notiomystis cincta. The sequence goes on from VZRX01010213.1 coordinate 204,047, forward strand.
TAAGTTTACTATTGTACTGAGGAAAGGTTTTTATTCAGAAAAGAGAAACATACCTTCTTATCTGCCCATTAAAAACAATCAGTACTGTTGATGCCTTCTCAAGTGATTTAATCTCTGTCTGTGTCCTTATCTTTCTGTAACAACTTGAATGATGTCTTTCCTCATTTTTATGCACTATTATCAAAGCAAGCAATTACTGGGAGGGAGTGAGGGAGAGAAAAGATAACCTTTGAGACCGAAGGGATGGAAAAAGCCTAACATAAGAAAGCAGGAAGAGGCAGGCTTGGTCTCAGAGCAGTTGCCATGGCACTGCACCTGACTTCTCGCCTACAGTGGCTGCAGATTTACTCACTCTCTGGCAGGTAGCAGTGGCCACAGCAGTCGGTTTTCATCCTCTCTGGGAGAGGAAATTTATTTTCCCCTCACCTCCTAGGCATTAAAACTCAACCTTGTTCACAGTGCCAAGAAATACTGAGCTGACTGTGAATTTCACATAGAGTAGGAGTCAGCCTACACCACTCCTCATGGACTCCTCTCATTTTCAGCCTCTCACCTTCATCTCTGAACCTGTTCCAGCCAACCTCTCTCCAAAACTTTTTCAGTGTTTTGTACAGCAAAGTAATTCCTGTTGCTCTACTACTTCTAATCCTTTTCAATCTACAACATGCTTTTTCCTCTCCTGCACTGAAATTTGACATATCCAACTGACAAGGATGACAAAGTCCAAATCTTATCTTCACAATAACGATTTAAATATTTTCAATGACTGCACCAATCAATCTATATAATCTCAAAGAAGAAAGGAGAAGCAATAACTACTCCTCCTAAAATTTAACCCAATTGAATAAGCTCATAAAAAGACAGATTTCCTTTTCCTGCAGCCTCTTTTGGTGCACTTTGTCTTTTTCACCTAAATGACATCACCTATTCTCAGTATTTCTGAAAGTAATTTCTGCTTTTGAGTGATCTAAATATCTCCTGGCTGTACTCCAAACTCCCATTTTTAGCACCAGAATCGAAGCTGTGCCTTGTCACCTCCAGCTAACTAACAAAAAGAAAGTTTCAAGTTTGTCAGATCTCTTTCTCCTAATTCAAGCTTGTCCTTCTCTTCCATCATGAGAACACTCAAACCTATTTCTCCTTTAGTGAAGCTGTTGCTGAACCCTATCTGCCTTCCTTTCATGTTGTTCTATAAACCTGTTTTCCTCCCTCTCTCTGACCCTGAAACCACTGTAGGTACTTTTGACAGTACCCCTTTTCCTGCTTGTTACCCCGAGTTCTGCAGTGTATTGGGAATGCAGTGCTGACCACCCCACCCTTGACAGCTGCTTTTACTGTTCCTTTACCTTTGACACTCAGGCTTTTCATTTGCAGATTCAAAAGTCTCTGACTCCTATGTGAACTGGTAACTCTGGCTTCAGCTTAACCTGTGGTGCCCTCTGAGCTCTCTCTCCAAATGCTCCATGTTTCTGAGTCCCTTTCACAGTGTTCTCTGTCAATACTCTGTGCAATCACATGGAAGCAATACAGCTTCCCTGGCAGAGCTGCAAACATCATTAGCTTAATAATGCTTTTTATTTTTGGTAACAAGAAGAGGAAGCAAAAAGGCTTCTTGAGTGAGGTCCCAAACCAAGGGTGTTGCCCTCAGAAGTCCCTCTGTGTTCCAGGTAAACACAGAACTGTAACAAATGTGCTGCTCTGAACTGCTTTTATTTCACTTGGGAAAAAAAAAGTCTCAGCAACTTTAAAGCCACTCAGCAACCTTGGCCCTTCAGGGCCTGAGCAACAAGGAGCAAACAAAGAACAATTAATATTTGTTCCTCAATTCTCTGTGCCTTCTGCCCTTCCTTTGCAGAGGCTCCCTCATCAGGAGCCCAAACTTCTATCCCTGCCACTATGTCAGATGGCTTAGAACAATGACATTATTTATATGTTGGCCACAGCTTCACTGTTTGTAGCTATACCCTTTGCTCCCTTTCAGAGCAGCATATGATAACAATCACCAGCTTTAAAATCCACTTACAAATGCCTGCAGCAAAGGAAAACACCGACTGCAGTAACTTGGCAATCCAGATGTTGAAGTTTCAGACCTGTTCCAGCCAAACTGCTGTGAGACCTGCTGTCAGATTATACATGCAACCACTTTCTGCATAAGCAATAAAAATGCTACCACTTTCTGCATAAGCAATAGAAATACCTGAGCTCAAGCAGGCTACAGGGCTTATCTCCATGGCTAACCAACTCCAGATCTGCAGCCATGTATCTTCACTTTGCACCTTTGTCCTTCTTATATTTTTCAGTGATTTTGATTTAATAAAATCAGGGCACTTCTTGCATTTACCTTCTAAGAGTGCTCAAACAATTGAGTTTTCCTCACATAAATGGCTGTGGAGAAGGAATTCATGTCAAGGTCTTAAGCCTAAGCATTTGTGGCAATCTAACATATGAATCAATGCAGAAATGATATGCACTCTATCATTCAGTAAATGGAAAGAAAGACAGCACTGTGATATAGAATTGAGCACCTCTAAGTAATAGCTTGGAAATGAAAAACTAGCAGAGAGTTGTCTACAGTATATAAAGGGGAAGGCAGGGCACGAAAAGGTGAAATGGAAAACCACACATGCAATCTAAATTATTAAAGAAGGTTAATGAATATATGATACTTTATTTTTAAAATCTCAAGCTGGTAATAACCTGTCTCTCTCATTAGTTTTGAGTGGGAATGTCAGTGTTTAGATTATGAGCAATCTTTCTTTCCCTAGTTTCCTTCCCTTGTCTTCACTACTCCACTTCTCAGTGAAAGAGGCAGGTCTTCATGGTTATCACACACATTCCTCTATTAGAGGTGTACTTTCCAAATTACATCTCCCTTCCATCACAGATTTCATTCTCCTGTGGTTAGTTTATATTGTGTTGCTGAGTAAACGTTACCAGAACAGGGATTTTCATAATTTGCTTTATAAATAATTATGCCTTTTAATAAAAAACTTAATTATAGACAGCAACATACAGTTAGCTGTATTCCACAGAGCTGGACAAGTTGCAAAACAGCTTAATACAGGTGACTGCAACTATAGGCAAAAAGAGTAATCACATTCAGCATTTATGCAAACTACATTATAAAAAATGAAATGTGTATGTTGTACTAAAATACAAACCATATATAATCCACAGAATGCTGAATTTAATGTCCTTATTACTGTTAAATGATTTGCTTCTCATGGCACCATTTTGCAAAAGCAGTCAGTTAATGGCACCATATTAGAGTTCAAATTAATATCATGTTTTTACATGAAGTATGCTCAGACATTCAGTTCTGCAGGAACACTGCTGAAAACATGATTACTAGGAGAACACTGGGAGGAAAGGTGTCTTTCCTAAGCAGCATCTCCCTAACATCACAATCCCATTTTTACTTAAAAGTTAAACCTCTGCATAGGATTTAGTAGCTTTCCCTCATTTTAGTTTCAATTTCTCTGTTACATAAGAGGAGGCAAGTGGAAGACAGTACTGACACAGCACAGACCTACTTCAGCAGCTAATTATTCATTTCAGAGCACAAGTGTTCTGCTTCCAAAAGCTGGTAAAAGCCTGTGCTGAAAAAAATCATGGAAGAGAAAAAATCAACACAATTATTTTTACAAGCTATAATATTGCTCTACTTACCTGACCTTGCAGCCAGCTTCCAAATTTGAAGCTACCCATATATATATATATATGTATACTTTTAGCTTCTGAAACTTCTTGGGAAGCAGCAGTGTGCTTTGTGCTTACATCTAGTTCTATTTTGTCAATCATAAAGCATTTTATGGGAGAAATACATTATAATTCCCACTTTAGTAAGATTTCAGGATCATAGAATGGTTTGGGTTTAAAGGCCTTTCAAAGGCCATCTAGTCAAACCTCCCTGCAATTAGGAGGGACACCTTCAACCAGATCAAGTTGCTCAGAGTCCCCAGCCAGCTTGACCATATTTCCAGAGATGGGAACTTTTAAAGGGTTTTTTTGACATGTTTTGCCTGCAGAGGTGACTGAAACACCAGTTCTGAAACACTGGTGTGGCTTGGGAGCAGCCATCCCTGTGAGCACAGCCACAAAAATCAGCCCCTTCCTGCACTGCCTGTGAATATATTCTTATAATCAGGATTAAGTGAGGTAGGTTCTCACATTCCAAGTCAAACACACCCAAATTCCTACATAGACCAACAAAACATTTTACTTCTTACTAGATCTGCCAAACATCCCTATCATAGAATCAGATCTTCAATCTTCAGCTCCTAGGGAAGCGAGATGCACTGATTTACCAGGTAAGATATGAATACACTCTCTCAAGAGATTTATTTAAAACTTTGACCTATCTTTTCTGTCACTCTGAACAAAAGACCTAAGAACACTTCTCCTCCATGAGGAGTTCTTTTTTAGCAGGGGACAGCTCAGTTTGAGGGAGGCCAGCAGTGGACTGCTCCTTGCTTTTCTCCCCTCGCTGTGGGGTTCACATTGAGTTCAGGAACTTTAAAAACCCCGTTTTTTAAATACCTACTTTAAAATGCTATTTCTTGAATACATCAAATTTAGAAATCCCACAGGATTAACATTCTTTGGGTTTAACCTGGAACAGAATTGTTAATTATGTTTTAATAAAATAATTTACATTGCCCTGAGTTAAATCCTAGAAATGTAAAGATCTTTTAATGGCCCTACAACCAAGGAAATTGAACACACTGTCTGGGTTTTTTTGGCAGGCTGCTAGCCACAGAGTACACACAGTAGCCCACCAGCTCTCCAAAGCAGCCCAGGACCTGCAAACTATTTCATTTGCCCAGTGATAAGGCAAAAGAGGAAGGCAGGCAAGTGCATTCTATGAAATTATCAGACAAGGAAAAGTGTAGTAGGGCATAAATCCCTAAGAGAGTTGCTGCTCTAATGCACAAGAAATAACTTGCTATTTTCACAGTCACAACTATAATTTTATTCATTGTACTTAACAGAATAATGCAATAAAAGTACCTTTAAAATGGATGCACTCCTGAAGGAATTAAAGCATTTTCATGATTGGTTAAGTTTGTTTTAGAGAAAAGTCTTTTACTTTTATCTCTCTTTCCAGTAATGTCAGCTTGCACTAGGATGAAATCAAAAATCCATCATGAAAACATACTTTGAAGAACTTGGTCCTAATCTTCAGGCCTCAGGATTGATTTTTTTGTTTGTTTATTCACTCTCTAGGGAACAGATAAAGCAGAAGAAACTTCCTGTTCTTCTAAGAACGTGTTCTCTCTCACAGCATTAATTGTCACCACTTCAGTCTCAGCAGGTCACTGCAACTTTGCTGAGTTTACTGTACTAGATGAAAATACATTTACATAGAGAATTTCCCATCATAAACAAAAGGAGGGAAAATTACCCTTTGGATTCCATGATCTCCAACTTCTGAAATGCCCTGCAGCTGGTTACATCCAACCAACTGCACAAGTGCTGGCACCAGCTTCAATCATGGTCTGAGAACCTCTGCATGAGCTGTGGGACTCCAGTACCCCTTCCACTTTATTAATATTTATTATCTTTATTATCAGCTGTGTGTATATTCTGCATTTAGAACAACTGATCCAGCTACTCTTATGAGGCTAAACACAGAGAACTGGCCACATCCTCACATACACTACAAGTTTGAACTTATAGGCAGAATACCATCTTTAAAAGGTAAAAAACCCTACTGGCCAACCCAGCCAAAAAAATTCTCTTATTGAAGGAATTTTCAAACCCACTGGCATGCCTGTTTGAACCAATACTGTAAAAACTCCTTGTACTGAACAGATTTGATTGGTATTTTACAGTAATTCCTTCTGTCAAGGAAACACCCAATGGGAACAAGTTACTATATGGACTCTTAATACAGCTTGCCACATTTTTACTAGTGTTTTCAATGTCCACACAAGAAATTGCCCATTAAATTTATAGACCAATTTTATGCTAATTGTACTCATTACACTCTGTGAGAAAACTAGGTAATTGGGTTGTTGTACTTCTATCTTTAGAAATAAATTAGAATTCCTGCTTAGTTAGAATAATTTAAAATGTCTGACTGTGCCTGTTCAAAGCATCCATTAACAAATGCTGGCTCCTACTCGACTTCCCACTGCATTAAACAGGCCATTTCTGCACACAAGACAAAGCAGCTAATCAACTGGAAGTTGAAAATAAATATGCAGGGAGCAGGCATACAAACCACAGTGTTAAAATGCATTTGCCTTATGCCAAGGTTCATTTGTAAATTCATCAAGTGTTATACTTACTAAGTCATGTTGATGTGTTTTCAAGATGGTTAACTGCTCGAAAACAAATAATATTTACAGTACAGTTAAATGGAGTTATTCAGCAGTACTCAGAAGCAGACTGAACAAGCAGGTGAACAGAAGCATTTGCATTGCTGCAGCACTCAGGGCTGTGCTCCAGTGAAAGGTGTCCCTGCCCATGGCCCATGGCAGCTGTTTGGAGCTAGATGAGCTTTAAGGCCCTTCCAAGCCATTCTGTGATCTAAGTCTCAGATCCTTTTTGCTGCTAAGGGGCTCGGATTTCAGTTCTCAACACTTCTTAAACTATGCACAGTCTCTCTGTGACTGTTCAGAGATCTAGGAGAGCCTGTATAACACAGGCAAGCTGTCCAGCAGAAAATGCCAGAAAGGCATGCAGGGACTGAGTAATTTTATATTTGTGAAGATTTAATAACTCTCTGCAGGGAAACACTTCCCTGCACTTCAGAGGCCTTTGGGTTCACAAACCTGAATTCTTTCCCAAAGCAGAACAATTAAGTCTGCTCCAAACATAGGCTAATAAATAATCATACTGTTACCTTAATGCCATATCTCTGGGATAGAATTTAATTTAAAACTCTGTGCTTAGCTATCTTCTAAGGGATAATAAACTTTTAGGTACCAAAAAATACCAACCACCATGCTGTAAAACATCCCAAATAGAGATACAATCACCCAATCCATTCAGTGCTCAAAGTTTCACTTTCCATACAATGAAGACTCAGTGACTCAGGAGGGAAAAAGAACACACACAACCAAAATAAATAGAAGAGAATTGTACCCTCCTACTTGGAAAGCTCACATATAAATAAAAGAACAGATGTTTTCATTTGTTTTGTGAAAGGTGGTAATCGAAGATCAGCCATCCGTGCATCAAACAAGTGCTCTACATCTGTTGACTCAACAGTGCTGTGACAGCACTGCAGCTCCTCCTGAGAATGCCTTCCAAGTGGAATCCTGGAGGCAAAATCAGCTGAGGAATGCTTTGTTTGAGATGTGATTAACAAAACCTCTTGGCAGTAGCTCCAGCTCAGCTATTCTTTTAGAATTTCAGAAACAATTAGAGGTAAAAAAAAAAAATCACAGACAGAAAGTCAGGCATGGACAAAATGCTATTCAAATCTGTGTTACGTGGATACTGAGTTATGACTTTGGCTTCTAGTTTGAACTCCCCTACCTATGAAGTTCAGCATCAGTTTACCAAGTAAAGCTTACTACAGCTGCTACCTCAGAACTCCAGGATTACTCTAAGATAGGGCATCCTGCTTTTGAGTCAGAAAAGATATTGACTGGGAATATAATCACCAAGTCTGAAGTGGTACTTGATGGGAATTACATTTTTAATTACAGGAGTGAAAGCAACTGACATTAGGAAATAACATCAAGAATTCTGTAACAAATACAAGTTCTGCATCAAATTAAAGCAATCAATAGTTCTAGAACTGGAATATAGTAATAGATCTTCACAAAAGTAAAAGTAGAATACATGACAGAAAAAGAAATGGAAGACCTCAAAACATTTCTTAGGTAGTTTTTGGTAAGAACTGATGCCCTGGCACAGGAATGCTACAGCAATACACACTTTGTGAAGACAAGATGATGGAACAGCTGAAAAAAAATGGGCATTACATACAACTGTCAGTGGCTCAATTTAGGGAGAAAACAATTCTGAGAGGACAAAACTCCAGGGAGAAAAAACCTCAGGGAGTACAATGATTCCACTATTAACAAAAACATAAAGTTATATCAACTTTATCTTACATACTACATTCTTCTTAGAGCTGTTACCCAGTAGATTCCCTTAGTAAATTGTTCATTTTGGCTAGTATTTCCACAAAATAAGGGATATTTTAATATTAGGATGTTTTACTTTAGATGTAAAAAATTCAAGGTTAGTGATTCAAAACACTTAAACTAATGCATGTACTGAGTAAAAGAATAACTTCCTTTACGTTGTTAATTTGGCTAAAAAAGGCTAAAAATTTTAGAGAATTTGTAAGTTTTAATATATTCTGGCCTATCATGAACAGTTTGAGGCCAAACAGAATTCCCCAGTATTCATCATTCACGGCTTCAAAACAAGGCTCCAAGCAGGAACACTTTTTCTGAGGAATTTGTCTCTTTCTTTAGCAACACACCTTGTATCCCAAGAAACAGCCCCAAATAACAGGGGAAACCTACATGGAATACAAGGTAGCAAAAAATCACGGACATCAGCTGCTGTGCTAGAAATACAAGTGCAATGTGTGTGAATGAAACAGCCAGTACTGAGAGGGTGCTTGCTCAGAATCTGCTGAGATTGTCTGAAAATGAAGATAACCATCACCCACATGAAATAGTAATCAGGCACTGAGAGACCTCAGGTGGGAAAGAAAAATCAGCTTAAAAATCAAATACAAAAAGCCCTAACATTTCTAATGGAGGAAAAAGCAGTGGAAACCTGTCTGATACCAAGAAGATGCCCCTGGCACCTCAAGCTCTGTGGAGGCCTGAGGGAACACCCTCCCCTGGCAGTGGGCTGAGAGCACAGGGCACAACCACCATGGGTCACTGCTGGGGTGTCACCCTAGGGGTGCTGCCCCAGCAGCTGGGTGGATCAATGGGTGATAGGAACAGCCCAGTGAGAATGCAGCTACAGCATCCACACCTCCTAAGATGAGGGATGCACACAGGATAACATACTCTGAGAAGGGTGGGCTCTTACCACTGAAACCTCCTGTTAGAGCAAAGGTGAGCTTTACCTGCAAATCTGGGGGAGAGGGGAATTGCTCTAGGAGTGTGTTTAGGTATGGAAAGGTTTGGGAAGGGTCTAACAGTCATTTATCTGTTATATTGCTGCTATTAATCCTGCATGTATAGTTCATGGACTAACAGTTAATTACAAGCTATCAATAAATCAACAAGTCACTTCAATTCTAACTTGATTTAAGTAAGACATGAGTTGATTTTCCCTTACAAGCAGCAAAGGCACTCCTTCAGTGTTTTCTGGTTCACTCTGATACGTAGCCTTCAGCTAAACTTACCTATCTCAGGTTTTTATTTTTCTTTTTTATTCTCTTCTTCCTTTTCTTTCACCTGAAGGCACCCAGGATATTCAGGAAATCAAACCACTACCTCCACAGGTCACACTTGCTTTGGTACTCAGACTGATTCCAATCAAAACACTACAATAACTGCACTCCTCCAAAGTAATGGCTCCAAAACCTGGGCAGAAATAGATCACGTCTTTGAAAAGTGCATATTAAGTCTTTGGCTTAGACAGCTGAAAACTTAAGAGGTTTAACATATATGCTGGCTTTCTAAAATGTGGCTTCTTAAACAAGATGCTCTAATGAATTTAATCTCTGAGATCAGGTTTTTCCTTCAGGAAGTTCCAATTAAACACCATATGAAAGCTTGGTGTGTTTCTCCCCCTGGAATGGAAAGTTCAGTGTTAGCTCCTGGTTTTTCTAGAAAACATTAAAAGAGTGTCATTCATATTTTTTAAACAGTGTAAAGAAATACAGTTAAATTTAATTCTGTATGGTTCACTTCTGTACTTCTGCTGATGACATTTTATAAATTAGAGGTAATGAACAATCCTCTCTCATGTTTTAAATTCACAAAGTCTTGAAAGTACAGGATCTGATTCCTTTATCCTAAATAGACTTGAATAAAACTATACATTGACAGATCTTGTAACCAAAGACACAAACCAAGCATACTCACTGATCTGTGACTCAAACCATAAAATAAATAGACTCATGTTCATTAGGTGCAACCATGCTTCTTCTAAACCTATTTTTATTTTATTTATGGGCTCTTATCTTTTGATTAATGAAAATAATTATCACCTTGAATTGTCTTCTCATTCTGTAATCAGGAGAAAAATATTCTGTATTATGTATAAAGTTTTTAAATTAACTAAGCTTACAAGAGACATTATGTCATTCTCACAGGTAGAAGTTACTCTGCAAAAGCTGACTTAGCATACAAAAAGTACAAGTCTAGCAACTGACAACCATGTTCTTCTTCATTACAATCTTACAAAGCCATAAAGACTTAAATCTGAAAAAGAATTAAATTGAAACAGAGCCTTGTGACAAAAACATCTGTTCATAGTAAACTAAGTGTTTTCAAAGTTACTTATACAAGCAATTAGTAGAAACCAGGAGTAACCTAGAATTCCAAGTACTACAGAAGAGAAACATAATTGCAGTTAAAAACCCCCACAAAAGGCAGTTACTCAAACATAGCCAGGGAAATGAACACCTTGCCTGCCTGTTACATGTTCCCTAATTCCAACCCACGCTGCTCCAATGCCGTATTTACTACTCCTTACTTCTATTACTCCCCAGTCCTTTCACAAATTAATGGAATATCTACACCTTTTTCTCCCCCAAGTGCTAGGAGGAAGGCTACTCATCTCTTCTCCCTGTTCAGGAGGTAAGTTTCCTCACTACCCAAACACTTTATATTTATGTATTCCATCTATGAAACATGAAATCAAAGAACTGGAAATCCTTCATTTTCCCCATAACTTGAGTACTTCAAAGGAGCACAGTAGGAGCACTTCTCCAATTAACATTTACCCAGCACATTCCACCTCCTCATTCCCTTAACATGTCTGAGTCACAACCACCAGCTCCAGTGACTGGAAATTAACATACTAAAAGCAATGATTTATAAAGTTATATTAATTTGACATATAACTTCACAGAAACCTACATCTGGGATTCCTCCAGAAATAAGGGAATTTTATTTAAGCCAGAGAAGACCTGTAGAGAGATGCAGTATCTTGTATTGATGTAGCATTAAAAAAAAGAGGCTTTCACAGAAACAAGCTCTAGATTTAGTCTTTAGAGGGCTTTGAAGGTTATCAGACTATTTAGAGTGTCTCTCCCCTTTTTCAGCAGCGTTACTGCTCGTTTTTAAGAAAACAAAAGATGAACTCATTTCCCTCGAATAATTACAGGTTAGGCTTGTAAGCAAAACCAGGACAGAATATTGCTGCCCTCCTTCTCATGGTTTGTACCTTTTCTGCCCATTTCTTATTCAAAGTCAAAGCCTGGTAGATAAAATAACCCCCCAAATCAGGCCCTTACAGATGGGAAGGCTTCTGCCTACCTGGCCCGGAGGGTTTGTGCCACGCACAAGTTCTGTCAAACTCCACCTGGTGGATAATCTTAAAAAAGCCCAGGAAATAAGCTTTAAAAGGCTTTAGTTCCACCAGGATTGATACAGCACTCAAATGCTATGATAAAACTCACTGAACTGTGTATTTGGTTATATAGCCTTCATCCTTTTTGTTTCTCCCCATCTCTATGAATGCTACAATCATGCAAAATCTGTGGGTGGGTATTTTTTCTCAACTTCTCACATTAATGGGTTATAGTTGCAATTAATACAAATTTCTGGTGATGCAGTTATAGATAGGAAAAGTCACAGCTCCATGGCACAGCTCAAGAGAAAATTACTGTTCTTGCTCTTTAGCCTCTGACATAGGAAAGTGGAAAGTAATGGGTAAATGTAATTTTAAACTAATATTTAGATAAAGTATCACTTATTACAGTAATTTTTTACCCACACTTTCCAACCTTTAAAAAAAAAGTAATTTATATCTTTGTATTTGCTGGTAGTTTCTCTTATAGGATGTCTTATATGTACCTACTACCATTCTTTACTTTTATAATACACTATTATTTACTATGATCTATTATCCTTGAGAAATAATTCAAAAATATGTTCAAGACATGTAAACCATAACTGGAGCAGCCTGTGTTACTGAAATGCTGGAAGAGACATAATTTTTGAAAACAGTAATGCAATGAAAAGTTGAGAGCTGAACTGCTCTCTTGAAGACTTGAGAGAGCAAACTGCTCAAATATTTATCTAGAAACAAAAAATTAACACCATTTCACACAGATGATGCTGTGGCACAGTACAAAAAACCTCTACTGCATGTACTTTATTATCATTTCAGGATGGCATCACTAAAAAAGCACAAGTGAAGACTATCTGCAATTAAAAGTTTTAAAGAAGTTTCAAGACAACTATTATTTCTGATGAACAACTACTTTTTTTCTCTTTTAAGAAGTCCTTCTATTTTTGCCAGATCTCCAAATGAAACTGTTCCAGAACCTCGCTGGGCTGGTTTTGCCTAAGGAAAAAAAAAAATGAAGAAAAAAAAATTACATATATGGCTAATTTTTAATTGAAATGTTTTGTCAAAAGCTTTTAAAACATCACTTACTTAACCAGTACCTTCAAAGGGAAAGTAACAGCCTCCCATTACCTGTGATTCATGGTACTTCCAGCCAATCATGTAGTAGATCTGAAACGTGGCAGGAACGGAGCCATCGCTGTTCCCGTACATCTCTGTTGGGGCAGGAAGGGAGGGACACAAGGTACAGCAAAGGTACAGACTGCCAGCTCCAGGAGACACTGCGTTCTCAGAACGTCAGAACTAAGTGTGACTTATTCATCAGGATGACTCCTGGTGAAAGATTTGGGACAATAAAAATATCTCACACTGGTGCATCAGGATAGTTCAAATCCTGGCATGATAATTAAGGCTAAAAATAGCTTAAGATAACAGCATTTTGTCCTGAAGTATTTGGGGGGTTTCACTTTGCTTTGGGTTTGTTTTGGGTTTTGGGTTGTTTTACACAAAGGTCATAGAAAAAGACACACAAAAAAAGGTCTTAAAGTCATTTTAGGTGAACCTATTGCCTCTAAAATACTGACCTTGGTATATTGCAGCAGCTGCCAGCATTGTCTCCCTGTGTAGCAGAGGTTTTCTATTCCAAGAGCAATTACTCTCCCCCATACCTAAAAATATGTTTTAGCTTTAAGAAAAAGAAGATACAGCACATGCCATGAGTTAAATGTCATGCACTAAGGACAGATTCTTATTAAACCAGAGTAAGTACAGAATCCTCTGCACTTCACTGTAAGAGAGAACATACCATAAATCATTAGGTGAGTTTCTTATGTGTAAGAATACAAAACTTTTCATTCCTATGCTTTGCAGTTTACAGTTTGCCTTGCTAGGAATCATTTCAAATTATTAGTTCTTTAGCCTGAGTCTTCAAACATTTAGGCTTCTAAGTATAACTAATTTTAAGAATGAGTGCAAAGTGTTTATTCAGACACATCACTGTACTGTTTTAACAGATAATCATTAAAATTCCTAGCCCAAGAGAATTAAAATACAAAATAAAATAACCACAATTCTAATCTTTTTAATCACTTACTGCAGCTGAACGTTTCTGCTGAGAATAAAAGTTGCTTTTCCATTAAGGAATTACTCCAAAGAGCAGTTGATCCAGATAAGAAATGCCCTGAGTGGCTGTCAGTAACAACAGACTGCATGTGAATGACTGCTTTACAATCCATGACAAATGCAATCAGAATATTAACAAAATCATTACTCAATGACTTGCTGTTCCTCAGCAGACTCCAAATTAAGGATGTATTTATTCTCATTCCAGTTTGCTGAATGCCCTGGAAATTAGAAAGGCTCACAGGAAAAGTCAGTGTGTGGGACACAGGCTTCTGTCTCCCTCTAAGTGCTTTTCTGCACCTTACACTGAACAGGCTCATGCAGAACAGGAACTCCAGGGAAGCAAAACATTCACAGCAGACCATGAAGTAGCAAATCTTTGACTTGTGCTTCCCAACACAGATCTCCTGACAGGCACAATCTCCTGATTCCCTAGATTGCACGAAGAAAAGGAATGCTTCCCCTGTTGCAGTAAGATTTATTTGTAATATTTTAAGAAAGAATTCTTTTGTGATGTAGATGGCAAAACTGGCTCAGGTTGCTCAGAGAGGTGGTGGATGCCCCACACCTGGAAACATCTAACACCAGGTGGGACAGAGCTCTGAGGAACCTGATCTAGGTCAAGATGTCCCTGCTCACTGCAGGGAGTTGAACTACATGGCCTTCAAAGGTTCTTTCCAACCCACAGGATTCTATGATTTGGAGTTAAGAAACACGCAGTAAAACTCTTCTGTGTCTGCAACACTGATAAAGAAAACATTTATGTTTCCACACAAAGAATGTACTTGCCTTGCAAGTCTTCCATAACCTCAAATAACCCTGGGTAGTTGACTTGGATTTCATCAGTATCCTAGAAGGATTGAGAAGTTCAGTTTCAGAGCATATCAAGCTAAACCAGCAGCATTATGTCAATCTTGTTGCACTACTAAACTATTCTCTGCCCATGGCAGGAGGGTTGGAACTAGGTGATTTTTAAGGACCTTTCCAACCCAACCCATTCTACAATTCTATTCATCTGCCTCTTCTGCTCAAATCATGTATTTCTAGGAAGCATGTAGTATTTCAACGTTTCTAAAAGGTTTGGCTTAGTAGCCCAAACGCAATCAAATTTTAATTTAAATGCCATTATTTTCTTCTTGGTTTTAGAAGAAAGAGCAAGTGTCTATAGCCTTTTCATGCAGGTCTAACATCCTCTGACATTTCTCCAAGAAAACCATCCAAGTTCCACTGGGCTACGAGCCAAAGATGCACTCCAGTTGGTCCCATCAACCTCCACAAAGCCAAAGCCGGCGGCAGCGCGGGCTGTGCGCGACCCGCTCAGCGCGGTGCGGCACACGCAGGAGGAAGGGGTATGTCACTCACACGGCAGCAAACAGCGATTTTTATCTTCCAGCAGCTCCCGCGGCCGGGAGCGCTCCCTACGGTATAATTACCACGGTGAGGGTGTTGAAGCCGGCCCTGGCCAGCAGGTGTCCCAGGTCGGCGACGGCAGTGAAGGGCGACACGTGCGCGGAGAAGCCGCCCTCCCGCTCGAGCTCGGCCAGCTGCAGCGAGCAGCGCAGCTCGAACAGCGTGTCGCCCCCGAACAGCGCTCCGATGAACACGCCGTCGGCCCGCAGAACGCGGTGGATCTGCGACACAGCAACACTCGCTCAGCTCGTCTACGCGAAGCCCGAGGGCTCCTCAGACCTTCTTCTGCTGGAACTCTCAAGCAATTATTGTAAGAGCTGTAACGCACTTTTAGTCCTGGCTGTATTCTGTGGGGCAAGCTTCTGGCCACACTGCAAACAAGCACTGTCTGAAGAGAGACCCTTTTCTGTTCTGAAGAGTAAATCCTCAGAAATTACACTTACAGTCAGGAAACATGAAGAAACTGAGGGTAAAACTATTTTCAGCAGAATACTCCTAAAACAATATTCTCAATTAATGTACTTCTAAAAGGAGGGTAGATTAAGTATCTATTTACTTTTACTTTCTGAGAGCAGCAAAAGCATTTTTACTGGCTTGATTTAAGAGAAATGAAAGCTTGAGTTTGCAGTAGTGATCTCTGCACTTCTGAGACAACTGAGTAATGCCATTTTTATTATGTCTACCATTACTTCTTATTAACTTGCCAGAACAGCAATATCATAACTCAAACACCAAGGCTGACAAGCTGCTTTCTGTTCTCCTAAGTCCTTCCTAGTGAGCAGGCCAATAAATTAATTTCTTTTCTCTTTAAGGATTGAAAGGATCTCTGGTTTAGACATCCCGAAGAGCCTCATTACATAATCACACTAACGAGACAGCAAAAGCTTCCAATGCTTTTGAAACAAAAACATTTTCAATAGTTTTAAAATTAAGTATTAATCAAGCTACCTTTTCTGTGCTAGTAAAAAAGCCTTTAACTGACATGTAAGAAAATTAGGCAGTTAAAGGAGTTTCCCTTAGTGAAAGCCAGTGGTCCTGACACAGGAAATCATGGAAGCTTGCCAAGAAGCCCAGTTTCCTCCCACTGTGAGTCAGTATCAATCATATTTACTGTGGGAGAAAGTATTTGACACTCTACAGAATACTTAAATTCCAGAGAAAACTCTGCATTTCTTTCAAAGGTTTTTATAAGTACAGAATGCATTTCAATTGGTTTTTATTATTTCAGTAACAGTAGGGTAGTCCTATTCCCACCAACAGGTGACAGAACAGCACTGCAATGACTGATCAATTTGAAATAATGAAAATACAGCAATCTGGTTACCACGTTCCTTGTTCTTGCTCCACGTTTTTGATTTAAGTTTACACCTGCAGCAAAGAGCTGAATAATCCAAAACAACCAAAACTGTTACTGAAAAAAAAATTTCTGTCCTCAACAGGTATTTGGTTCATTTCCAAATCAAAAAGCGTTAATCAAAGCTGTATTTCAAAATAAACAGCTAAGACATAAAACCAACTCAAGCTCCAAAAAGCAGCTCTGGAGAAGTGTAGTACTGTACTACAACCAGTAAGAGCTAACAACACTAAAAATCAGTAGCACTGCCTCAGGTGACATCAGTCACCAGGATCTCAGATGTGGAGAACCCAAAATATTGTACAAATAGGTTGTTTCAGTTATTTATTCCAAAATAATCCGAGGAAGCAATTTAGTAGCAATATCAACTGATGCTCCTCCAACTGCCCAAAGTGTTACAAAAAATACTGGTGTGCAACGTGAGTAATTTCTGTGCCTCTTATTTAAAGAGGCCTGGAAATACACAGTGCTCTCAATGCAAGGAATGGCAAGTGCTGACTTACAGTATTAAAAACATTAATTAAAATACTTTTAATTTTAAACCATAGCAAGTTTCTTACCTCTCTGAAAGCTTTAGGAAGGTCATTCACCCAATGTAAGCTGAAATAACAGAAGTGTACATTTTATATTAGAGATTAAATCAAATTTAGGGAATGCAGGTAACTATTTAATTAGCTAAGTAAGTTTCAGGAGCCAGAGCCACAAACTGGTTTCTCAAGCTGCAACCGTGCTGAAACACCTGCTTGAAACTGATACTAAACAAGAACCAAAGTTTTACCACATAGAGCTTTTCTTTTTCCTTTTTTTGGTAGAGAAAATGCAAGTCCTGGAGATTAGTTTGTCAAAATGCAGGGAAGGGAGAAGTCCCAAGTGTTTTGAGGGAAAATAAACAAACAGAACAGGGAGAATCACCAGGAGAGCACTTTTTCCCTAGTGCATGCTCATATTAACTATGCAAGTACATTTCTTATTGCTTTTTAATGGACTAGAAATCTCTGTTGGATTTATTTTCTTAAAGCTGCTCTGAAATAACATTATTAACAACTTAAACAAAAGAAAATAAGTAAATTATTAATACATACCTTAAGCTGCTAACAACAAGATCAAATGTATCTTCCTTGAAAGGAAGGAATTCCTCATCAGCCACAACCCTGACTGTCGGGATTTCAGATTCTACAGCATTTTTCTAACGTTGGGTTGGAAGAAAAACAACTCATCAGAAACTCACTTCTTTTGCTTTCCTGTATTACAGAATTGAAGCAATCAAAAAGCTACTTACTAAAGCATTCTCTGCAACATCAACTTGAACAAGTTTTTCAACTGTTTCCTGAAATAAAATGTTAAAAGTCTGTTAAATATTTAAATGGTTTTGTAAATAGACATAAGCCATTTTTTGGCACTTACATCTATTTATAATGAGTTAGAAAGAGTCTTTTCAATTCTTGATAAATCTTTATATAAAGCAGAGAACATTTTTCTCCAGCCAACGTGGCACCTGCTCCCAGGGAGAACAGCTGAGGTAAAAGTGACAGAAAACACATTCTGTGATTTTAGGTACAAGTTTAGTCAAACATAAACCATGGATTAACAGCCAAGGAAGCAACTTTACTTAAAGTGTGGTTCACAAAGGGTAAACTGTTAATGGCTTCAAGGTCTCCATAACTGCACTTCTCTTTAACAACTAACTGTGGCCAACAGATTCACCAAAAAAACCATGCATATTCCTACACAAAACTAAAAGTTAACTGTTATACAACAGATAACTTGACAAGTGGCAGTGCAAGGGAAGTTTTCAGTGGCAGTAAATTAAGAATAGTCTGTACAACATACACCTTTGAACTATTACTGCAGGTATAGGGGTAGAAGGGGGAAAGAGTTACCTCATCAAGACTCAGATGATGGTTTTAAGTTGTAACAGAGCCCTCTTTGAAAGGGAGGGACACATGTGAACTTCCTTTAAATACTTTAAGTATGAAGAGACAGTACCTTGGTTAAGTGCTGAGCTATGTAACCTCTTCCAGAGCCAACATCCAAAGCCAGAGGAAACGTTCTAAAGGATAAGATTAGCGATACAGAACATAACCAAGTCTTAAAATACTTTTAATTTTAAACCATAGCAAGTTTCACCTGCTAATCTCTAGGGGCCTTATTGAGCTCAAGCCACGGAGCCTCCCTCCGTGGCGCCGGGGGAAAGGCGCTCCCTTCCAGCGGTTCTCCTCCCGCAACGTGGGCAGGGCTCACCTGGTAACGTCAAACACCCGGTCCGCGATCCTGCCGCCCACCTGGGGGAGAGGGGAGAGCCGGCGGTCAGAATCACAGGATCGGGGGGCTGGAAGAGACCTCCGAGATCCCCAAGTCCAACCTGAGAGTAAACACCACCTTGTCAACCACACCACGACACCGAGTACCGCGTCCCGTCTTTGCTTAAACACCTGCAGGGACGCTGGCTCCACCACCTCCCTGGGCAGCCCCTGCCAAAGGCTGATCACTCTCTCTGTGAAGAAATTCCTAAAGTCCAGCCTGAACTTCCCCTGGCACAGCTTCAGACGATGTCCTCTTACCCTGCGGCTGCCTGGGAAAAGAGACCGACCCCCGCCTGGCTGTAACCTCCGTCCAGGGAGTTCTAGAGAGCGACGAGGCCGCCCCGAGCCTTCTTTTCTCCAGGCTCAGCTCCCCGGCTCCCTCAGGGGACTCGTGCTCCAGCCCCGCTGCCCTTCTCCGGACTCGCCCCGTACCGTCCCCGGACTGCGGGGCCCAGACCTGCCCTCAGCGCCGGAGGTGACCCCGCCGGCCCCGCACCTCCTCCCGCAGGTAATCGCACTTGGCGGGCTCGGCCTGCAGCGCCGCCCNCTCCGGGCACGGTGCGTGCGAGCGGGGCTCTCTCCGGGCTCCTTCTGGGCTCCTCCGGGCACGGTGCGTGCGAGCGGGGCTCTCTCCGGGCTCCTTCTGGGCTCCTCCGGGCACGGTGCGTGCGAGCGGGGCTCTCTCCGGGCTCCTTCTGGGCTCCTCCGGGCACGGTGCGTGCGAGCGGGGCTCTCTCCGGGCTCCTTCTGGGCTCCTCCGGGCACGGTGCGTGCGAGCGGGGCTCTCTCCGGGCTCCTTCTGGGCTCCTCCGGGCACGGTGCGTGCGAGCGGGGCTCTCTCCGGGCTCTCTCCGGGCTCTCTCTGGGCTCCTCCCGCGGGCGCGGCCGCCGCTGGGGTCGGGAGCCGAAGCGGTGCGGGGGCTGTAGCGGTGCGCGGGCTGTAGCCATGCCGGTGTGCCCGGTGCTGCTGGTGCGGGGCTGTGGCTGCGGCGGGCACCGCGCTGAGCTCGCCGAAGGTCCCGTGCGTGGTTCTGCTGGGAGTCACGGAGCGAGGCGTCTGCAGCACAGCGGCGTCCGTGGAATCACAGAGTGGCCCGCGTTGAACGCGACCCTAAACAGTCTCGTTCGAAACCTTCCCCTGTCCCAGGCTGCTCAGAGCCCCATCCAGCCTGGCCGTGAGCACTTCCAGGGGTGGGGCATCCACAGCTTCTCTGTGGCCCTCATAGTCAACAATTTTTCTCCTATCCTAATCTAAATCTACCTTCTAATACTTTGAAGCCATTCTCCTTTGTCCTGTTGGTCCAGAGCCTTGTAAATAGGTTTCCCCATCCTTCTTGTAGGCTCCCTTCAGATACCAGAAGGCCAGAGTTAGGTCACCCCTGAGCCTTCTCCTCTCCAGGTTGAGCAATCTCAGTTCTCTCAGTCGTTTCTCATAGGAGAGGAACTCCATCCCTCTAAATATCTTGGTGGTCTCTGGCCTCACTCCAGCAGCTCCATATCCTTCCTGTGCTGGACCCCAGATCTGGCCCCAGCACTGCAGGTAGGCTCTCACCTGAGCAGAGGGGCACAATTCCCTTCCTCACCTGCTGTCCATGCAGCTTTGGGTGCAATCCAGGACACAAGGGGTTTCTGGGCTGCCAGTGCAGCTGAAAAAGTAAAGTTCTGTGGCTGAGAGTGTGGGAGGTAGAGGATTATTTGTGACTGGTTTAAATCTGCTGCTGCAGCAAAGCCAACAGGGTGCTGGGTTCCATCAGCCAGACATCACCTGCAGAGATAGAGAAGCCATTACCCCACCTGGTGCTGGTCAGGTCACATCTGCAATGCTGGATTCAGTTCTGGTTCTTGTAGAAAAAAGTTGTGGATGGGCTGGAGAGGGTCCAGAGAAGGGCCACAGGGATGACCAGAGGACTGGGAAGCTGCCACGTGAGGAAAGGCAGAGAGAGCTGGGTGTGTTCAGCCTTGAGGAGAGAAGGCTCAGGGGACACCTCACCCCCGTGTTCCAGCATTTAAAAGGGGCTACAGAGAAGATGGAGGCTCTGGTTCTACAAGGGGTTATGGGCATAGTTTATTCCTGGGGAGATTCCATTTAGATACAAGAGGAAAATTGTCCTCAGTGAGAACGTTCAGCCATTGGGGTAATCTCCACAGGGAAGTGGTGGATTCCCACTTAGAAGACTTGGCTGGGCAGAGTGCTGGGCTACCTTGTGTGCTTGGGCCAGGTGGTCCTTGAGGTCCCTTCCAGCCAGGTGGTGTGTGATTGCCATGGAATTGCC
The DNA here is from genome assembly GCA_013398075.1 of Notiomystis cincta. Lineage (NCBI taxonomy): Eukaryota > Metazoa > Chordata > Aves > Passeriformes > Notiomystidae > Notiomystis > Notiomystis cincta. The sequence continues at coordinate 224,962 of VZRX01010213.1, forward strand.
ATGTGTGCTTTCAGAAAGGACTTCGTAGGTGTAGGTTGGAAATCCAACTCTGTTTAATCCTTGTTCTTTTCACTTACATATCTAAATCTCTGTTACCTGGTGGAGATTCGTTTTTAATCAGGAATGTCTGGTTGTTTCCCATCCTGTAGATGTCCAAGGCACCGAAAATGTCCTGCCAGGAGGAAATCCTGAGCGATGGGCGGTTCAGCCGCGTGGCCAGGGATCCCCGGTTCTGGGAGATGCCCGAGAAGGAGCGTAAAGTCAAGATTGACAGGCGCTTCCGGGCCATGTTCCACGACAAGAAGTTCCAGCTGAGGTACACAGTGGATAAAAGAGGTCGCCCTGTTAACTACACCTCTGCAGAGAACCTCAGGAAGTTTTATGCCTTGTCGGAATCCGACTCTGATCTTTCAGAAAGTGGCGGTAAAGAACTCACTGGGAAGAAAAAAAAGAAGAAGAAAGCTAAAGGTAAAGGAGAGGCAGATTCTGCAAAGACCATTGCTGGTGGCCTCCCAAAGGAGGAGAGCAGAAAAACCAAACAAGGGTTGGACCAGACATGTGAAGTGGTGACTAAACTAACTGACCTTAAAAAAGAAGGACAAAAAAGTAAATCTAAGTCCAGCTTGAAAGAGGACTCACAGAAAACTGCAGTGGAAGTCAATCACTCTCGAGGAAACAAAGGGGAAAACAAGCAAGGAGATGCATCAAGATCCATTTCAATTCCAAACAAGGAAAAGTCTTTACAAGCAAGTGGTGCTAAGTCAGTCAAAGCTCCCAGGAGGGACCATTCCCTAGGAGGGAAGATAAAAGAATCAGGTTAGTTGTTCAGATAATAAGGAGAACTCAGCTGTGTTTATTTGGCTGTTGTTGCTTTTGTTTCATGATGGAAGATACTTTGTGAGAGTAGTTATGAAAAGACTGACTGACTCAGGGTCAGTGCTGCTGAAGGATTGGAGCTGGCCAGCTCAGTATAGAACCAGTTCTGATTCTTCAGTAAGATCATGACCATCCCTGTCCCTTTAATCGTTGGCTTGGCTGAAATTGTTGGGTGGTTAGGAAAGTAAAATTCCTAACAGCACATACCCTGCTGTATTTATCAATATGAACTGTTGCCAGGAGGGCACATCACAGCTTGTGAACTGAAATGGTAAACATGGCAGCATTGAGCCATTAATGTTAGAGGGGATTAGAAAGAACAGGTAACTGGAAGAAAAACTTTATTTGTATTGCCTGTGTGTGTGTACAGCCTCCATTATAAAACTGATTTCTACCTATTGGTTCTGTAATAGAAATGAAATAGCAGAATATTTAATCACAGTTGAGATTGACAAGACAATACAAAAGATTAATTAAATTAGGTTAGACCAGACTAGACAAACAAAAGAGGCAACACTGATGTTTTCTGTTATTTGTTCTGTCATTGTTACACCTTTCAGGCGTCCTGTAAATAGCTGTGAAAAAGCCCTGAAGTTTTCCTGTTTGTAGAGGGTCATGTGTGATTCTAACATAAAAATAGGGATCTAATGTTTGTCTTTCTGTGCTCAGATGTCTGTGACCAAAGTGTAAAGTGTAAAAGCCCATTAGAAGAAGATGCTTCTGCAAGTGAGGATGCAGAACTGGAGGAAGAGGAATCAGAGGATGGTGGAGAAACAGGCGAGGAAGAGGAGCCAGAGGATGATGAGGAAACGAGTGAAGATGACAGTGATTCAGAAGATGATGAAGACAGTGACAGTGGGCCTGACCTAGCCAGAGGCATAGGGAACATTGAGACGAGCTCAGAGGATGAGGAGGATTTAAATGAGCTGTTTCCAAAGGAGCCAGAGATCGAGCACTCGTGGCGCGAGCTGGATAAAGATGCCCCTCGTGGAGATGAGGTAACAGCACTTTGCATGTGAAAGAGCTACATGGCAAGCTCAGAACTGTTATGAGTTCATTGCAGACCATCATCTATGGAACAGTTTGTGGAAGTATTTTTCATGGAGGTTTTTCAGTTTTAGTGACAGAATGGAAGTGATGATGAAATTGTCTGAGAGTGAGAGACTTGCAGTTTTCACTGGTATCTCCCCTTCCCCCAAGCACACTTACCTGTACCTACAGATACACAGGCTATAGGGGAAAGGACAAACAAAATTGAGCCTTTCAGAAAGTCCAGAATTTAAATAGTACTGCTTTTGTTCAGGACTGATTTTTTTCACTTTTGAAAAATTTAGTTATTTAACTCTCAGCTTAAGAAATTAAGCCGTCATTAGACAGTGAAATAGGAGTTTACAACTAGCAGAATCATTGTGTAAGAAATCACAAAACTCCAGTGCTGTCACAATACAGGACAGTGGTTGCTCCTGAGACTAACAATGTTTGATGATAACAAAACCATAAGTGGTTATGTCGTCACTGCAGTTCTAAATCTGTGATGGGTGCAGTCCATTCTGTGGTGCTTCACTATTTATGTCCTTTTTATGTGCTCTGGTAATTGCTGCTTCTGATCTTTGCTAGTTTAAGTGATAAAAAGTCATGAGGACAATGCTGCTTCTATTTTTTTCAGCAAAGTTTATTGCTGACTTCAATTTTTACTACTGACTTCTGCTAGAGAATTGTGTATTCCCCTCAACAGTCAAGAATTAAACCTATGAATGTTCTGTTCTTTTCCTTCAGATTACGAGCAGACTGGCAGTTTGTAATATGGATTGGGACAGGTTGAAGGCTAAGGATTTGCTGGCTCTCTTTAATTCTTTCACACCCAAAGGAGGAACAGTGTTTTCTGTTAAGGTAAGACCTGATTTCAAAAAGGAGTACTGACTTTTACTATTAAAAAAATAGCCTGCAAAATAGCAAGTAAGACAGTGCTGTGGAGAACAAAAAGAAATATTAATGTGTTTAAAGAGAAACTGTGTTGCAGTTTAACTTGCTGTAAGGGGCATGTATTTGGCAGAGTTAGAGGCCAAAGCCATTGACTTCTCATGTTTATGAGGTTGGCTCTCAGTGCTGGTTTTCTGAGACTGTTAGTAAAGTTCTCAGTCCTAGCAGAAGGAGACTACATTTCCTTGATTAATTTTCAGTGGTCTGTATGGCAGGTAACTCAGCCTTAGACCTAAGACCCAGCCTTAGATCTAGCAGAAGGAGACTACATTTCCTTGATTAATTTTCAGTGGTCTGTATGGCAGGTAACTCAGCCTTAGACCTAAGACCCAGCCTTAGATCTTACTAATAAATTGGTTGTATTCTGGCCAATTAAGTTCTATTTTTGTGTGTCTGCCTCAGCTCTCTGAGAAATTTTAATCAGATAGGCCTTTCTGAAAAGGGCCACAGTAGAATGAACAAAATCAGGGTTCCTGTTCTTCCTCTGTTTCAAAATTCCTAGCAGGCAGTTTGGTTATTCTGCTGTCTTTTCCATACATTAAAATTAGGAAACTAATAAAGTTTATGGAACTGATCCCTTAACTGATCTTAAATAAAAACTGTAAAGTGTAAAAGCCTGGAGAGGCATTTTTTCTTAGTTGCACCACAGTTAAAAATTTAGTTTTGTGTTGTTCTATTTGTAGATTTATCCTTCGGAGTTTGGAAAAGAGAGATTGAAAGAGGAAGAACAAAAAGGACCTGTGGAACTGTTTGATCTTCCAGAGAATACCACAGAGGATGATGGGTATTAATTTTAATTTTGTCTTCAAATGAGAGATATGTTTAATTCTTAGTGAAAATCACAATCAGTTCCTGTTTCCAGGAGTTCAGATGTGGAAATGTCCTGTGGACACCTTAATTTTTTAGGTTTTTTTCAAGGGTTGTTTTACAATGGGCACTGGTTCATTATCAATGCATTTAATAAATGCATTATAATGAAACTTGAGAAGATTTGCTTGTTGATGTGAATTCAAAATTTTATGATGTAGCTCATTGGAATAATCAATGTAACAAATACGTGGGGAGCTTAAAAAACAGCATCTCCCCTCTACACATTGCCTTTTGTGCAGTAAACTCCCTTTTGGGCTAACTGTCAAAATTCTTAACTGTGAATCAACAGGACCCTTAACTTAGTCCAAGAATTCCCAGACTGAGATTTTCTGAGTGCCACCAGCAGCAGCTCTGGCTTCCTGGGCTGAGCTCCTCAGCCCTGCCCTTGTCCTGACTTCTTCAGGCATGTCTTTTCTGCCTTTTTTCAACTTTTGTTAGAGGTTTTCCTTTGATGCATTTCCAGATGTTTGGCAGCCTGACTGGGGCCATATTTGTATAGTGCATCCTGCTGGACTGTCCTGTATGTAGAAAATGGAGATGCTTCTAAAATAAGGGCAGATCCCCTGGGAGACATTCTCCAGTGCATCAGGGGAGTGTAAGATGGACATAGAGAGTGTTCTGAGGTCACCCTCACTGTGTGCATCAGGGTGCACCCTGAAGTGTTGGGTTCACTGCTCAGTGGGCTTGAGAGCACCTGGAATCCAACACACAGAAATCCAGGTACCCCAGAGGTGCCTCAGTGATGCCTGTGCCCTTCAGATTCACAGAACTTCATCCCTGTGACCTTTCAATAGTCATACACAAATTTTACACTCAATAAAACTCTGTGAAATGTCTTTTTACTTGAGCAAAACTGAATACTGGTGGAACTTTGTGCTGGTTAACATAAGATTAGGACAGTGGTTGATTGGTGCCTGTTTTTAATGAGTTGAATTAAAACATTTGCATGAAAACAGTGTTAAAGCCAGCTCACCTGACTGTCTTTTCTCCACTTGTGCAGGATTTACAGGGAGAAGCTGCGGGAATACCAATTTAAGCGACTGAAATACTTCTATGCAGTTGTAGAATGTGATTCTCCTGAAACAGCCAGTAAAATTTATGAGGAGTGTGATGGACTGGAATTTGAAAGTAGCTGTTCTTTCATAGACCTCAGGTAACTCTCCTGCTGATATTTTTACATGTTGGGCCAGGGAGGGTGAATTAAGGGCAGTTTATAATAATTTGGAGTAAACTATATTGACTTTATTCTGTAATCAAAACAAGATACAAAGATGAATTAGGTATCCAGTGAGTTGTTAGGTTTCCCTTTGGTTCTTCTTTTTGACCATTTTTATTGTGGTATGGGACGTTCAAGAGGATCTCTGTATAGAGAGGTCATTTTCAGCATAGAGAGATTATTTTCAATAAAACCAAATAAAATGTTCTGATTACATCTTCAAGGTTTTGGTACAATTAAGTAAAGTGATAGGATTCAGAAAATGAAACAGCACACCATTGATTTTTTCTTTTTCTCTCCCTAAGGGTCCAGAAGTGGCTCTTTTTCAGGATTCCTTACCACAGAGCAAGATTCTTGCTGCTCTTGTCACAAAGCTGCAATAGATGTATTAGGCCTTGTGAATGAGCTGGATGCTCTGATATTTCAAAAGTCATGTTTGGGGAAGGAAGGATTTTAATTTTTCGTTTGCTTTATTGTTAGTATTTCCTTTTGTTGCAAAAACCCCCTTTCAGTCTGAGCAGAAAAGTTACTAAATCATAAAAAGCTGTGACAGAAGTCCTGGGGCCTCTGTTATGGACACTCTTGGAAGTGAGTGAAAGTTAAGGGTTTTTTGCTTTGAACCAATTTGGAAAAGACATCTTTGCTAAGTGAACATGTAACTTTTCATCATTTTAAACACTGACAATGTTTTACAAGCACAGCTGTTTGAAATTCTCCAATGATTTTCCTAATCTTCTGCTTTGTTAAACTTTAATGTTGAATACTGTTTATCAGATTACATTTGCAAAGATTTTTTTAAAAAATCACAAGTAATTTCTCATGTAATATACCAAGGTTTGGGATTTTTTTCCAGCTAAGTTCTTCAGTTGTTACTCATGACTTTGGTCTTTTTAACTTTCTTTTTCCTTACTAATTATAATTTTCAAGATGTATCAGGCTTTCCTAAAAGATTTGGAATTTCTTATTCATCTGTTTCCAAGTCCTATTTTATTCATGTTTTTTCTTTTAAATTTTTAATATTAAACTTTCTGAAAAGATGGTTCTTAAAACAAAGAAAACCACCCCAAAACACACCCGTGACCCTGTTTGTACCAGGCTGAAAATTGAAATACTTCCCAAACAGGGTGTTATGTGCTGAAAACCTGTGGAACAGATCTGCAGAAGCCAGGCAATGAATCTCCAACGTGTGGAGTACTTGTCCATTTCTTTTGTTCCCTTTTCAGGCTTGCCCCCTTTTTATTTTAGCTAGTTCTTTCATGCTGATGTACCATACTCATGAAAGCTTAGAGTGTTTGTACTGTGCAATTTCCCAGTGTATTTGAAGAATAACATGTTTTATTTGCCTTCAAGATTTATTCCAGATAATGTTACATTTGATGATAAGCCAAAGGATGTAGCCTCAGAAGTGAACATAGCTGCTTATAAGCCAAAGTACTTCACATCTGCTGCTATGGGAACATCAAAGGTATCTTTACAGTGTTTTTATAATGTTTTTCTTATTTGTTTAGTTTTGCTGTCAGCTTATGAATGGTATATATAAGATTCCTGATTATCTCCACCATTTCAAAATAAAGACATCAAATGTATTAAAATATTTAAGCATGTTACAGACCCACAAATTGCAACCCTGGTTTGGATTTTAAAGAGATTGTACTTCTCTGTTACAAATTAAATACTGAATTTTGACCTCATTGTATCTCTATGACAAGTTGCACATGAAATTGCTTTATTATTGACAGTTAACTTTTAATTTGCCTGCAATGGATGTTAGTGTATAAACCAGTAAGAGCCTTTTTGGTGGTAATGTCAGGCTTCAACAATTGCTTCCCCTCTTTGTAGCAATTCATTCCTTCTCTGTCCTACTGACAGCCAAAATTTCCATCTGGCCATGAAGTGAAGCAGATTGGAGAAGTGATTAGTTGAGAAATAAGCCCTTTCTGCTGGATCCTTTTTCACTCAGATCTGTTTCACAGTCTGGTCCAGGGTGCAGTTGCGCAAACGCTTTCATTGTCCCCACTGCAATCCCTGTGTGGTTCCAGCACTGAATTGCTGCTGGAAGAGGAAAAGAGAGGGCTTGGTGGCTGCTTCACCACCAGGATCTGCTGCCACAAAGGAAATTTGGCTCACAGAGGTTTTTTGCTGAGGGACCTGTTGTTACAGAACCATTCCGTACATGAGGAGATTTCAGTCACTGAAACTGGCTGTAGAATAAATTCCAAAATGTTATAATTAAATTCGTGTTACTAAGTGGTTATTACAGTGGGTTATTGTAGAGAGCATTGCTAACAGGTTTGCATTGTGCCTTGAATGGAAGGGATAAAATAATGTTCCCTAAAAAGACAGTGTGACAGTGTTCAGTGCTCTGGCTTCTGCAACTGGCTTTCTTATTTTTAAGGTAGATATCACATGGGATGAGACTGATCACGAGCGAGTAACATCACTCAGCAGAACTTTTAACAAAGAGGAGCTTCTTGACATGGACTTCCAAGCTTATTTGGCTTCATCAAGTGAAGAAGAGGAGGAAGAGCAGCAAGGTACTTTGGCAATAGTTTGTCCACAGAGTCATTTGCTGCAGGGTTTTGAACACAGATTATTTTAATATTTACGTGTCATATCTATAGAAAATGCTTTGAGTGCCATCTTTTATAAGGACAGTATTATGTTTGCTGTGTAGTGATTGAGCCCCTGAGCAGAACTGCTAAATGGTTCAGACTGGAAGGGACCTTAAAGACCATCTAGCAGGGACACCTTCCACTGGACTGCAGTAGCAGCTTTCTGAATAGGAGCTTGCACCTCTGAGTGGAAAATAATTTTCTTGAATTTTATTTCTCCTCCTACTCCCTTTTTCCTCTTTTTTCAGGGTATCTTGACATCTCTTTATCAAGTTTGGCAATATCTGCTTTTAATCTGTTCATTTCTGAGTTGAAGTGTTTCCTTTTCAGAGGAAAAGTCTTAGTTTGAAATGAAAGTTGGTTAATGACTAAATGAACGAGAACATCTTTCAAATGCTTCTTGATTCACATACTTCTTAAGAATATAAAGAGAATTTTGTCTAACTTTGTAGGGTACATGAGTCTTCTGCATATGGTGCCCCAGTGTTTAAAGTCCTGATTTAAATTGCTTCTTTTCATTCTAAAATTCATCCTGCTCTTAATAATATATACAGCCTAGATTACAAGGCAAATAAAATTTCATTAAGCCTTAATTAGGTCTTTCAAACAGATGTTAAAATTGATTTATACCACATTAAAGCAGGATGCTGCAATCAGAGATGAGCTTGGAGAATGCAGAAATACATTACAGATTTTTCTGGTTAGAGAGTTGGGAAATCTTGGGGTAGCAAACTCAGCTTGGCATTATCTTGGCAGGGATAATGTCCATTTGTTTCTCATCTTACACAAAAACTCACAAACTGCTTGAGATGCTCTAGCAGTGCTTAGTGAAGTCTGTAAAGGGCATCAGGGGATGCAAGACTGTAAAGCATTTCCATCTTCCCTCATGTACAAGGCTCCCATGATGTCAGAGAAGAGCATCTGTGATAGGGTGGTGATGAAAGCAAATATCCACGTGAACAACACCTCAGAAATTTTAAAGAGTAAAACTCCAGTGCTGGGAAGGAAAAAAAATGACCTTAAATAATCTTATCACACTAATAAATTTTAAACCTGGAAATGCCTCAGTTCAAATGATGTTTTGCAAAGTAAGTTCTTAATAGAGGAATTATGTTGTCATGTCTTTAATGTGTTCCTGACATTTTATCCATTCAGTTATGTGATACAAAACAGGATTCCATCTGTCAGGGTTCCATCCAGCACAATTATGTGGTGCTATGCACAAATGGGAAAAATCAATGTCAGCTGCTTGAATGGAAATGTAGGAGTCTGATAAGGAGGGGAAAAATGTCCTGGACTTCTACTTGTACTTTTCAAACTTATTAAAATGTTTTATTTATAAATGGGTTTTTGTTGGCCTGTTCTAATATGGTTTTTTTAATGGAGTTTTTGAACCTAAAATATGTGCATCATGACTGTTACTATTGCTGTTAAACAACAGTTCTGTAACAACAAGGATTTCAGTGACCTGAAAGGTTGTGCTTTATAGCACAGAATTTCTCCTTTACATTGCTTCTAAATTTTCTCTTACTTGGGTACATTTATCCCAGTTAGGAAGTGTTTGTGGCATTAATCAAATCCAGCCCATAGTTGCTATTTTGACAATGAGCATTAGTGACTTAGTGTATGGCATTTTAAATATGCTTCAAATTAGGCATTATGGGGTTTATGTCTAAACCTTTAATCTGTTGGGGTTTTTTTTATCTTTGCAAGAGCAACATCTTTTCTGCTGTTCTGCTTTGCACAGCACACAAATACTAAAATGGACTATATGATAAAATACTTTTATAGGATTTTTTTAATTAGCTGGTCTAGATAGAATCTTGGAATCACAGAATGAACTGAGTTGGAAGGGACCCAGGAGGATCACTGGGTCCAAGTTGTGACTCCACAAAGGGCACCCTAAAAGTTAAACTTAAGAGGTGTCCAAGCACTTAGTGAACACCAGCAGGCTTGTTGGGAACTCTGTGGAGATGCCTGCTTTCCCCAGTAGGAGCCTGAGCAGGAAGCCCAGTCTCCTGTGGTGTTTCCCTTCCAATACAAGACTCCACAAAGCCAGTAGGTCTTTTCTTGTGCACAAGTGCAGAGAAGGGAGATGGAGCAGTTGGGAGGCAGGAGTTTTTGTTTAAATAATGCTGCTAAAGCTTATTTTCAATAATTAAGGTTAAATAGAATAAGACCAGTTATTAAGTCATTTTACAATTCTAAAATCTATTTGGTGCAATAACTCATTACTACATATATAAATTTAGGTGCATATATAGCATTTTATTAGATAACAGTACAGCCTTTTTCTCTTAAAAATGAACAGTATCCACATGTGTTTACATTTGGTAGAGCCATTACAGAAGGCTAAGAAATGAAGGGTGGCAGAAGTAGAACATGCAGTTATTTATTATTGTCTCTGGAAAGAAGAACCAAGAGGATTTAGCAGTTTATGGGTTGGCCAGGCCTGGTGGAATTTCATGGGACTTTAAGAATATAAATACTATAACCTGATGATTTTCTTTCTGTGGAGCATCAGAAACTTGACACAACTGCTGCAGGTGTTGGATGCTCTTTCCAAGCATGTTTGCAGGAACTGTTGGTTGCATTTGTTTTGTAATTAGAGGTGTTTGGAAGGCAGAGAAGGGTCAATGTCAGCATTCCTTCTAGGAAGTTCATATAAGCTGTTGGAACTTGAAGAACACATCTCCCTGGGCGTGTGCAGGCCAGTGAGTCCCTGCTCAGGGCTGATTCTGGTGGCCAGAGTTAACCTTGGCTGGCTCAGAGGTGTGGCTCTAGAGATGCCAGCTCACCTCTGCACAGGTGGGTGCTTAGAGGCTGCAGCTACAACATTCACCTGGTTTGCAAGGCAAGGTTCAAAGGCTGCACCCAGTGCACACCCCTCAGTGGTTAGACTACACAGACCTGAAGGAAAATGCAAAAAAATCTAAGAAAATGGCATAATTTAATGTTTGCCATTCATCTACTGTTATCTCTCTGTTTGCCTTCTCTTGTTCCAGTATCTTTCCTCCCTGAAAAATATTACAAAAAGGCATCAACTCTGATAAGCTTTGAATAAACTTCTTTTTGTATTCTAAGTTTTTCCATTTTTTTTACTATCATTGGGATGAATTAATGGGATTTGCACACTAATGGGATTTCCTTGTTCAGGAAGTGCTTTGAATGTGGAGAAAATGGGGTTAAACCCCAGTGTTTTCTTTGTCATTATTTTCTGGCTCAGGACTGAGGTCAGATTAATTTTTCATAGCATGCTGCAGCACAGTGCAAAAACCTCTACCTCAGACTTGATTCTTGAACACTAGACTGGGAAGCTTTTTAGTTTTCATTCTATGTGTCTACATGCATTGTAGGTATTTTGGTTTTTATTTTTTTCTATCTGAATTTGAATAAATACTCTGGATAGAACTGGGACATTCAGGGCAACCTTTATGTTGTGGCCATCAGCATCCATGTCAGAGCTGAGTTTTCTGCTTTGCCATTACATCACAGTAAGAAAATTCCCCCTCATCTTTTAAAAAATTCAGCTTTGCAGCAGGCCTCTTGTCAGATGTTGTATCTGCTACAAGTTTTCTACGGTCTTTAGTTTCTACAGCTCAGTTTTTTTTAAAATGAATCATCTACTCAGCTGTTGCAAGGTAATCTAAAAGTAAGAACATGATCTCTTCACAACCCTGTGATTACAAGAATGTGATCTCAGCTGCCAGTCACCAATTTAATATATTGAACCTCTGCATTTGTTTTTATTTTGTATTAATGCCATCTTTTAAAAACAAGTTGTTGAATTGGAATGTTTCTGACCAGCCTCACGATTTGAACTTTCTTCTTTCTAAATCTTTTAGCACTTCTCTTACTACTTTCTTTTGAAAGCAATAAGAATATACTTGTATTTTATACTCTAAATTTCATCAGTTTTTGCCTTTTTCTCCTTCCCAGGTTGATTGTATTTCTCTTGCAGTGCAGCAGTTAATGCCCCAGAACGTTTTGGTTCGTGTGTTTTGTTCAAAAAGCCTTTGAACAAGCTGTTGGCAGAAAGCATTGCTGCCTTAATATCCATCAGAAAGTGGTTCCTGATGTTGTGCAATACAGAGTGATACTTGAAAGCCACTGACAAGGTTATTTGAACTCTGAACAAACTTTGAGAACATACTCAGCTCACTTTCCTTCCTTGCAGCTGTTGTCAAATGTGCTTTATTTGCTTACAGAATTAAAAGCACCTACAGTTCTTTTGAAGACAGTGTTGAACATTTGTTCCAAAACTGTTAGTTCTGACAGAAGAAGTACAAATTTTATCTAAGTGAGAAAGAATGACAGTAGGCATTGCCACTTCAATTTCTCCTCACAAAAGGAGTGATAAATACAAACAGGTAGCTCCTTGCCTGTTCAGGTTCTAGGGAATCCTCTTTTAGCTTAAGGATTTCTTCAGTTTCCCTCCAGTGCAGCTTCTTCTCTCTCAGGACACCAGGAAGGAGAAACAACCAAATGTCTTCCTTCTTTTCCTGCTTGTCTTCAGAACAGAGTTGCCTTTCTCTTTGTGGAGGAGCAGGTGCTTCCCTCTTAGATCCCACTTGTGATGAGGGAAGTGGGAAAGCAGCTCAGCTGACTGTCCCCATGTGCTGTGAGGAACCAGCAGGGAATGAGCCCAGAGAGCTTTGGCTGGAACTTAGGAAAGAAAGGAGGGGTATGAACTTTGGAAAGAAGGGGCAGGCAGTTCAGGGGGACTGCAAGGGTGCCCTGGGGTTGTGCAGGGAGAAAATGAGAGGGGTCACAGCCGAGCTAGAATTTAACCTGGTTGCTGCCTTGAGAGAGAAAAATTGTTCCTATGAATACATTAGCAGTAAGAGCAGAGCTAAGGAGAATCTCCATCCTTTACTGGGTGCAGAGGGAGGCACCATGGCAAAGGATGAGGGAAAGGCTGCAGTACTTGATGTCTCCCCTGCCTCAGTCTTTAACAGTAACTTCTGCAGGCGCCTGAACTGGAGACAGGAGCAGGGAGCAGAAGGAAGCCCCATAATCCAAAGGGAAATGCTCAGTGGCCTGCTACACCACTTAGGTGTACAACACAGGTCTGTGGGACCAGGTGGGATCCACCCAGGGCTACTGAGGGAGCTGGCAGATGGGGGGTGCTCACTTAGCCACTTTCCGTCGTTTTTCAGCAGTCCTGGGTAATCAGGGAGGTCTCAGATGGCTGGAATGTAATGGAGGGACTGGAATTAGCAAATGTTATGTCATCACAAAGGGCTGGAAGGGCTGGTTTTGGAGATTTAGGTACTACTCTGCTGGAAGGGACTCTATAAATAATAATTTTTAAATGCAGTAAAGGATGCTGTGTCCAGTCAGTGATTTCCTTTACTGGACAAATTTTCTTTTGTCTTTTCAGATGCTATTTTTATTTCATCTAAATAAGGGAATTCTTAAACTGGTTGCTCTGTGGGGTAATAATAGATGAAAATATTTTATATTATCTTCTAGAAATAATGTGTGTCTCTTAGGTTTCTTTCCTAAAGAGTAACTTCAGTTAACTTCAGTTGCTCACTCTCTTGAGTCTCTCTGTGATAACTTTGCTCTCTCCTCCTAGATGGTGATGGAGCTAATGAAATGGAAGATGATAAGCCCAGGAAAAGCCAAAAAGATGATGAAGAGCAAATTGCCAAGTACAGAGAACTTCTGCAAAGTATCCAAGAAAAAGAGAAAAAACAGGAGGAAAAGGATATAGGAATGGAGATTAAATGGGTTCCAGGTAAGGTTTATTGTTTTTCTCTTCCTGCCTTGGAGGATATGCAGTATTGGTCTGCTGACAGGGATATAGCATAAGGTGCTGAATTTATAGTAGGAGAAACAGACCCTTTCTTTTCCTCATAAATTGAAATCCAGATTGTTTACAGGGAGGGAAGTAGAAGAAATAACGTGACTGAACTCAGTTCCTCAGCTGTAAGTTTCTCTTTATAGATTACTTTTTGCCAGGATTTTTTGTACTTGCTTTTTCAATTATTGCTTTATAGACTTTTTTTAAGTAGAATTCATGTGTTTGCTATAGAGTCATAAAACATACTTACACTTTTAAAAATGAAACCCAGTATGATTTGGAAACATAGTGTATAATTAGAGGAGGGTGGTTTGGAAATGCAGCTTGCATAGTGCTGAAGGTTTGGGGGAGCAAAGAGGGATAAATCTGAGCTTCCAGTGAAAGTGCTCTGGGAGAAAGCAAGGCACCAGGAAAGGCTGGGGAATAGTGACATCCAGATTGACATCTGGAAATCAGTGGAAGGTAACTTCACCATGTAGCATCCCAGCAGAGCTCAGCTGGAGAGCCAAAACCCAGTGTGTAGTTCTCTTTTTCCTTTGTGACCAAAAACCTCTCAGACTGATGCACTCCCTGAGGTGGGATGAGCCAGTTTACCAGCTCACTACAGCCACAAAGGGAAAGGTTTGCACTGGGGCATCTCCTTGCCCCTGGCCCAGAGCTCGTTCTGACTGCCTGTACCAGCCCTGGCACTTGGGAAATCTCTTTGCAAGCCCCATTTTGTTTGCTAAAATAACAGAGCTACTCTGGAAAAAGAACCCTGGATCTTTTCCACTGAGTTAGCATGTCAGATAGGCAGATGTTCAGAGGGTTAAATGGTGCACTTGAAAGACTGGGCAAGTATGGACTTTCCCTTCTTGGGAGCAGCAAGGTGCAGCAGCTGTGGGACAGCAGCCTCATCTGTTACTGCAAACAGCAAGACCAGACACATACCAGAGTCCAGGCCCTTCAGTGCTGATGGGTTAATCCCAGCTAGGAATGCAAATCTCATTATATGATACACACAAATATTATCTGAGTTCAGTCAGGCAGCTTCTGCTGAACAGAAGTTCTGCTCAGTTTGAAATATTCTGGTTTGCAGCAATTCACTGAAGTGTCCTGAACTGAACAGCACCATTTTATTCCTGTTCCTTCATAAGACCTGTATCCAAAAGGATGCATGGGCATTAAAATCGTTGTGTTTTTCTAATTCCAGTAGTTTCTGACATGAATTCTGTCCAAACCTTTTTGAAAAAGCACGTACCATGCAGCCAGGACACAGAGTCGTACTCCATCTGTCCACAGGGTGTCACTACTTGCACTCATGATGTTGCTCACTCTGGTTAATTCCTCCTGTCTCGGAGCATTCAAGGGCAAGGAGACCTCATACAGAGGTAGCTTGATAAGACTTTCAGATTGAAGGTGGAAACCACAGGTGAAACAATTGCTGCTTGGAGTGTGTTTTGCATTTACATGTATTTGTATTTATATGTATTTATGTGTTTTTTTAAAGCAACCATTTTCTGTGTTGGTTTTGAAAAACACATTTGGAGGTTTTTTTGTTTGTTAGGCATTCTGTTTTTCGAAGAATTTTGCAAATTGCATGAAAGAAGTCCTGTAAATTTAGAAAAGCTTGAGCAACTTAATGTGGTAACATAGTCAGGAATCTAGAGCAAACCAGTCATTTCAGGAGGTGGAAGATTGTCTTAAGGGAGACCAGAGGAAACTCTTTAGCTGTGCTTGCCCTGAGAGAGCAAGGAGCTTTTTGGGAGGCTGCTTTAAGACTGTACCCTGCATGTTAGCAGGACATTAACATTCAGTAGAAACAGAGTATTGACTGCAGTGGAGATGGAATCCAGTTCCCTAAGGCATGGGCTGCCTGTTTCTTTGCAGTGGAACTTGACTTTGGAAAATTAGATTTGTACATACTTAGACCTGGTCTAATCCCTTCCCCACTGCACCTTCTGGTAGGACTCCCAGGACTTCTATGTCCTCATCTCTTTTGAGGGAGGGATGGTAAAAAGCCCCAACCAACCAAACCAACCCCTCTCCTGATAAATTTGGCTGCCTTTGTCTAACTCTAGCTGGATGTCCATGCACAGGGTCAGGTTTGTTCATGTGATTTTGGTTCAGTGTGCATGTGTGCACAATGAAGTTTACATGGGTAGTTTATAGTACTGGATGCTGATTTAGCAGCTCTGATTTTACAGTGTATGTTAACAGTGAGAGGATGATTGAAGAGCTGAGGTTCTGGGAATCATAGAAGTGTTCATTGCCTTTGTTAGAGACTGTTCACCTGCACAGGGTCAGCAGGGCCACTTCTGGCTGTTGAGTCCTGCAGTATGGTTGTGTCCAAAACACAAGTCCTAAAAGTGAAAATGGGTGTCTTAAGTTTGCTTTTGAGTCAGAAATTGAGCCCTTACTGATTTCAGGCAGCATCTGGAGAAGAGTTCTTGCACACCTGAAGGGATACTCTTTTATATAAGTCTTTTCTCTGGTGGAGCACAGGCAGCACATGCTGAACAGTAGTTTATAGCTCTGGCAATTTAATCATGCTTGAGGCTGTGCTTCCTTATGGGAGGAACATTAGTTGTTATGTTATTTTTTTCTTGAACAAATGTGCTTATTTAAATTTCAAAACCATTTATTTTCAGTTGGAGATTTCTGGGCATTCAGAAATAGTTTTTGTTGTAATCTCTGAAGACTCCTTAATTTTTTTCAGAACTAGTTTATGTCTGTTGAAATATTTTTATTATCAAATTCTGCCTTAATGTGCTTTACTTATTGCAAAATCTTTTTCCTGGCAAATGTTTAATACATGGAAGAATTACAACAGTTAAATCTAGGAAGTTTTTCAATTGAAAGGCAGATATTTGCATTAATTTAAAATTTTGAGTTTTGGCACAGTTATTTACACATGGTTATAGAAAGCATACTTTGTCAATGATTCAGTTATTCTTGAATCATAATAGTTTTAAATAAACCACAGTGCCAGCAAAAATAAATTAGATGTAGTTCCAACTCTCTTTGGTCTGTTTCCTCTAGGCACAAAATCAGTGTTATATTTAAGCATCCATCTGTTTTCTTAATCATATCTGATTTAAGCAACAATTACTCTGAATCCTTATCCAGCTCCCAAAGCTCCCCTTGGTAAGTGAAGAGAGACAAGATCACAACTACATTTCTTGATGATATTCAGTCAGGTTTTGGGGGTGTTTTTTTGTACTTAAACATTTTCCCTTTGGGAAGAATGAGATGTAAATATTTAGCTAGGCTTAGAGGAAAAATTCAAATTTGTTTTGGTCAGAAGTAGAATAGAAGGCTGTGGTGTCTGTGAAGTGCACAGTAAAGCCCAGCTGTGCAGTCAGAGGCTGTGCAGAGCACAGAAAGGCTGCTGTGGAATGTGTAACTGCACACTGAGTGTGTCCCTGGCTGCAGTGGCCTCACCTCCTGCAGCAGCAAGCAGCGTGTGCTGAGCTCTGTGGGGCTCACACCTGACAGCTGCTACCTCTGGTGGGTTCTCACAGGCAGTTTTACTGCCTTAGGAAAGCTTGGTTTACTTATATGTTAGTTTACTTAACATATTTTATCTTCAGGGGTGACAAATCCTGATGTTTTCAGAGTATTTCTGTTTGCTGTTCCTTTCAGCCCCCTGCAACAAGGTGTTTTATTCCCCTGGTGAGGCATTACACACGAGATGAACTTGCTGGTTTAGGTTTCCTGAGAACAGAAATTACCTTTCTAGCTTCTTCTAATAACAGTGACAGTTGCAGGCTGTTAAACTTCCATGAGTTTTCAGAACTAAGTGTTTGGAGAAGTAAAAATTCGGGCCTGCCCCCACCTTTTGCTGTCCCACCAGTGTGAACAGCAGTGTATTTAGGTTTGTTGTAGTGTTTACTACACGTTTAATCCTTTAGCTGAATGTTACATGCTACTATAGATGACCTTTTTCCTCTCTTTTCTTGCCCTTGTTTGTGAAGATTAAATAAAACTATTGTGATTAATTTATTCTAAAAACCAAATTACATCAGGGTATATAAGTTAGACATTTCTATAGCCAGCTAATATTTCTACCTAAAGTAGACAATTCCTTTCCCCTTCTGCAATCAAAATCCTTTTGACCACTTAAATACACTCTTATTCTCGGGAAGTGGTCTGGACAGTAGTTTCTAAGCCATTCTAATCTGTGGAGAAACTCTAATGCCTTTCATGAGACTGCCAAATACCACAAGAAAGGGCTGGATTTTCCTCCAAGTTCTTCAGTGCCAGATGGATCAAATGATTCCATTTTCCAGGCAAATAAATCAGAAATATTGTAACTTCCTTTCAGATTTTGAGTCTCTCTTTTGCTGGAGATGTGACATATATTTTTTTAATTCTGTATTTACTGTCTTCAAAGAGAATCTGCAAGGTTCTTACCTGACTGGTAATTTTTTCCACAAAAGTACTACAAAGTATCCAAAGTGGTCCAGTTTCAAGGAAGCTGATGGCTCTGCTTTCATGGACTTTGAAGATAACTAAACATTTGGTTTTGTTGTATGAGAGTTTATTAATGGCCTGTTTTTATTGAACCTATTCAAAATCCTTCCTTTTTCGTGGCTCTGATTTGTTTGCTGGTTAAGGACCCAGTTTTTGTGGCTGGGACAGTTTGCCACTTATGTTCATTCTGGCACCTTTCCAGAGTAGTAGAAGGATCCTTTTATCTTGTTTTTGCCCTACTCTTTTTCTCCTACAGTTTTATGGTTGAATATGATTTTAGATCTTGTCCACACTTTGTATTTCAGACAGGTTGTAACCAGCTCCCCAGCCTTGGAATTATTTTTGGGGTGCCAACAAGCACAAAACCAGGGATTAGTGTTTGCAGTTTTTCAGAAAAACGTTCTGCCTGCTCTCCTGGGGATGGGCAGAACTGTCCATGAAAGCTGCTCCTTTCTTCCATCATGATCACTTGTTTTCATCTTCTCCATGATGAGGAGTGGGATTCTTGGCCCCTGAGAAATCTGGGAGAAAGAATGGGATCTAGTCTAGGACACCTGGAGAGGTCTGAGTCTGATTTCTAGGCAATAGAGCTGGAATGAGGGGTGGGGGAGTAGGATCAGGTCAGGGCTGGGCTGGGGGGGCAGAAGAGAGTGCTGAAGAGAGACCGCTGGAAATGGGATTGGGGAAGAGACCACAAAAGTCAGGCTTGGAGGGCGAAGCAGAACCAGGATTCCTACAAAGTGCCAAGATAATTCAGTCACTTTATGGGAGGTGATAATCCTGTAGGACATCTGACTGATTTCTTACAGAGGTTAAAAGAGAAGTGTGCAGTGACTGAAGCAAGGAGTTGCAGGTAGGACAAAAATACTTCATTGCCCAGGCTGTTTCCTCCTGCCAGGGAAGTGGATTCTGTTTGTGCCACTGAACTGGGCTCCAGTGCATTGCAAGGCAAGTCACTCAATCTCCTTAGGTCAGGAAAATTTGGGTTTCAACAGCTCATCTTGTGAAGAGTGGGCTGAAAGTGTATAAGGTGCATCTGAAATCAGTTTTCAGCCTCATAACATCCAAGTGCTCTGTGATGTTAGGAATTTTGGAAAAGTATTCCTGATGTGTATGGAAGTTTTTACCAAAATTTGAAGACTGCTTTTAACTGAAGTGCTTATTCTGGATTTAAGTATTCCACATGCAAAATGGGAATGCTTCAGTTATTTAATGGATTGATTTTTCTGGTGATGTGCTTACATCATTGAATAGGAAACTTCATTCTGTTCTAGTTACAAGAAGCTTGAAGATACACTTGGCTATGCGAGGGCAAGTGCTAGGCATTGAAACAGTAGGAGGGGTTGTGCTAAATTAAGGAATTTAATGTAAACCTAATTAACACCTCCAGACTTAACTGTCTGATCCTCTTAGGCCAGAATTATTGAGAGCCAGACATGTTGCACTTCTGTGGGGTTTACTTTTCTGGAAGGAAAAATGGAGTGGTCAGCAGAGGTCCTGCAGCCCTGTCAGAGTGTTGTCACAAAGTTTCAGCAATTTAACAAATTCAGAACCTGAATTAATGATAGGGACTGTTGGGTTTGCTGTGTGACTCGTCCTGGCGTCTGGAGTCTGCCCAGGTGAATGTCTGCAGAAGAGGCTCTCCTAAGGAACAGCAGGAATGTTGGGAATCAGAGAGCACAGAGCAAACTCTTCTGGCTCTTGTACAGTTTTTACTGAAGGAGTGTTTTATTTGGAAAAACACATCCTGTAAAGCTATCTTTACAAAGATGTTTTTTAAGCAGTATTTATGTTGTTTCCACAGACTTGTTGAAGAAAAGCTAGATTGTTCTTTTACAGAGGAGAAAACAGTTTATTAAAAAAAATTCAGATTCATCACAATTTTTAAATTTGCTATGGCTTTTTTTTTTTCCTAGGCCTCAAAGAAACTGCTGAAGAAATGGTCAAAAACAGGCTGGAAGGAAAGGATAACCTGACTCCATGGCAAAAATATCTAGAGAAGAAGAAAGAAAAAAGAATGCTTAAGAAAAAGAGGAAGGTAATGCTTATATTGACCATTTGAGGGGGAGTTGTTGGTTGTTTGTTTTCTTAATTTGTTGTTAATGTTTGTTTCAGATAAACAAAGTCAACTGTGCAGCTGCCAGTGCTATTTTTAGAATATGCAGTTGTCACTCATGTGGAAGTACTGAGAGTGCCTCATCAAACCTACAGAGCAAAAGGATATTCAGCATGCTGCTGACCATACACATGCTTACACAAAGCATCTTTTATCTATTTGTGCTGCTGTAAAGATAAATCAGTCATAATAATAATAATAATTGGCTTTAATTTGCATTTTTAATGCGTTGGAAGCAGTCTGTTTGCTACTGTGTGCATATCAATTCAAAGTTATTATGACAATGATAATTGTAGTTCTGGAAATTTTGGGACAAAGATAATAGAGACTTGTTTCCCAAAGCTGTAATAGCAAAGAATTAACAGCTACAAAAAGCTATTCAAATTTCAAATTGCAAGAGAGGAAAAAAAACCAGCATTGTGGCATCCAGGATCTGAGTTCTGTAAAGCCTTAAATTCCTCCCAGTGTGACTCACATTGTTGAACTGCACTGCCAAGAGTAAACTCTACACCTTGAGTTGCTCTGTGCATGTCAGGTACTCTTACCTGGCACTTGATGAGTAACCTCCTTAAGCTGATTAGTGCTCAGACTGGAGTAAATAGCACTGTTGGGTGGCAGAGCAGCTTTGTCTAGCACAACATTCCTGTTGTTTGATAAGTTAGGTCAAGGAGCAAGGTGTATCACACACCACTGCCAGCAAGAACATTTGTTCTTTTAAATCCAAACTCTGGTTTTTTGAAATTTGCACCACAAAATGAACTTTCTTACTCAAGTTTGTCCCCAGGCAGAGCTTTTGTGGAACATAAAATAAGGACATAACAGTGCTGGTCCTGCAGTTTGTCGGAATGGTTGTCTGATACATCACAGAGTGGGGATACCCCCAATAAAAATGTGTGAAACAGGACTGAAATTGTTGGTTTGTCTTTACTATCAGTTTTTAGTGTACTGTGGTTTTATGGTGCTCCACATACAGTATTTCAGTTTCCATCTTCATAGCTCTTAACAGAACATCTCATTCCAGTGAAACTTTAGTAGTTACACGTTGATTGAAATGTTTGTGCTGTTACAGGCTGCTGCTGAGAGAGAAGAGAGTGAGGATGAACTTCCACCTGATGTTGATCTCAGTGACCCATATTTTGCTGAAGAGTTTGAGAAAACAGGTCAGTCAAGAGAGGCAACTTGTACAGTAAATCTGCCCTTGTGTTAAATCCTGAGCTGACAAGGCAAAGTCAGGCTGCAGTAAATGCAGAGCTCAGTGTTCAGAATTCAGTGAAGTAGGTGTCATGTGCCTAAAATTGCTGCTCCTGTAAAATCATGCCTATTGTAATACATGGAATGGCAGGGAATATTCTGAATATTCTCTAGGCTTTCACCAGAGACCATTAGGTACCCAGTTTCTGGGCATGGCTCTTAAAAACAAGCTGCTCCCCTAAGCATTCCAGAGACAAGAACTCCATTGCTTTTGAAGTCTTTTTCTTTTTATATAGGAATAGTTCCCTATATGGGTCCCTTTGAAGCTTGCATCAATTACAAAAACATCAAATATTTTTGCATTGTCTTTCATAAGAAACCACTTTTCTCTTAGTCTGATACACATTTTTACTGGAGTACTCTTGGCTGCTTAGGAACCCAAATAGAGAAATGTAATATTCTAGAAAATAATTTGGCCAGTTTACATTTTTAGGATACCTTTTTTGCAAGCTTTTTATTCTAATGTTTAAATTAGATTTTGCCATGGTAACAGCAAATTTATTTTGAGTGTGATTTTCCTGAGGAAAATCAATGTTTCTGATGTTCCATACTTTTGGGAGCCACATCCTAGGGGTGGCTCATACTATTGTATAGTAAAAGAAGAAAAGTGATATAAAAAGAAAAAAAGAAAACAAACCTAAAGAAGACAAGAACAGATGTACTAATATTGCCAGTCTGTTGTTTGGTTGGGGATTTTTTGAATGTAGCAGTGCAGATCCAAGTTCCATTTAAAAAGAGTAAGTTACTTCTAATTTGACACTTGCCAGCACAGGCTTCTGTCCTGATTGTTAAAATCTCTCCTAGGATAAAATAAATAACTAAACCCCCAAATCCCAATGATTTTGTGCTTAATAATCTGAAATACAGCACAGCAGAGTCCTGCCCATGCTTTATTAAAAAACACCACACTCCTAAGTGTCCTGCAGTGTTTTCTGCTGTGCTTTCTGGGAGGCTTGGGTAAAGGTTGAAGTAACTCACTGTCAAGATAACCATTCCTTCAGCCAAATTGTTCCATTTTCCTTTAATGGTAAGATTACCTAGGTGCACTCATAGGATGTGTGATGTTCTCTGTGAGACCTCTGAAAAAATGTTTTCTTCTGCATTGTGTGAGAAGCTCTGTGTGTCCTAGAGGGGCTCACCAGAGAATGAGCTCATCTGCACATTTTTAAACCTTGTCCATGACATGGAGAATAGACTTTAATGTTTGTGGAGTCTTGGAGGACAGTAAAGTACACAGGTTAAGAAAGTGAAGCTTTTGTGTTTAAGATTAATGATAATCACTGAGATACAGGAGAAAACCAGAATGTGGCTAACCTTGGAGGAGTTCTAAAGGGACATCACAGTGGCTGGCTGTGAGCCAGTTTACATTTTAATGGTAATTACACAGCACAACTTTGGCTTTCACCAAGTTTGCCCAGAACAGCCTCTGTCTCAGGGCTAGGGTTGCTTTAAGCACAGCTTATCCAGTGAGGGAAAATGGGTTACAGTCATCTTTGAACTTGGCTGTAATTCTGCCAGCTTTGTATTTAAGGTACAGACAACTTAAATGACCATCATTTTTCACAAGCCTTCCACAATTCCCCTGGAAGATTGAAATTTCACCCTTAAATTGACTGTCAGATTATTTTGGATTATGCTGAAAAAGCACATGACAGGGTTTATTTGCAGACTCATGTGGACCAGTGCAGAAACTGAGGATGCAGCAGTGCTGGATTCACTTGTTGGCTGTAACATCTGTGTGTCGTGTGTAGCTTGGTTTCTGTCAAGCTGAGGCAATCAAAGGACAGCAAGAGTGTAGGAAGCTGTTAGACCAAGGGCCTTAAAACTCTGAGTGCTGTGAAAGGAAATCTGGAATTTGTGGGGAGTCTACTGAAGCATGTGTTCCTCAGGTGTGTCTTTGTTCAGCAGGCAGTGATTCTTACCCTGTGGGTGCTTCTCCCTGGGAGAGGAAAGGTAGAACCAATTCTTTGTGCTGCTGTGCCCAAAAGCTCTGTGGGGTTCATGGTGATATTGCACTGCAGTTTTCATGTGACTTTTTAATGGTGCCAGGGGCTAAAATGTCAGATGCTGCAGGTACAAGAGTCTTGATGATACATTTTAGAAGCTTGACTCTAGTTTCATATAGTCAAGGAAAAAGAATTGTCACTTGCATTTCACACTGCTGCCCATACTGTTTCTAAATTCCTTGTAAAATTTGGTGTTGGCTTGGCCACTTTCACTGTTACTGCATCAGCTTCTGGGGGGTCTTAGGAAAGGGAGACAGAATGGCTCTTGTAGCCTAAACTGTTGCAAAATTAATAGCTGAATAGTGTAATTGCTTATTAACATGAGAGCAGGTCCTGCTTTTGGAGATCACTGAACAGTTTCAGAACACGTTAGACATTGAACATAGTTTCTGTTGAGCCTTTGAGGAATTCTTCACCCATTATTGTAAGTCCTATTAGTTCCAAACCATTAGATGCCTTCTCATGATTTAATTTATGCTGTATGTAGGAATTGATGGCTTTTTAAAGCTGGAAGGGAGCAGATTGAGTTCAGGGACCTAAGGGCTTAACAACAAAATCAGGGTATAGTTGCAGAACCTGTACTTGGAAGATAAAGTAGATGAAAAAGTTCATTTACTGTGTGTCTTTGCAACGCTTTTGAGACTGACTCAAGTTTCTGACTAAGGCAGAGGTCTTGTGAGAGGAGGTTTTGATTCAGGTTCTGTGTCTGAAGTCTCAAAGTTATGATTAGCTTTTACCACCAGCACTGGGAAGTTGCTATGTTGCTATGTTGCAAAGTTCTTGAGCTACCAGTTAGTTTGCTATAAATGTGCAACAAGTGTGTGTGCAGTGGGGCTTCCAGAATGTGTGTGGGGAGAGGGACTGTGGCAGGTGTATGTTGAAAATACAGAAAATGATGCATTTGGGAATTTTCAAACAGAACCATTTTCAGTGTGATACAGATTTTTGAGTCCCAAAGGTGATTTTAGGTCCCAAGCTGGTTTTAGCTGCATAGTGTCAAAGGAAGAAATGGAGGGTTTATATTTATTTATTTTCTTGGAGAAGAGCTGAGTTTGATACCAACTCCTGGTTCAGCCCCATCTGCAGCCACAGAAAACTTTGAAGGTATAAGGATCACTTCTGTGATTCCCCAGGAGTGAAAGATGAGGGAAGGTGACTTGAAGGACTTTCCTTTGGGAAATATGTGGAAAGAAAAGAAATTTACTCATCTCACTTCTCATATAATTGTCTCCAACTGTGTCTCTGTGCTCCTTTTCTGTAGTTCAGCCACTTCTGAAAGATAGAAAAGATTCCATAGTTGTTGAAGTCTTACAGAAGACTTCTATTTCTTCCTTCTACACATTAACTTAAATTATGTAGTTCAGGTAACAATATTATATCTGAGTCTGATTTTCCTGCACATTTTCTGGAACTGCTAAATCAACAGTTTAGTTTTTGAGCTGATGACGTTGTGCATCTGGGTAGTTTGTTTTTTGGTGGTGGTTTGTTTCTCCTGAAAATCCATTTCCAGTTCGGAATCCACGTAGCAATAGTCAAGGGAACAGTCAAAGCAGAAAAGTCCTTCCTCAAGAAATATGTCCTGTTCCAGAGAATCCTTAGTGAGATAACTTGACACGTGTCTGGCATGTCTGTATTTCTGGTCTGAGCACAAACCTGTCTTAACCAAATGAAGCCAAATATCCTCCTAAAGAGTACCCCCAGTGGTCTGCAGGAAACTGCCTGGCAGTGCCATTCCAAGCTGAGAGGCAGAGTGTGTGGCTCAGGCCAGGAAACCTGCTGCTTCTTGGTAAAGAGCTACAGGCATTCCAAAGAGAGTAATTTGATAGTGCAGGATTTCTAAACAGTTCTGTTCTCATTAGAAGTTGTGTTTGACTGATGTCTTATGCTGTTACTGTTTGTTATGTCTGCCCAATCAGCACTGAGTAGCTGAATGCTGAGGGAGTGAGGGAACTTCCTCAGAACAATATTCAGTCTGAGCAGAGTCAATCCTGTTTTAATTTCCCTATAAAACACCCTGGGAGTGCTGTGATGTCATGGGTTTGCCTGCACTGTTGTGATTCTTCTCTCTTCAGCTCTATGAAAAATACAGTAAAGCCATGGTTTGGACTTTTCATGCCGTGTGAATGTTGCTGCCTCCTTAAACTCAACAACTGCTCAGTGGGGTTTTATTGCTTTAAATCTTACTGGGTTTTTCGTAGCTTTGCAGCCTTTTTCCACATCTGACATTTAAATAGTGACTGCAAGAAAATGAGATGTACTTAGAAGTTGTAGCTATAGGTAAATTATGTCCCCGTGCATGAACTGGGATAAATGTGTTCCTGCCTGGATTTGCTCTTAGGTTTAAAGAAGAAGCCAGAATCAGTAGCAAGTACCTCAGAAGAGGAAGAGGAAGATGAAAAACAGAAGGTAAAGTGGTGTGAAATGTTGTGTTGCATGAATTCTGCAAGTACTTGGTATGTGCTTGTGAGTAGAACTGCAGAATTTCATAGGATAGCAGTACAATAAAATGATACAATTTTAATAGTGAGAGCTTTTGGAACAAAATCTGCCAAGTTTGTGTGCTGGGCAGTGCCCACCATCAGTCAGTATTGTAGGAAACATTTGTGAGTTCAAACCTTGTCCTGTATATTTCTGTCCTTGAAGATTGTTTGCTATTTTGTCTTTTCATTCTTTCTCAGAACAAGATAAAGAAATTACTTGAATCCAGATATGTTAGTTTTTATATTGCTATATGAGTATCAGTATTAAATTGTATCATTGTATCCATTAACTATGTCTAAGATGAGGTGTGCAATTTTCAGATGAGATTATTACTATATTTGAAAATTGAATGGTGGTATTTGCATTTATTTTATATCTAATAAGAAGGAAATCAATTTACATTAATACTTCACCTCAGAATGTTAAAAGAATGTTGTTATGGATGAAATAATACTGCCCTGATGACCCTATTACAACTCATTTTTATAAATGTAGACTCAAACAGGTTTTATTAATGAGAGGCTGAATTTTTCCTAGAAAACTTTCATTGTGTACATGGACTTTCTTATTTTGTAGCAAGCTGAAATGGCCCTACTAATGATGGATGATGAGGATGACACCAGAAAACATTTCAATTATAAGAAGATTGTAGAACAACAGAACTTGAGCAAGAAGAAAAAGAAACTTCTTATGAAAAAGAAGCAGTTAGTAGAAGATGACTTCCAGGTAGTTGTGTACTCCTTGACCTTGTGACTGGAGCAGTTCCAGGAATCTCAGGAGCTGTGGCTTCTGAAGCAGTTCACCTTTTATTGGGCTTAAAAGCTTTGCTGTCATAGGAAAAGTTTACCTAAAACAAATGCTTCTTTTCTCCCTTCAGGTAAATGTTGCTGATACGAGATTCCAAGCCATGTTTACTTCTCCCCTGTTTAATTTGGATCCTTCAGATCCAAATTTCAAGAAGACAAAAGCAGTAGAGAAGATCCTGGAGGAGAAAGCTCGGCGAAGAGAAGAAAAGGAGCAAGATCTTCAGGAGGCAAACAAGGGCCTGGAGACCAAGATGGCAAAGAAAGGAGAGGCTGCCAAGAAAGGCATAGATCCTGCCCTATCAATGCTGATCAAGTCTGTCAAAAATAAAACCCAAGAGTTCCAGGCGAGGAAAAGGCAGAAATTCCAATAACTGAACTTTGGTTTTACTCGGACTCTGCTTTAGCCTCGGCCTGCCCAGCTGGGGACATCTGTTACTGCAGCCTGCTCTGGCTCCTGCCACCTAAATTGTCCTGAAAAGTCATTTCACTGTGCTGGTCAGTGTTGAAGTGTTCAGAGTGATAATCACTCTTCTGCCACAACAGAAACTGGTTTGCACATTTGTAAGGAAATGATGGCTTTGGAGTGGTTTGTTTTGTATCATGTCATCTCTTAGAAATAATAGAAGTGCTGAAGATGGCTACAAAAATCGTAATTATGGGTTTATTTATAAATAACAAAAACAGTTCTGCAGAGGTTTATTGCTGAGACTAAGTGGTCTGAAAGGTTTTAATTCACACAAGTCTGTAAAACACACCTGTCTTGATAAAGAAGGTAATATTGTAACACCAAATGGAAGTAATTTTGTATACAAGTTTTTTGTAGATTTTTAAAAGATTTCAGAAATGCTTTATTAATTTCTCCTTTAAATACTTGAAGATAATAGAACTAATTAATGGAAATATTGCCATTTAGAAGTGCTTCATCAACATATTTTTGAAATAAATAGTTTAAATTGGCCCAAAAGAATTTTGAGTACTAGCTGTGTTTTTTTCTTTCATGCCTAAATGAAATTAAATCAAAATTAAACTTTTTGTTATGGTTATTACATTTCCTTGAACATGATACTTACATAAAGTCTTCCAGCTTTGCAAGTGTTAAAGAAAAGGCAGAGGGGTGGTGAAATAAAAGGCAGATCTGGATGATACAATTTTAGAAACCCTGTTGTTTGGCCATGTTGGTGTTGATGATGAAGGTAGCAAAGGTGCAGGGAGAATTCAGTAAGTAGAAAATGATCACTCTTCCCTGGAGTGTGGCCACTGATTTGCCTTAAGGTTTGGTGTGGGTTGGGGTGTTGGGATTTTTTTACAAGTTTGCTGTATCAGCTCTCACAGAAATACAACAGTACATTACCAGAAAGATTAAAAACTTAAGAAACAAGGAGCTGACAGATCATTTTCCATTTTAAAGACACAATTTTAAATTTCTAATATCTTTTACTCATTACACAAAGACCTCTATGAAAACAGAAGTTAAAACTGTAGATAATCAAAGCAAGTAAATTTATCTCAGTATGTAAAGGAGAGAAGAGCTGGATTAGCACATGGGAGGCTGCAGAGGGACCAAAACAGCCAAAGGTATCAAGGAACAGAATATGCAAATACAGGTGGAGATGGATTTTACAAGAGTGCTTTGCAATGATGTGCCTGTGGAATACTTGCAGACCTTGAATGTTTGAATTACTCTTCATGAACATTTGAACAGAAGAATCTAGAATTCCCTACAATCCATAGCCCTTGGTGTAAACAAAACAGAAATGATGGTTTTGACTATCTCATCCTTTTAAACATGAAAACAGGATCTAGATGTTCCAACCTCTGAACCTGAAAATCTGATTTCCTTTTCACTTTCACTAGATATCATGTAACCAGCAAACGTGAAGGCAGTGAAGTAAACCAACACATTAAAAACTGGCACTGCTAAAAGTGAGACAAATCATTTTTCTAGCAACTTACAGAAGTCTGTTAGAAAGTAATTTGTCTCCAAGTTGGCAGCTAGCAAAGCTCATGCTGAATGTAAGCCAGGCCTTTAAAGCTCTAATATTACAAGTGGAAATCACAAGATGGTTTGATTTATTTAAAAACTGAGAAAGATCAGACAACAAGAGATGAAGAGCCATAAATGTTTTCAATCATTCCTTCTGTCTAAAAATTAAATATATTATTTCCAATTAATAGCAAGTTGGCTTTTTGTTCTTTTCATATGTTGACACTATCCAAAAATAACAGTAAGTTGTGCATTCACATACTTTTTTAGCAAACTGAACAACCAAAATACTGTGAGTTTTCTAAATGGGATCTTAGAAACTTATGTTATATATGATCCATATTTAAAAATACTAGAGTAATTAGTTTGCTTAGCATTTATCTTAAATCATGTTAAATGCCTTAGGTTTTGTAGCTGTGATAAGAAAAACAATACTGGTACTTCTGATGGCACAATAATTTTCATTCATTCCTAGAATACTTTAAAGAACTGTAACTTTCTTAAAGTAAAAAATGGACCTTTTTTTTATGTACAGGACTATGTTACTGAATTCCTGTAAGGAGCAAGACAAAGTGGCAGAAAGGTCTGTCCTGAAGTTTTCTGTCCTTACTATGCAGCATTAGAAATGGGAGTATTTTTGTCTGGGCTCTGAACCCAGCCTAGATGAATGTCACCTAAGGTCACTGCCACTTTCTGTCCCTCTCATTACTAACATTTGTCACCTAAGGTCACTGCCACTTTCTGTCCCTCTCATGACTAACATATTTGTCACCCAAGGTCACTGCCACTTTCTGTCCCTCTCATTACTAACATACTGGTAATCCCTACTCAGGGCTGTTCCAGCTCTGTGTTCCAGCTGTGCACTTCAGTTGGGTTTTAGACAACATTGCCTGTAGCCTCCAGCGAGCCCCCTGGCAAACCTTGCTCCTCTCCCACCCTCGTGGACACCTGCTCCAAAGGCTGGTTGCCACACTTCCATGGGCAAATGCTTCTGGAGTGCATCTCTTGAGCCCCTTGGCACTGCACCAATCCCTTGGCTTTGCACTGAAATCCTGCCCAGTGCACTTAGACCTTTCTGCTGTTGTATTTTTGGGACAAGGAAGGAGGGAAAGGACGGCTGAGGCAGGTGGGGTTTGTTTGACTTCTGCCCGTGGGATCAAAGATGGGCATTTCAAGTGTGAACAGAAAAACTGGCTGAACTGCTGCCCAAAGGAGCTGGCAGGTTCTCCATGAAAACTGCGAGTTTACAGAAGTGCTCAGTGAAAGGCTGTGAATAGCAAAGGGACTGGTTTGGGGGGGCTGTGATTGCTGCAGGTGACTGAGAGTTGAAATCAGTTCTGTGGAATGCAAAACCCTCAAGCAAAGCTGCCTCCCTTCCTCATTGCCCTGCCTGCTTTCCCCCTGAGGCTCCTGCCTGGGCACTCAAGGGGGGAACAGGTACATGAGCTGGCCCAAGAATGGCTGCCTTGGGCTTTGGAGGGCTTAGGGACAGGTTGGTCCTTCTTAGCACAGTAAGGACTGAGCAGCAGCAGCAGGGAGAGAGCCTGAGATGGGCAGTGATGAGCAATGCTCTGGTGTTGGCCAAGGGTTTAAGGGTGTCCTTGCAGGATTGACTGCAGGGGGAAGGAAGGTCTGCAGCTCCTGAAACAAGCAGAACTTAGACTTTTTTCCCCACATACTTCTTTTTTGGTGAATTTTAGAGCTCCCTGTGAGAAAACTGAATACAAGTGCCTAGGAAGCAAAACCCTGTCAGAGAGAAAATCAAGCACAGTACATGTGAAAGCAGCTCTGGCATTTGTTGCAGCTACCCAAAGAGATGATTTTCTTTAAGCTCTAATCTGACATGAAAATACCATGGTAAGGGAAGCAGTCTTCATTATTCTATATTTTGGTGTCCAAGTGCTCTACTTTGCAAAGTAACTGTTTTGTTAGTAGGGTATTAATTTTCATTTATTTTAATGAAATAAAAGCCTTATGCTCCACAGAAGCTCATCTGGCCCATGGATGGATGGTCACCTCAGTCCAGGAGAGGAGACTGGGCACTTCAGTGAACATCCCAAGGGTTATCAGGGGACAATTCTGGGCTCTGTATGCCCTCTGTGGAGGAGCAGAAATGCTTCACAGGGTAGTGGCCATACAGCTTGTATGGCCAAATAAATCCAAAAAGGTGTAGCAGATCACACTTAAAAGGAATGTAAATCTATCATTTAAGTTATCTGCTTTTCTTAAGAGTTCAAAATTTACCTTTCATAGCAAAGCAAGTTGCCTTGGTAAACAAAGATGATTTTTGTCACAGAATGACTGCCTCGTTTTTCTGAGTTACATTTTTTAAGAGACAGAAGGTACAGAATACAGAAAAAGGGTAAAAGTAATGAATTCAGTTGTGTAATAAGATGTACTAAGATAAACCTGCACTGATTTTTGTACTGATCTCAACTTCACCAAAGTGTGAATCTGCCAATAGAGCTCATGAGCTTCTCTGAGGGATGAGAATGGATATTTTCCCCCTCTTTTTGTATCTTGAAGATCAGAACTTCCCCAGTCAGAGAATTAATCTGCTAATTATTCTTAAATTATAGTAAACTTGAGAATCCTGAAGTCTCTCTGTTGCAATGGGATCAGTATCACAGAACTAGAGGAGCAGGATGCTATGAAGACTGTCCTACTGAAATTGTCCCATACCCTGAGTGCAATAAACCAGCTCTGGTTTGGATGAAATCATTAACCATGGGGAGCTGCAGAGAGCAACCGTGCAGGTCAAAATCCAAGACAATAATGAGATGATCTAACCTGTGGAGAAAGCCTAGTTCAGGAGTGACCTAGTCACCAACCTGACCTGTTTTGCCAAAATACATAGTTTTAAATTGTCGTATTTAAAGTTTCACCATACTTTGTGGGCATAAAGAAAAATGCTCTCTGATTCTGAAAACCACTTTTCTGGGAGCCTTGGCTTCCTGATTTCCTGTAGCTGTCTTTGGGAGCTGACTGTCCGACCTACTGCAGTGGCAGGACGTACCCAGGACGCATTTAACTCACTCTTCAAGGAACAAAGACAAGACCTTGCAGGGATTTACTACTTGTGGTTATTTTGGCAACAAATGAGAATGCATTTTTGAAGCTGCCTTTCTCCAAAGTCCCGTGTCCTATGATCTGGCCCCGCTGAGAACGTGGCTGACAGGTTGCACTCGCAGCGAGTGAGGGCTCTGGGCTGCAGGGAACGAGTGCTGGAAACGATCGCGCGGGGGCGTTGAGCAGCGGGGAGTACGTGCAGTGCTACAGAGACAGCTCCAGGATGCTGAGTATTCTCCTCATCTGAAGTAGCTCATTATCTGGAAAAAACATTATTTTACTGGCTGGAAGTCAAAGAAGGGGCCTCTTCATAGGGAGAGGAAGCAACAAGCACGCCTGGAGAAGACTGCAGGCTTATTTATGCTACCTGCCAGGCCCAGCCAGTCTTTCAGGGGATTGATGGTGTGGTGTTTGAGTGGGCTGGTTTCAGCCTTCAGCTGCTGCTCTCCTCCTGCATGCGATGGTCCAGATCACAGTTCCTGTTTGGATTTACTGGTGCATTCAGCTTCCTTTTCTGGGGACTGTAGAAGTGAGTTGCAAAGTTCCTAACTGAAGATGGAATGGTTGATGTAGGGCTGTATTTCTACGTGCTTGCCTTTTTTGGGTTTTTTATTCCTCTTTTCCTAGTGGCCTCTTCTCAGACAAATCCTTCATTAAAGCACTGAAGTTGTCTTGAATGGATTGTTTAAGGATGTCCTCTCACCTGGGTTAAAAGGGCTAGAAAAGGGATGTGACTCTTCCCCTTTTCTACTGCTCTTTCCCAGCATCTTTGTCCTTAACAGGTGTCCAAAAGCACTGAAACCTCCCAAACCAAATATTCAGGTATTTCTTGCCTGGAACATCTTTTGCAAAACCTCACCGAAGTCTAAGAACTTCAACAGTCACTTTTACCCAGAATAAATTAAAGGAGAAGATAAGCTCTTTTTCCTATTAGGAAGTAAAACCAGTAGAGTGTGCTTTAAAAGAAAGCGCAAAAAGAAATCTAAAATAATCAACAAGCAATAGAACAAAAAACCCACAGGCTTTAGAACACAGCTGGAATCTTTGTAAAAGGAATAAAGAAAAATCTTTCACTCCAAACCTGGATGCTGAGGAATGATTTACAGAATGAGATCACCTTTTTATTGGAGTAGCAACACAAATCTACAAAAGAGTAAGGATCAGAAAATAGGAAAAACCCCAAGAAATATTTGGCCAGTTTGAAAATGGTCACCAGCAGCAGAGGACAAGTAAAGTAAAGGCATCAAAAAACAAGTGAAAACAGACATTTGTCCAACAGAATAGGAAGCACCTGGTAATGTCCAAGACAAAAGCTGCTTTCCAAAAGCCACATCATTGTGTGAGCCAAAAACTTGTGTTGAAAAAGACTTACATTTGCTCCTGACATATTTTGCATTGTTAAAAAAATGTAAGGCTGGTCTTTGAAAAAAGAAGTCAATAACACAAAAGTGGAAGCACATTTTTACTGGGAAAAAAGCCATAGAAAGGGTTTCTGTGACTATTAGGCAGGCCAGGAAGGAGCCTTCTGAATTCCTGGGGGAGATACTATGTAGGACAATTAGGATGTGGTGGAGATGGAATAAAATCTGAGGGTGAAAAAGTTAATTTCCAGATGTCCCTATCCACAGCAGGGGGTTCCTTTAAGGCCCTGTCCAGCCCAAACCATTCTATGGTTCTATGATTTTTTGTTTGGTTCTCACCAGTCCAGTGCGAGTCCCTACTAATGCTTAATGTACAATACAACCTGTGTTCACCACAAACATGAAAGCAAATGGTGCTTCTCTTGATGATGGCAAGTGTAAGCAATCTGTTACTAGTTAATATTTGCTACATGTATTTTGGCCAGTGAATGAAACTGGTGTTATAGGGAGTCCTATAGTAAGTGCTGCAGAAACATAATTTGTCAAAATTCCCTTAAAAACCTTAAGTTTGGTGGGCGAGCTCCTGCCGGCCATCGGCTGTGTGCAAAGGGCGCTGCCCGGGGAGCTGAGGGCTCTGAGGGC